>OZ010793.1:78272568-78686568 GCA_963932465.1 Maratus speciosus | reverse complement strand
GAAATGAAACATTTATTTAAACTATCTTTTTAGGGTTTCTATATTAATTTATTGAAATATAATGTAAATTGATATTGAACTATTAACTGATAAAAGCACATTTCTTAAATATCACTTTTCATTTTTTTTTTTTTAATTTATTTTCTACTTTTTAGTTTTTAAAATGTTTCATTGTTGCAATTTTACAGCAAGTTGGCCTGTTTTTGACGAACATTTATTGACATATAATTAAATCCATTATTTTTTTTAACTCCCTATAATTGTATGAATTATAAAAAGTATATTTAGTGATTTTTTTTTTCAGCTGTGGGGGCTAATAGAAAAATTCCTTAAAATCAATCTTTTGATTTATAATTAATTTGTAAAATTGTTGTATTGTCATTGGAAACACACCTTTGTGCATAATTCTTTATAGTTTTAATCTATGAAGAAGTGGGTTAAAAATTTGATTGCAAACCTACATCTTTACATACAAATAGTAGGTTGAGTTAAATAAAAGAGTGTAAAAAAATGTGAAATTTCTGTGTTGGAAATTGGTTTAGTACTTTAAGATAACAGTTTGTAACTGCTTTAAAGTTTATGTATTGTTGACCGGAGAAATTAACATTGATGAAATGTTGAATGAAACAACTAAATATGGATGAAAATGTGACAATTAATTGGGATAGTTACACATATGTTCCCTACACCAAATACAAACATTCAATGGCCAAATTAGTCATAAAAATTATTCAGACCAATGAAATTCTTTACATTAAAAAAAAAAAAAAAAAAAAAATGCTGTGTACTCACACAATAGTATGTTTTAAAATGTTTCATTGTTGCAATTTACAGCAATTTGGCCTACTTTGGCAAGCAGTTATCGACATACTGTGTCGATAAATTTACTATTTATCTTTAGAGGTATTTCAACAAAATACCGCGGCTGGAAAAACTAAAAAAAAAAGAAATTTGAAGGATCAGGCACAATCCAAACAGAGTGAAGGGTCTACGGCTTTTTTTTACGGCTCTTCAGAGGGGTGCGAGCATTGAGCACGTCTCAGAAAATGAAATTGTTGTGGTCTGTTCAAAAACAAAAATTATTTCAAACATTTTCATCTTGGCTGATGAAGTCTGTCCAAAAACAAAAATTGTTTCAAACATTTTCATCGTGACTGATAAAAATTATCTCAATAAACAACTTTTTTTGCTTAAACTTTTATTTCTAGATATTTGCACACATAATCCCAAATTACACAATTGTGTGGATTTAGTCCAAAAACGGCTGCATTAAGGTCGAACCCACACAATTGTGTGTCCTCCCTTGGCATAACCTGACATCAGATTTTTTTTTTTTTTTTTTTTTTTTTTTCAATCAAATACGATCCTATCAATAAGGGGGAACCACCCAAACTCTCAATTTCTACCAAAAAAACTCCCGGTCTTAGAGGGTTAAGTAGGACAACGAAAATCACAGCTCACTTTGAATACTTGAATCATATTTTACAGAATTTATATTCAGAAAATACCTGTAAAAAAAAAAGTTTTTGGATGAATTATTATGAAAGCAATTTCAGGAATATGACCTATAATGTATACTGTTGACTCTAGAAAAAGGGCTGCCAGGCGAAAAGTTTTTAAAAAGACACACTATTCTAAAAAGAGGGCACACTTATACCTCATCTACACACTCTCTCTTTCTTTCTCTCCTACCTTTCAACTGACAAATTTCATGATTTTTTTTTCCGCCGAATTTCACAACACAGTTGAACCCCCGTTAATACGCGAATCAAAGGACCAATCAAAATTTGCATATTAATCGAAGTTTGCGAATTTTCGTCCAGTGATCCATCTAATAAGAACCTATATGTATAAAAGACATCTTTATGATAATTTGTAGCGTTTAAGTCATAAAATGACATTTTATTTGTTTTTATCATAAAATAACTGATTATCTAAATTAATTTATGTTGGCTATTCTGAGCTTTAAAAAAATATCAAAGAGCCAATAATTATTGGTTCTAAATTTTAAAAATTCTGCTTCAAATGTAAAGCTTGAAAAAGATTTTTTTTTGGGGGGGGGGGGAGGGGGGCATCAAAAAGTCACTGTCTAAGACAAAAGCTCTTTTTCAACAAAAAGACACAGCCAATAAAATCTAGGAAAAATGAACTTATCCTTGTATATGTGTAATGAAATATATATCACAATATGTATTCATTAATAAGATAGTATTTTCTAAAAAAAAAAAGGACCATGTTTTTCGATTCCTAATCATGCCTGCAAATTGTATTCCTTTAAGAATAGAAAAAGATTCTGTAAATAAGAGTTGCATTATAAATATAGAAAAAAATAAGAAACAAAATTATTTGGGTAAAATCCAATTTTTCTATTTTTAGTCATTCATCATTGTGTATTTGGACGGGGTTGCCCCTTTCCCTGGCAGTTCACCGTAACATGATTTTTCGCGCATAATTGTGAACCATTCACTGTCACTTTTACTCATCATGACAAAGCGGAGTCAGGCCTAAAGGAATAGTATAGACTTTCAACTGCAGTGTTTCACGAGATCATTTGAGCAAAAATCGCTTTTCTTGGAGCAAACCGTATACCGCTTATTAGAGTGCTCGCACAAGGCTTGAAGAATTGAAGTAAATTTGGCAGGAAAATTGTCCAGGATAAAAATCTGAATCTGATCAATTCCTGAGTTCACATACCATGCACGAAATTCTCGTTGTCATCAGAGTCAGATAATATAGGCGAACGCCGTTCGCAGAAAATTTTCAAAGTTTGCAGACAGTTTTGGTGGGTGTTTTTTTTACAAGTTTCTTTATTTAAAAAAAGAAATTAACAATACCCCAGGCGGAGAATCGGTGTAACGCATGTTGCAGACTATTGACAAGATCTGTAGACTATTTCTCAACTGGAGGGGGAAAAAAGTCTGCTAGAAATTATTTGCCATGTACCATAGTACAGTATTTTTTGGAAGAAGCGCCGCAGCTCATACGAGCTAAAAACTTAAAAATATTGTAAATGCGGTGCTTATGCTGGAACGGTGGGTACAATTTCCTTTTTTTTTTCCCCTCCTGTCAGGGCCGGTAGCAGAAACAGTGCAGCACCGACGCGGGTGCTGCAGATTAATTTAACAGATTAAAAGTAAATTTTGTGTTAAAAAATAAATGTTAAATGTTGATCTCTTTTTAAATAAAGTTTATTTGGTTGGAAATTTTAGCGAATGTTTATGTGCTTGTATATAACTTTTCATTTTTGCTGTTGGCGGCAATATAGGACTCGGGAGGAGCGCGGCGTTTTTTTGCAGAAAAATTTTAAAGAAATTATTTGAGTTCGCAGAGAGTTTTACATTTTATCTAAGTCTGGTTGTCACATTACTAAGAATGGGACCGGGCAGAAAAATATGCACTTGCTTTCGTGCAAATGTAGACAGAAGAAAAGAAAACGGCGGATTTTGATTATAAAGAAGAGCAATTTGGCTCAGTGAAACTCTCTTAAAAGCCATGGGTGGCATAGAATGTGTTAAGAAGGGTCCCTTAGCGCATTGAAAGGATTAAAAAGGGCCGCCGGGCACTGCACCCTTCTAAAATGGCTTAGAGTCAACACTAACGTAAGCCATAATATGAGAAAAAAAATTATTCTTTTGAAGCATTCCAAAACCTTATAAAAGTGGTATGAATATTTTGTAAAATATTGAAATATAATCTTAATAACATGAAATATATATTTAATGTTCTGATATTTATTACTACATCTTTATTATACATTTGTGTCTAAGGACTTGGCTATGATCTTGGCAAAATTGATTCCACTCTTGGCATAATCATAATTGCAGTAGCCTCTATAACAAAGAAGTATGAGGGAAAAACATAAAACAAATTGAATGTCAAAATGTCAAGCATAGCAAAGGGCAGCTTTATTAAAAGATGAAAAAATGTTACTTTTGGAGTGGGAAATGTTAGGTAAACAGACCCTTTCTCATCCCTGTACATATCCCTATCATAACAGTTCACTTTTACTTTTTATTTACAAGTATAATTAATTCATTATCTTTATTTAAATACACTTTATTTAGTTCCACTTACCTTTATTCTATTGTTATTTCCAAGCTTTAGTTCCAGGCTTTAAGTTTCTTTCTTTACTCCATATACTTTATTTATGTTTCACTTTGCTATCGTAAGAGCCGGCATTTAGCACACGTTTTCGCCCGTGACGCAATACTTCCGAAATCTTCTGATCCAACTGAGGAGTTTTTACGAATGAACACGAGATGGCGTTAGTCATCCGGTCGTTCGTTTTGCATATGACGTTTCGTCCTTTCTTCCATTAGCGTTTCAGAGATCGAGGATGTAACTTCCGGGCTGCGTCGCAGTTGCTTTTCCTGTGTGGTTGGATGATATAAATATGCTCTCATTCAACGTGATAGATATGCGTTTTCAGTCCGTGCTGTTATGTGGTAAAGGGTCTCTTTCTGTTTTTAGTTTTAGGCGAGTTGAAAAGATGGTGCTGTTTTTCTTTTAGTCTTAAGTCTCCTTGCAGTTTTTTAATGCTGAATAAGATTATTTTTATTGTCCACTTGAAATTTGACTTTTAATCAAGAGAACATTTTTCACGAGCTGCCTTTTTGATTTTCTCATCGATGGTGTCATGTGTGATTCTTCGCTCTAGAAAGAGGCTGGTTTATTTTTCAACGTGGTTTTAGATGTGAATCAGCTTTACAAGTGTGAGAGGGATCCGTATTAGTAATGACGTTTCCAGAAGATGTTGTTTACAGTTATAGGTACTTTATTCGTCTTGCATCAGTTGACCTTCGACTGTCTGGTGGAGGTGTTTCATGGAAGTTAGGTTTCATTTTTTGTGTAAATATAATTTCTGCAGTATATCGTAATCATGGAAATATAATCATTTAATTTGAAGGAATCTGGTTCACTAATATAATTATTTGAATGTGTCATGAAGTTATGTTTTTAAGAGTAATGTTAGTTTCATTTGTAAGAGTAAGACATTAGAATATATATATATATATATATATATATATGTAATTGTTTTTTCATTCTATTTTTAAAGTATATTTAATCGAATAATAAACGTTAGTTGTCTTTTAAATCTAGTTTGTTTATTTCTTTAACCACCACAAATGCTTTTCTATTTCAGCTGTTTAAATTTCATTTAAAGTTAAATTGTAATTGAATCTTTATTAATATAATTTGTTTTAACGAGGTTTAGGGATTCTTTCAGCTTTCGCGTTTCCATTTGCTAACGCAGCTCTGCTACTCGTGTTAGACTTTACTTTTGTAATTTCAACAGGAAACATCTAATACATAGATGCCAATATCTCCGGAAATTCCGGAGTTTCTCTGGAAATGTAGAATAAAATACGGAAGTACGGTAATAAGGTAGAAAATACGGAAATTTGAGGCAAAAAAATCGCGAATTTCTTCGATCGATCCAGCAAAAAATCACGAATTTCGTCAATCAGTTGTTGAAGTATATCGTGAAAATTGTCTATTAGTCGATAAAACCACGAATTTCTACAATCACTCGCGGCAGAAAATTGCAAATTTCGCCAACCGATCGTTGAAAAAGTTTCAACTTTCGTCAATCAGTCGCTGCAAATAATCTTGAAATTCATCAATAGGTCGTTCATAAAATTCGCAAATTTTTTCATTCTGCAAAAAACTTTAATTTTGGCTGTCAGCCGCGGCAAAATATCGCGAATTGCGTTAATCAGTTGAGGAAAAAATATCCTGAAATCCAGTAATCGGCCAATGATAAAAATCGCGAATTTTGTCAATCACTCGCTGCATTGTAAAAAAATCACGAATTCCGTTAGTCATTCGCGGCAAAAAATGGCTGTTTTCGTCAATGAGTCGCAGCGAAAAATTGCTGTTTTGGTCAATCAATCGCAGCAAAAAATCGCGGTTTTCGTCCGTCAGTCGCGGCAAAAAATCCCGATTTTCGTCCGTCAGTCGCGGCAAAACATCCCGATTTTCGTCCGTCAGTTGCGGCAAAACATCCCGATTTTCGTCCGTCAGTTGCGACAAAACATCCCGATTTTCGTCCGTCAGTTGCGGCAAAACATCCCGATTTTCGTCCGTCAGTTGCGACAAAACATCCCGATTTTCGTCCGTCAGTTGCGGCAAAACATCCCGATTTTCGTCCGTCAGTTGCGGCAAAACATCCCGATTTTCGTCCGTCAGTTGCGGCAAAACATCCGATTTTCGTCCGTCAGTTGCGGCAAAACATCCCGATTTTCGTCCATCAGTCGCGGCAAAACATCGCAATTTTCGTCTGGTAACTGCGGCAGAACATCTCGATTTTCGCCCCTCAATCACGGCAAAACATCACGATTTTCGTCAGTGAATCTCGGCGAAAAATCACGAAGTTAATTGGTTGTGGCAAAAGTCACTTTATTTTTTTGTAGGGGAAAAAATAGTCATGTAATTTCACACAGTTATATCAGTCGCGGATTTTTTGCTCTGTAGGGATAAAAAAATATTCCATTTTTATAAATTTATTATAAAAAATTATTAATTCAGTAAAAGTAAATTATGTAACCTTTATTTAAATTATGTTTGTGTTGGTAAATGCAAAAACTGCAAGAAGACTGAGAATATTTTGTAAAAAAAATATAGCTCATAAAAAACTATGTGCAACTCCTGAAATGACTCCTGATACGTGAACATTTTACTCCTGAAGAGTGTCCAAAACTCCTTAAATTTAACTGGTTTACTCCTGATACAGTCTTTACAATGTTGGCGTCTATGCTAATATACGAGTTAACGATAGAAAAAAAAAACAGAACTTTTTAATTTAAAGTACTAACTGCAAATACAGACCATTAAATGGGTAATAATGCTGATATTTAATATTTTTAGATGTAATGTGAATTATGGGTCTGAATATTCATTCTTCAAATTATATTTACTTTGTTTGAATTAATAGATTTTGGTTAGTATGTAGTAGTGATGCAACGAATAGTGGTTTGGCCGAATAACCGAATACCGAATATTCGGCCAAGATACAGCCGAATATTCGGCCGCCGAATAATGAACTTATTTTTGCCTAAAAACAAAATATAGTATGCACTATATGCACAATTCTTGTATATTTCACAGTTAAAATGTATAGTTTTCTTTTAAAAAGTTATTTATACACAAATTTTTGATTTTTGAAAGCATTATTTTACTCTGAAAAAATATTCGGCTATGTTCGGCCTAAAAATTGCCTCAGTAATATAATTCAGCCAAAAAAAGAAATTCTTAGCAAAAGTTCCTCATCAGGTACTGTCTAATTACATTTTAATAGATATTATGTGCGTTGTTACATTTTAAAATAATGACAAAATTTTAAAAGTACTAGGAAGCACAAGTTTCAGCTTTCGGATGAAATAAAATAAAAAATAGGAAATCTTAATATCTTAAGAAAAACCACTGATAAAAAGGATGAAAGGAATATCCTCTAAAATGGGGGAAAGACATTGTAGACTTTATAAAGCTCACATTTAACAAAAAAATTTTTATCATTATTATTATCATTATTTTTTTTTCTTTGCTGTCAGCAGATAGCACCATTAAGAAGTGTATAGTGAATGTTTTCAGATTCAGAGGAAGGAAATATCTGCAAGAAAAAGCAAATAACATTCATTGCATTTAACAGTATCTGATGCTCTAACATACCAAAGATCAATAAATGATTTAATTGTTGTAGATAAAAATCGTTTACACATTTTAATCATTCGCCATTAGATTAACTGATATACAAATTAATGAGTTAAAAATTCCTAAGAAGAAATTAGTTCAAAGTGTGGTAACATGCTTGAATAGCACCTATTATATGTTGGAGAGATTACTGCAACAAAAAAAATGCACTTTCTGTATATGCAACTAAATTTGGAGAAATAAATAATCTGACAGCAAACCTGTGGACTGTTTTAGAAAAATTGCTGAATCCATTACAACCATTTGAAGAAATAACAAACCAAATTGCCTTGTCGAGATCATTAATTTCTGAAGTCATCTCAATAGGTTGTAGCATTAAAATCATATTTATTTAAATCTGGAGATTTTTTTGGTGTAGGGCACCATGAAAGACACTCTTCAACAAAATTTGGAGAAGCGTTTTGTATCAATTTAAGACAATGAACACTATTCCATTGCAACGGTTTTGGACCCCAGATTTAAAGTGTTCTTTTTCAACAAAGATGAAGCAAAGGATGTAGGAGTAAAGTCCAAATTAACTGCTTTAGTAAGACTAAGAAAGGCTAGTATGAAACCAGTAACAGAATGTGAACAAAATATTTCCAACGTAACCATTCCATCTTCACAAGCTCCAAATTCTTTGTGGGCATGCTTTAATGAAATTGCAAGCCAATCGCAGAGTGAAGCTCTATAGAAAGCTCCTTTCAATGTGAAGAAGTAAAAGAAATTAGTAATTTTCTTTCCCAGCCACTACTAGAAAGACAACAGTGTCGTTTGGAGTGGTGGGCAAAAAATTCAGAAGACGTTCCAAACCTTTCACAATTAGCCAAAAAGTACCTTTCTGCACCAGGAAGTACCATATACAGTGAGAGATTATTTTCAGAAGCAGGTAGCATTTACGAAAAAAAAAAGGAAATAGACTATCACCTGAGAATGCTGAATTATAATTATTTCTGCATCACGTTTATTGAAAACATTTTAACTGTTTTTTAAGGCAAATATAAACAGTACAATGCTATTCTTGAAAAAAAAAAAATACATAAAACGTAAATGCATACTAATTAAAAGAATTTAGTACTTACATTTCTTTCATTATTTAATAAGAAATAGTAACACACTAAAAAAAAAAAAATCACTTAAATTATATTTAACTTTTAAGCGTATTTTACAAAAAAAAAAAAAAAACCCTTAAGTATTGCAACATATACAACTTAAATATCTTATACATATAATACATCTATATCTAATCAATCATATATTTATGTTCTTTATAGGTATAATTCAAAATATTATTGAAAGAAATATTTTTCTATATAACAAGGGATAAATGTTAAACTTCCCATTATGATAAAAAAAAATTTGAATTTGCTTGTACAACTGTATTCAAACAATTTTGAATAGATTAATTTTAAATTTAACAGATTATGTTAGCTTATTACACATACTTTTTGTACTTACTGATACAGCATAAATTTTTTTAAACATGATTCCTAAATTAGTCTCTTATATAAAAATGGGTAGATAAAACCCATTCGGGGTGTGAAAGTTAATGGAAAAAAAAAGTATTAGTTAATTTCAAATAAAATTTTCATTATACATGATGAATATAAATTGTCAAATTAAAAAGTTATACTGTGTAAATATAAAAACATTTATTACAGTATTATTCGGCCAAGGCCGAATAATGGACTTGATATTCGGCCGAAGCCGAATATTCGGCAGACAGGCCGAATGGGCCAATTATTCGGCTTCGGCCGAATATTCGTTGCATCTCTAGTTTATAGCTGGATTTCAACAATCCTTGACAAATTGTAAATCATTTCCTTGGCCCTTTTTCCCCAAAGCTTGTGTGGTCATCAAATAAAACTAGTATGTTGTGGCCATCACAAAACTTTCTTCTATATAAATCACGTAAATTAAATCATTTAAATAACACAAGAAATTACATCAATTTAGCACCACTTCAAATCAAAGTATATATGAATTTGAAGTTGATGAAAATTCATGTGCATTAGTTTTTGAGATAGAACTTTAGTGGAAATTCTCAAAAATGCAGCATAGCAGTGCCACCTGTTGAGAAATTTGCTCCAAAACATAAACAATTCATATCAAGGTGTACCTGAATCTGAAGTTTGCTGAAAATCCAAGCATTAGTTCTTAAGACAGGGCTATTGCGGTAATAAAAAAATGCAGCATAGCAGCACCACCTGTTGAACGATTTACACAAAAATGTATAAAACATAAATTCCTGTCAAGAACTAACTGAATATGAAGTTTGATGAAATTCTATGCTTTAGTTCTTGTGGAAATTGTAATAAATGCTGCATAGCATAGCAGTGCCACCTGTTAAGCGATTTACACCAAAAACTAATCAGCACCAATTTATATCAGGGACTAACTGAATATACATTTTTATTAAATTCCGTTCATTAGTTCTTGAGATAGAGCACACACAAAATTTGTGTCACACACAGACAAACATTTTATAAAAACATGTTTTTCATGTTCTCTGACCCCTAAAACGTGTAAATCCGTCAAAAACCGGAATTCGCAAATTTTCATGAATCCAATACTTCTTGTAAAGATAGAAGAAAGTAAAAAGAAAGAATCTGTTTGGTGATAATCTTGTCACGAATTTCCTCCGTTGATCTGTAGACAAGCTTCTGAAAACTGACACACAGAAACTATTGCTTAGCAAAAATGTAGTGTATTCGAACTTTTAGGTAAAAAGAATAAATAGTTTATGTTTTCGCTACCAAAAAAAAAAAAAAAATTTTTTTTATTAAATATTTTTTTTCTGTTCACAAGGCCATGATGTGCGGCAACAACTGTTACACACCCTTAGGGACAGCTATTGACAATTGGTTAATATATACATTTTAAATTGTTGTAACAAATTTTCTTAATACTTTTGACTTTGACATTAGAAAAACAGGTCATTTGAGTTTGAATTTTGCGCTTTTCAGTCATAATAAGGCTTTAAACAAGTTTTTGACATGTGACGGTTTCAGCTATGATTTAACAATGCTTTTAACTACTAGGTACTTTTTCTGTGTGGTTAGGATATACAAATATCAGTGTAAGTCTAGGTTTATACAATTACAGCAATTTTTCAAAATCCAAGAAGAGTTCAGATACTCCCCCCCCCCCCCCCAATACAAAGATAATATGAAGACGTTAAAAAGTATCTGATTTCATTAAATAAAATCCATTTTTCTCTCGGTTAATGGTTAGTCAAAATTATAAAGTTTTCAAAACAAACCTGTAATTATACGATACAGTAGACTCCCTCAAATCCGCAAATGCCTGAAATACGTAGTAGGGTAGATGTACCAGTTTTGGCCACATTTAGAGAAAATTTGAAATAGAAATTTTACATTTCTTGATCGATTGAAGCATATTAAATCATAATAACATCATTCTTTAGTAAATTTAATTGTCTTTCTGTTAACTATAATGACTTTCTACAGAATATTTTAGATTGTGAGTAATAACTCATCAAGTAATTTATTCCAATTTGTACCAGTTTTGGCCACCCCTACACCAGTTTTGGCCATCTCTATGCACCAGTTTTGGCCACTCCAATATCATGTAGTTTAACAAACATTTTAATTGATAATAAGTAAAAATAAAGCATTTTTATGCAACATCTATTTTACCACACATATATTTGTTTGCTGTATCAAGAGAATTTTGTAAATTTCTTTATGAATTGATAAAAACATCAAATAAAATATACTTATGTTGATTTTAACTGAAAATTTCAATTAAAAAACAAAAAATATATTTAAATTTGATTAATAAAAGGGACAACAGTACCTATAGGACATAAATATTAACTATTTAATCAGTTTTATAATTATTCATGGATTGTGGCTTGTTTAGAACACTTGAATCTTCATCAAAGAGTTATATTTCTTGAAAGCATTTTCTGATTTTTGTTTGATTTTCATCAAAAAGTTATGAAATCCTCTTTTAGTTTATATTAGCTTGTGCCTTATTTAATTACCTTGCTTCTTTGCAAGTTATTTTAGGGTGTGATTTCAGAAGCAAATCATACCATTTCATATCTGGTCTTCCATCTTGAAATGGAGTTTCTATCTTGCCGGCTACAATTTTCTGGGCAGAATCTTAAAAGTTATTCCATTTTTATAGGAAATAGTATTCTGACAATATCTAAAATCCACTTTTCTAATTGATTTTTAACTTCAATTCCTAGTACCTAGATCTACTACTTGAGATTCAACATTATTAGAGAAAAGTGGTGTCCGTCCTGCAAACTTGTGATGTAAGGCAAGAACGGGTTACTCCAAAATTTTGCTAGCTTGTAGTGCTGGCATTACATTTTGAATGGCCTTAATTTTACTTCCTATCTTAGAGCAGTGTTCCCTCTAGGCCATTTTTTAATAGCACAGAATCTCTTTTAAACTTGGTAAAAGGAATCCTGTTTTTTTTTTTTTTTTTTTTTTAATAATGTAAAATACATTCTTACTTGTATTTAAATATCTGTAGTAAAGATTTTCACAGTATTTAGTATTTCTAAATCCGTGTGCCTGAAATATTGCAAAAATTATGGAACTTCTTCATTTCTTTAGGAAAAATACAAGCAATTAAATCATGCTATAATTTTATTGAACTTTTTAATTTATAAGTTGTAAAATCTTTCAAAATTTATGTTTTAGTTTATTTATCATATCTAAACATTACATATCGCCTCCCCTTTTGTTTTATCAATATTAAACACAATACTATATTTTCTTTAGCAATGTCATTCTTTAGTGACTAGCACAATGTCTTTCTTTCTAAACTGAATTATCTATTGGACAGAGAATAACAAAATCTCTTTTATAAGAACTGCCATTAGCCTTGCTTTTATTATTATTGAAGCCATTACTATATAAAACAAAATTAAATTGATTTTTCCAGATGTTCTTAAATTTATTAAATGGCTATTCCCTCTATAATGAATCATGTGGCCAAAATTGGAACATAATGCTGCACCCTTTTTGGCCACCCCCATGGCCATAACTGGTACATATAGCAAATTTAATGTACCAGTTTTGGCCACCCCCCATTAAACTGTTAAAATAATTAAATTAAATGTAAAATTGCAGTAGAGAGAAAGCTTACCTCATAAAACCTAATAGCAATTTGTTTCAGAACAAATAGAACCCAATAAGTGCCTAATGTTGAAAGATTCTGAAAACTTGTCAGCTAAGCAAAAATCTTAATACATGTAAGCACACACTACAGTTTCACACATTTATTTTTTTTGCAAGTCATATTTTATCAAAAAATAAACAAATGATATTGTAAAGGATAAAAGAGAGTTTGCTTAAAATGTAAGAATGCCTATTATTTGTTAGCATTAATTCACAGGCTAAATATTGGACAAATTGATCCAATGTGGCCAAAACTGGTACAGTGGCCAAAACTGGTGCATCTACCCTACATCATCGCAGATGTAAACAATGAAACTTTAGATATAAGAAAAAAATTAAGGCTTGTTTATTTTTATATCAATTCTGTAGGTATGTATTTTAATGTGTAATTAATATTACTGAAATCATGCTTTTTAATGAAGGAAAAATAAATTAATTTCTGAAAAAATTCAAGATATTGCTGATATTACTGGTAATCAATATTTTTACAAGATATAGAAGCTTTTTGGGTTATTAAGTCTGTCTAAACATGAAATAAAACTCCTTAGATTTTGATGTGGATTAGTAGGGTATTTTTATGAGGCAAATTTTATTGAATAATTTAGGAAAAATGTATCTAATCTTTATTACGCATATTTAATTATACATTATTATTTACTTGACCTATACATTATTATTTACTTGACCTTTACATTTAATATTTTAACCATTTTAAATTTCACTTAAATATTTTAATATATTGTGAGCATTCTTTATAATTTCGATTGCATTATTAATTAAATTCAAATTAATTACTGTTTAAAAAATATAAACAAAGCAATGAACAGATATCCACAAAATTCTAAAATCCGCACAAGCTCTCGTCTCAAGCTATATGGATTTGAGGGAGTCTACTGTACAGAGAAATAATTAGTAAATGGAGAAAGAATTAGAAATTACAAATAAACAATTTCATTAGTTAATAGAAAAAATAACAATTAAAACTAAATGTCATAGCAACTCATCTTGCACTTGTACTTTAAAAAATTACGATAATTGTACAAATTTAAGCTTATACACAGATATATGGATATTCTAACACATTGAAAAAATAACTTATTTCAGATCATGTTTAAATCATAGATAAAACTGTCACATGTCAAAAACTTGCTGTATGATAACTGAAAAACTCATAACCCGGTTTGGGAAAAATTCCGTATCATGCACCGCTTGGCAAAATTCTAAATGGCACCAAGACCAAATGCCCGCTTTAATGTGTTACAGAAATTTTCAAGATGGAGGAAAACTACAATTTTAAATAATTAACACATGTTTATTAAATCATGCTTTTGTGCCAGTTTAAAAAGTTATGCGGTACAATGATAAAACAAAATTTAACCACAATTTCAGATATTTTAATAAGTAATGAAAATTCACTGACAAACATATTTAATAAACCTAAGAGGCCTTATTTTGTGAATAATAATTGTTATTGTCAAAGGGGCTCTACCCCCCCCCCCTCCCTTCAATAAGCAAAAGAAAAATCTTGCCAAAAATAAACCTTTGGGGATCTCAGGAAATTTACATCTCTCCTATAAATACCTAACACTTGAAAATGGATCATAAAATAAAGAAGTAGTCCGAATAAAAAAGTAAATAAATATGTATAATTTATATAAAATCTTAGTATTTCTGAACACACAGGTAGAAAAAAGATAAAAATCTCGTTCAATTACACAATACAATTTAATTTATAAAAGCAAAAAAGAAAAATATCAATAAACAGAGGCACTTCAAAAGTACTACTTAGAAAATGTGTATAGTTATGAAACATAGAATGCATGAGTTTGATTTCGGTCAACTGATACTACAACTACAAATGACAGAAACTTAGTACTAAATTCAAATATTAATAAAGAAAGAGAAAATAAAACTTACCATACCGCATTTTCCCTTCAAGGCATATGGATAATCAATTCGACAGTATTCCACAAAGCCCTGGCTTTGGTATTCCACGCTTTTTGCAGATTCGCGCCATTTAAATTATGGCATGGCGCTTCCTACTTCCTAACGTCTTCTTTCCTGTGTCTGATGGCGCTGCCTGCTCTTTTGTTTACGTCTGACGTCACAACCCACATTTCTCCTCTCTAGAACTCTCTCACGTGCTTTGATGCAAGTGAATGGAACTAAGAACGGCTAGTGAACGGCTACTAAATAGATGCTCTAAATGCTATGACGCAGGACACAAACATTAAATCTGTTTTTGGTGGATAATTATTTATTGTGGATTATTATGCATGGAAGAACATTTTGACGCTCTACGTACTTTCCGGAGACAAAGCACATATTTCCAAATTTGAGCGCGGGCCGACACATGGGATACATATGTATAGACGGGTTGCACATGACGTCACATGTCTGAAATCGCTTCCTTTGGCGCCCAAATATAAGGCGAATATGGTGCTCTCCATTTGATTTTTTAGACTTATTTGCACTATAATAATTAAAATAAGGAAGCTCTAAATTAAAGAGAAAGATAACACGTGCTTTTAAGGTCAAACGGGGAGTTCTGTGCTCCACGTGTGTGCTCCAGAAGCTATAGTATCAATCGTTGCTAATAGCAACGTGACGTCAATGCAAGGGGCCCAATCTGATACGTGGGTCGGGGCTAATTTTATCACTGCGGGTCGTGTTACTTCTACTTTTTGCTGCGGGTCGGGTTTGGGTCCGGTTGACTTATATTTTTTTGCTACTGGTCGGGTTAACTTATACTTTTATGCTGTGGGTCGCGTTTGGGTCCGGTTGAATTCTACTTTTTGTTGCGGGTCGGGTTAATATCTATTTTTTTGCTGCGGTTCGGGTTTCAGTCCGGTTGACTTCTACTTTTCTGCTACGGGTCGGATTGACTTCTACTTTTCAGCTGCGCTCTAGCGCGTTGGGTGTGGGGCAGATTGACATACATTATTTCGGGTTTGGGTCAGTTTCGGATTGAGTTTTCTTTCTTGCGAGAAAGTTTCGGGCCGACCCGAATTTTGAAAAGAAAGTCTAAATATTTTTGAAGATAAAAACTATATACAATAAAAGCTCCATAACGGGCACGCCCAAACAGTAATTTAATAATACTTTTTAATCTTCATGATTATGTAAAAAATACTAATTTGGTATAAGATTGCTTGTTTCTTTATATCTAAGATGAGTTGTAATTCAGTAAAGAATGTCATGAAACTTATTAAAAAACATTCCGGGTGCCCTAAAATGGACTGACTGATTTTAAAATTCAGTAAATTGCAAATGGTGACAGCAATTTAAAAAAAACTTGCAGGAGGGTTATGTAATATGTCAGGAGATTTTTTACTGCAATTCTTGATTTTACTTTACAATAGCAGTGATAGATGGCGCAACAAACAATAGTCGTTAAATCGGGCGCCGATTTAGCGCCTATTGTTTGCAGCGCCATATGTTGTTGCAATTTTAAACTAAAATTTAAAAGCGCAGTTAAAAAAAAAAAAAAAAAAAAAAAAAAAAACTCCTGATCAGAAGTGATTTTCAGTATAAAAAAAAAAAAAAAAAAAAAAAAAAAAAAAAAAATTCTGAAATTCAAAGCAAATTTTCTGAAATGTTACAGCAGAGGGGTAGGGGTAGGGTACAGCAGGTAGGGATTCCCTCCTGGCAATAATTATTTTTGTTGCAGGGCGGGTTACCTGTTTTCGATTCGGATCGATTTCAGGATAAGTGTAGATTCCTGCAAGCTGAGTTTGGGTTAACCCGTTTTCTTCAAAAGTTAGTTCAGTACATTATTTTAGATTAAAAACTATACCTATAATAATAAATATAGGTGTATGTATGTGTGCTGTTATCTAAATCTTTTTTCCCACGACTCTCTGATAAAATTCGCATTTCTTCCACGACTCTTTGACGAAATTCGCATTTTTTCCACAACTAACGAAATTCGCATGTTTTTGCAGCCCTTTGATAAAATTCGCGTTTTCCGTAGCCGTTTGATGAAATTCGCATTTCTTCCATTACCCTTTGATGAAATTTATGTTTCTTTCGCAACCCTTTGACGAAATTAGTGTGATTTTGAAGCCCTTTGATAAAATTCGCCTTTTTTCCGGTGACCCTTTGACAAAATTCGCGTTTTTTCCGCGATCCTTTAACGAAATTTGAATTTCTTTCCGACCCTTTGATGTAATTCACGGTTCTTTGGTAATTCTTTGATAAAATTTGGATTTATTCGCGATCCTTTGACGAAATTCGCGTTTGCCGTGATCATTTGAAGAATTTCACGTTTTTTCCGTGACCCTTTAACGAAATTTGAGTTTTTTCGTGACCCTTTGACGAAATTTCCGTTTCTTTCGCGACCCTTTAATGTAATTCGCGATTCTGTCGCAACTCTTTGATAAAATTTACATTTATTCGCGATCCTTTGACGAAATTCACGTGTTTTACGCGGACCTTTACTAAATTCGCGTTTTTTTCGCGATTCTTTGGCGAAATTAAAGTTACTGTCTGCGAACGATTGACGAAATAGATTTTTTTAGGGGACCATTTGTCAAAATTCGCGATTATCTTTATGATCGAATTTTCAGATAGATGAATTTTTTTTTAATTTTTGGAACTAAATGCCTTAACTCTCTCGCTGCGTATGTATACACATTTTATGAAAATAGGTTAAAAATTGCGCTTTTATTTTATTACATATTTCAAATCTGCATATATTTTAGAGTTCAAATATGTCGAAAATCTTGGTGAAAGAGTTTATTTTTAAATAGAATTAGATCATAAAAAAAGATTTGCTGGGAAATTGCGGGTGCGCAAATTTTGCCACTTTTACGTTGGCCGTAGAAATCGCGGGACGCGCAGCGTGAGGTTTAAATTTTCGGAAAATTCGGAGCAGAATTACCCCTGCTCCTGAGATAACCCTCCTTCAAGTATTTTTTTTAAAATAACTGTCGCCATTTTCAAGTTATTGGATTGCAGTCAGTCCATTTTTGAACACCCGGTATATTCAGTAGCTATGGGATGATCGCTGAAAGAAGCATTTAAAAAAAAAGTTAAAGCTGGTTTCGATAGGTCAGTCGTATGTTTACCCTTGCTGAAATTTCCAGGTCCAACCCACAGAAAAAAATTATTGGCCTGGCCCGGTATCAAAGCTAAAAAATCGACGCCAGCGCAGCCTGCATTTTGCAATTAAATTTATTCCTAAAGCACACTTATTTATGATCATATTTTATTTTTGATTGCGTTCGAAATTTATGAATACAGAAAAATATTAATATTAATGACTATTTAGGCAATTGTATAATAATAACAATACGTACACAAACACTACGTAAAAATCAGTACTTCGACAAATACATTCAAATAAAAATCTAATAAGAAAATCAGTTTAGAATGAAAGAAATGGATGATAAAAGAAAATCACAATTTTAAAGCTCTTCAAAGAAAAGAAGTAGATCTCAAGAAGACATCTATGTAACTTATCAAATCAAATGAAAATTTTAAAGATTTCGCTAAATAAATGTATTTTTACGAATAACAAGTAAGTAAGATACCAGACCAACTTGGGCTCGGGGGGAAGAATTTAGAGAAGCGCACGGGTCGTGGTCGGGCCAATACTACTTATCATACGGGCTGACACGGACCGAACGTTTAGCTTTTATTCCGGGACGAGCCCCGACCCGACCTGGAAGTTTTGGCCAGTGCTCTAGGAAGAATGAAGTCCAGGCCAG
Organism: Maratus speciosus; assembly: GCA_963932465.1. Taxonomy (NCBI): domain Eukaryota; kingdom Metazoa; phylum Arthropoda; class Arachnida; order Araneae; family Salticidae; genus Maratus; species Maratus speciosus. Next base: position 78,668,006 of record OZ010793.1, on the reverse strand, counting down.
TCTCAACCTAGAAGAAAAAGAAGCCTGGCCCGACCCGAATTTGCAGAAAAATTTAAGATCAGGGCACGGCCCGGCTCTAAAAGAGAGAAGGCCTTACCTAGGCTGAGTCTCGTGGATTTAAACTGGAGCGACCCGACTCGGGTCGCGCCGGGCTCGAGCTTCGCCCCAAGTCATTTCCCATCATGATGCATAATGCCGTTTTGCAAACCTTTATTTGTCCAAGGGGGGGGCGATCGCCCCCTCGCCCCCCCCCTTAGATCCGCCATTGCTGAATTTATACAAAATATACATTTTTTTTACGCCGATAACGTTAAAAATTGTCTTGTATGGTGAGTTCTGACAAAAAATATATATTTTAATCCCCCCCCCCCCCGTTTATATTTTTTATTTACAAAAAAGCATCTTGAGCTGCAATATTTATTTTTTTAATAATTCTCACTTTGAATGTAAATGTCTTATTATTAATATCGTTAATCCATACTCCATGGCTTGGAGACTTAAAAATCTCAAAAATACTATTCAATAAAATCTTTTAAGGCGAAATAGCATAGGAGAGAAGAAACTTCGTTATAGACAGGTCCCATTTTTAGCAAGTACATCGTCTGTTGTGCATGCATTATATTCTTTTCAGAAGTATTATTATATTCATTTTGCATGAACACATTTTTAACACACATTTGTAACACATTTTTCCGTTAAGATAGGATTCCATCATATGCAGGTTCTGTTTGCGGGTTTTACTCTTCTTACGTTGCAGAGAAATATAGGTACTATTCTTTAAAAGAATAAGTTTAAAATTTTAATTGTAGAATAATAGCGATTTAAAAATGCATGCTTTGCGATGCTTGGCGAGCCAAATTTTACGGATATTTATACGGGCCGGGTCAATGATTTTAATACGAAGTAGGTCGGAGCAAGACCTGAAACAGCCTTTATAAATGAAGCGTTAGGTGAAGATGAAAGAGCAGTCGTAAAAAGTTAGAACTCTGATTTTCTGGTTAGAATAGAGGGAAAAAATGGCCATTTTTTCCTTACTCTAACCAGAAAATCAGAGTTCTAACTTTTTACGACTGCTCTTTCATCTTCACCTATCACTTCATTTATAAAGGTTGTTTCATAATAATGGAAGCCATCAGTCCATCAGAAGAAAAGGATCCATTCCAAAGGTATAATCCTTCATTTGGCGTCCCTTCGTTCTGGCGCCCGGGGCACATGCTCCCCCCCCCCCTTATTTTCGGCCCTGTTCTGCGGATGTACTTGAAAGTAACATTGACGATATTCAAATTCTAGATTCAGGTCCAAATATCTATCATGAAACAACGTTGTGAAAAAAAAATAGTTATATTTTGAACGCATTACTTAACTTAGTATATATTAAACACAACATAAACAGCAATTTTAATATAATACGTAATTAAATTAAATTAGACGTTATTAATCAGACGGAGATATCGATGTTCATGCGTAACCAACAATTTACACGTACATAGTCGGAAACCTTTCCGTTATGGAATGTAACGTTTCTGATTTCTGCAACTCTTCCGAAGCTTTGAATATTTTTCCGAAAATATCTGTAACGATTCCGAAATAACAAGTAACTGGGTCGAACACAAAGTTTACAATAAATTTCCGGAAACATTTCCGCCTTGTGCCGAAACGCTTCTGAGTTTTTTTACAGTGTAATGAAAGGAATTTATGAAACGATTTTATAAAACGACCGATTATGTTTCTATTTTATGTTTGGAAAATGATGTTATGAAATGTCCTATTTTATGTTATGGAAAATGAAAAAGTTTTTTTTATGTGTTTGGCCTTGATACAAAGATTCCGGAGCAGTTTTTGTTTCTGAAAATTTGTTCTTTTCTTCATATCTTAAAAAATGGTTGAATTATAGCACTTTGAATTTCTAGCATGGCTAACCTTTTGAAACGATCTTGTATTTGTCACGATATAACACACGTATTCGCCTATTTCGATGTAAGAAGGCATGTGGATAGTACACATCAATATCTCGACCAAGTTCGCTGGCCAGCTCATCAGCCATCTTGTTTCAAAATGGCGGCCATTAAATTAAAAAAAAATTATATTTAAAGTGAGGAGCAAAAAAATTAGAAATTGAAAAAGGTTTCTTTCTTAAGTATTTGACCTTGATATAAGGATTCAGGAGCATTTTTTGTTTGTCTTTATCTTAAAAAATGGCTCAGATATAGCAATTTCAATATCTAATGTGGGTGACATTTTGAAAAATCTGATTTTTTGCCTGCGACAGCACTCGTATATATCAATCGATTCCCATGTGAGTGAGCATGTGCACAGCAATTACTAAGGTCTCGACCAAGTTCACTGGTTAGCCTCATCCACCATGTTGTCTTAAAATGGCAGGCACTTTAAGATATTGCCGAATTTGGCAACCAAATATAAGTTACTTTAAATAAAAGCAGCTTGGATAAAGCTGACTAATTTCGCGAAATTCTCATTCATAATGATTTAGTATTGATAAAAATTAGTATTGAATCTCCTATATTCGGTTTCCACTAAATTGAGCTTCGTGTGTTTGAATAATATAAGTTGGCTTTTTTAAAATAAGGAATATGAAAGCTACCTCTTCCTCCCGGCACTGGCCGGAAGGACTTTTTTAAGATAAAGACAAACAAAAAATGCTCTTGAATCCTTATATCAAGGTCAAATACTTAAGAAAGAAACATTTTTCAATTTCTAATTTTTTTGCACCTCATTTAAATATAATTTTTTTTAATTTAATGGCCGCCATTTTGAAACAAGATGGCTGATGAAGCTGGCCAGCGAACTTGGTCGAGATATTGATGTATACTATCCACATGCCTTCTTACATCGAAATAGGCGAATACGTGTGTTATCGCGTGAAAAATACAAGATAGTTTCAAAATGTTAACTATGCTAGAAATTCAAAGTGCTATAATTCAACCATTTTTTAAGATATAAACAAAAGAACAAATTTTCAGAAACAAAAACTGCTCCAGAATTTTTGTATCAAGGCCAAACACATAAAAAGAATCTTTTTCATTTTCCAATTTTTTAATACCTCATTTTAAATTTTAAATTTATTTTTTTTTTTTAAATGGCAACCCTTTTGAAACAAGATGGCGAATGAAACTGGCCAACGAACTCGGTCGAGACATTGGTATGTACTATGTACAGACCAAGTTACATCCAAATCGGTTCATAAATACTCCTGTTATCGTGTTACAAAAATCAGGTCGTTTTAAAATGTCAGCCACAATAGAAATTCCAAATGCTATAACGCAACCATTTTTTTAGATATAGACGAAACAAAAACTGTTCCGGAATCTTTGTATTAAGGTCAAACACATACAAAAAGAATCTTTTTCATTTCCCCATTTTTTGGTATCTCATTTTATATTAAAAAAATTTTTAAATTTTTTAAATGGCCGCCATTTTGAAACAAGATGGCGGATAAAGCTGGCCAACGAACTCGGTCGAGACATTGGTATGTACTATGTATAAACGAAGTTACATCCAAATCGGTTCGTAAATACGCCTTTTATCGCGTGACAAAATTCAGGACGTTTCAAAATGTCAGCCACGCTAGAAATTCAAAATACTATAACTCAGCCATTTTTTAAGATATAGACGAAACAAAAACTGCTCCGGAATCTTTGTATAAAGGTCAAATACATAAGAAAAAAAATATTTTTCTATTTTCAATTTTTTGGTACCACATTTCAAATTTTAAATTTTAAATGGCCGCCATTTTAAAACAAAATGGTGGATGAAGCTGGCTAACGAACTCGGTCGAGACATTGGTATGTACTATGTATAAACGAAGTTACATCCAAATCGGTTCGTAAATACGCCTTTTATCGCGTGACAAAATTCAGGACGTTTCAAAATGTCAGCCACGCTAGAAATTCAAAATACTATAACTCAGCCATTTTTTAAGATATAGACGGAACAAAAACTGCTCCGGAATCTTTGTATAAAGGTCAAATACATAAGAAAAAAATATTTTTCTATTTTCAATTTTTTGGTACCACATTTCAAATTTTAAATTTTAAATGGCCGCCATTTTAAAACAAAATGGTGGATGAAGCTGGCTAACGAACTCGGTCGAGACATTGGTATGTACTATGTACACACCGAATTACATCCAAATCGGTACATAAATACGAGAGTTACAGTGTGACAAAGGTCATATATATATATATATATATACATATATATATATATATATATATATATATATATATATATCAATATTGAATGGAGGGTGGTTTCGGGGTCTGGGGGTCATGCTTGTTGAAAATCCAGTCGAACCTCTATTTAACGAAGTCGCTAAATCCCGGAAAAAAGTTCGTTATATGGAAAATTCGTTAAATAGAGATTCACCTTTTAAAATATTTTAAACTACATAAAACAGATTTTAAATTCATAAACACTAAATATTTTTACTAAAAATAATTAATCACATTTTTTTAAATAAATTATATCGATTTGTTTTATTTATTTTACACACCAATATCCATCATCAATTCATTTTTCTATGCGTTTAAATCTTTGAAATCTGCAAGGGAAAGAAAACATTGTTCGGGAATACACTGTATTTTCTGTTTAAAGTAAATACCGGGTGTCCCAAAAAGGACTGACTGATTTTAAAATTCAATAACTTGCAAACGGTGACAGATATTTAAAAAATTCTTGCAGGAGAGTTATGCATAAGGTCAAAAGTTTTTTTACAGTGATTTTCAATTTTAGTTCGAATTACAAACAATAGATGGCGCTGCGATCAATAGACGCTGAATTCAGGCTCGATTTTTGGTACTTCGTGGCCCGGATAATACATTTCCATCTCCTTTTTCAGCATGGAACAAGAGAAAGGACCAGAATTCGAGCCTGTATTTAGCGACTATTGCTTACAGCGCCATCTATTGTTTGTAATTCGAACTAAAATCGAAAATCACTGTAATAAAACTTTTGACCTTATGCATAACCCTCCTGCAAGAATTTTTTAAATATCTGTCACCGTTTGCAAGTTATTGAATTTTAAAATCAGTCAGTCCTTTTTGGGACACCCGGTAGTTTTACATTAAAATTAACGAATTTTAATGACACTATCGTATTTATTATTATTATAACAGATAATGTTAACCATACATTAACATATGCGTCCCTAATTTAATTTATGAAAAACTCTGTTAATTTTGTCTGAGTTTTTTCTTTTAAAATGTGCTTTCTCTCACAATACGTCTCGCATCGTTGCAATGCACCGAAAACCCCTTCATGCGTATTTTCTTCTAACTATAATCCACGTTGGATTGTTTCAAATGATTTTAGCGTTTCATCATACGAAGTTTTGTTAATTCCTGCATCATGATCATTTCCATCCTCATCCTATTCGTCTTCATCGCAATTCTTTGCTGTATTGTTTTTATTTTTCACACTGTCGAAAATGTCCAATTCGGATAGTATTTCCGAGGTCTCAGTTTCAGAATTAAGTGACATACAATCATCAATCAGCATATCATGGTTAATTTCTTCGTTTTTCCTCATCTGTATCCACATTTTTTTTTACGTTACTCTGAGGGATTATCATCTTCGTCCTCCGTACTTACCGAATTCTCACTTCTGACAAAGAAGGTGCCTGGTAAAACCAGTTCAAGGCCATTGAACATCATAAAATGTGTTTAAAGAAAGAATAAGTTTGAAATGTTCAGAAATATTTTGAGAAATGGGGAGAAAAAAAATTAGATCACAAGAAAAAGTTCGTTAAATAGAGAATGCACTTCGCTATTTGGAGGTTATTTTAGGAAGAAATTCACAAAATGTTCTTGGTTCCAAGGGAAAATTCGCAAAATAGCGGTTCGTTAAATAGAGGTCTGACTGTATACCAAAATTTTTTGAAATCGCTTTCCTCCGAACGGCTGCAATGGGTAGCTTTTTGTAATGAAAGCTACCTGAAATTGGTAGAACGCGAAATAGCGGCGCCTATAAAGGTCTTCAGCTATAAAAGAATGACTTTGCTAGTCATATTTTTATAATAGGAGTGGTAGAAATGATCATCTATATCAATTAATGTTTAATTGTGTCATTTTTGTGACTAGGTATATATTTTTTTATTAAACGTTATTTTATTCAAGAAACGGCCTAGTGATCGTGTCTAAATGCTCCCACATTCGAAAGGACGTGATAGGAACTCTCTTCAGGGACAACTACTTTATATTTTATTTAAGGGGTCTCAGGACTCTTTATAATTGGAAAAAAAAAATGAAAAACAGAGGTCATTTTCAACATTTAATATCTTAAAATGTATATAATTTTAAAACACAATTTTAAATTAGAGGAAAGATAAAAGTACGTTCTTTTATTTTAGGCATTTAAAAAATTGCAAGATGCAGAATTAGCATTTACAGGAAGCTCCAAAATGTCAGATATTTGACGAGCAGAAAATTAGTATAACAGCTTACGCGCACGATTACAAAATAAATATTGCAACTAGAATGAAAATTTTGGTGCCTACTTACACTTCAGATTATAATTACCCTGAACATAAATAAATTTGTATTTAAAGCATTTTTATATTTTTAATACAAAGTTGTATTTAGATAATACAAAATTTTGAAAATTTTAACAACATTATCACCTAAAAAAATATTTTTTTGAACAATAAAAAGGAAATTTTAGGTTCAGTTTATACAACATTAAACGTATATTTTTAAAATTGTATGAAAAAATATTCAGAAGTTAATGCGATATCATGCGCGATATGCCCAAAAATGTCATTTGGAGAAAAATGACTTCAAAGTTTTGGAAACTCCGCTTTATCTATTGAGAGGGTATAATTCTAAAAGCCATAACTGCTGTTCTAATGAGAATTTCAAGGAAGCAATTATATTAAAATGTTCAGAGAAGATAGATATTTAACATTTAATAAAAAATAAAATTTCGAAAATTTTGAAACTTCAAGAGTCTTGAGACCCCTTAAGTTTTTTTTTTTTTTTTTTTTTTTTTTTTTTTTTTTTTTTTTTACGAATTTTTCGTAATTGGATGTCACAATGAATGAAACAGTTTAGTAAATTTTCTTTTACCGATACTTTATGAATAGAGTTGATAGGCGACTGCTAAATTAAATAGGGAAAATAATTACTTTGCAAATAAATACTTTATATTTTTTGAACAGATACATAAAAAAAAAAAAAAAAATACATCATAATTTAGAATGTGTGACATATGTATTCATAAAATTTCAAATTAACCAGACTAATTTGAGATGATCATTAAGGAATTTTGTCATGCAAACTTTAATATTTAAGTTAATTATCCAAATGCGCCATTTTCTTTTCAATGAATTTAAAAAATTTTAAATGATCTGCATAGGTGCCAAGTTGCCACTAATCCTCCGTAATATGTGGGTTAATTTAACCCTGGTTTAATACATTTCGTACCGGAATTTTTTTTTCAGAGATGAAATTAAATAAGTTCCGCGTAGAAAACTGGAACTAAATAAATAAAGATTCATCAAATAATTTTTCTGGTTCGAAACTTTTTTAAACTGGGTTAAATTAATCCCCGCATTACGAAAGATTAGTGCGAGCTTGGCACCTCTGGGTCTGAAATCCTATAGAAAAGTATTGTGACGCAAAATAAAATGTTCTGTAGTAATTAAATAAATCAACCAAATTTAATTAAAACTATACATACAGCTATTTTGCAACAATTTTCTCTAGACATATACACACAAACAAACACGCACAACTTTTTGTGTCTCTACAGCAAGCTTTCACTTGACGTTTCGGCAATAATGAACTCACCTGCAGCTTTACAGTCGATTGTGCAGAAATTTTCTGTGTTGGCATAACATCTTTCCAGCTTATCTCCAATAATTTGAATTTTGCTGCAGTCTAATATGTCTTTTTCAGTTACAACAATTATTAATGGATTCTTAAAGAAACTGGAAGGGTGGTTAAGATTTATTATATGATTTCCCACATCTCGGGGGGTAAATCTTACGCCTATAAGGAAAAACATTGCGATTAGCATTCGAGAGATTTTTTAGAAGCGTAATTAAAGACAATATAATAACTCTGAACAATTAATTTACATAGTTATGAAAGCTAACTTATCTGAAAATTCGTCTAAAACTAAGATAAAAATTATGTCACATTTCCACATGAAATTATTTCTGGTAATTTATTCTTATGAAAAATGTTGCATAGCAGCGCCACCTATTGGGTGACAAACACCAAAACCTAATCAGAAACAACTAATCTCAACGTTTAATTAAATCCTAAGTTAGATTAAAATTCGTGCATGAGTTAGATAGTTCTTTAGATGGAGCTATTGCGGAAATAGTGAAAAATGCAGCATAACAGCGTCACCTGTTGAATGATTTACATCAAAACATAATTAGCACCAACATTGATCAAGGCATGCCTGAATCTGAAGTTTGATGAAAATTCGTTCATTAATTCTTGAGCATTAATTCTAAGCTACTGCGGAAATCGTGAAAAAAGCAGCATAGCAACACTATGCTGTACTGTACGCGGTGTATGCAAATCTGTTACTCGATTTACACCAAAACGTAAACAGCACTAATTCATCTCAAGGACTAACTGAATCTGAAGTTTGATGAAAATCCGTGCATTAGTTCTGGAGATAGGGATATTGCAGAAATCGTGAAAAAAGCAGCATAGCAGCGTTACCTGTTGGGTAATTTAGGCCAAAAACTAACCAGCGCCCATTTATATCAGGGACTAACTGAATATAAATTTTTATTAAATTCCGTACATTAGTTCTTGAGGTACAACACCCACAAAATTTATATCACATACAGACAGACAGGCAGAGTCACAAACCCGCAGAGTCACAGATAGACATTTTGTAAAAACATGTTTTTCAGGATCTCTGACTCCTAAAACGTGTAAATTTGTCGAAAACCGAAAGTCGAAAATTTTCACGAATCCAATACTTGTAAAGATAGGAGAAAGTTAAAACTCATCAAAAGAAAAGCTTATATTGCAATATTTTTTCTGAAATCAATGATTTTTTTAAAGATAAATTAATGTTTTACAACAATAATTTAAAAAAACAAAACAATAAAAAGCTTTAACCATCGTGAAAATATGCCGAAAAGGATAAATTTTGTGAGTCGTAATAATAGTAAAAAGATCGACGTTTATGTCATAATTGAAGAGCTGAGTGGAAGAACATGTTACGCTACATTTTCTTAAAAATCATTTTACCTATTGGACGAAGGTGTTATCTGGTATTCTATCACATGGTAAAGCTAAAATACCAAAGTTCTATTTAGCCTTGAAGATTTAAGACATTATTCATTAATATTTAATATTTTAATATTTAATAATGCAAATAATAATAATATTTTTTAATATTTAAAAATTAAATATGCATAAGTTTTTTTGATAGAGTTTAGTACCACACCTGTTAATATTTTAAACACATGGCATCAAACAGAAAATAAATCATTAAAATTGACAACAAAAACTTTCTCATCAAACTTCTTCAAATGTAATTTTTGTTACTTAACATGTTCTTCCACTTAGCTCTTCAATTATTGCTGCAGATACAAACTGCGGATGGCTCATTTTATATTAGGAATGTAAGCCGGTCACTGAATTTTTTTTGCGTTTTGTCTTTTAAAAAAGTTAATTAATTCTCGGGAAAAAACGGTACATGCAGTATTTCTTATGTTAAATATGTAATCCCTCACAATCACTCACAGATGAGACAAAACTAAAAAAATTACCAAGTTGGCCATTTGGTAACGTTTTGACAAAACCAGGAAGTTTTTCTCCAATCGGGGTGACAATGTTCACATTCATCTCAGATGTATTCTTTACTTTAATTTTCAAAGGGAACACTCTAGGTTGTCCTATTGAAATAAAACTGGACTCTGCTTTGTCTGAAATTTAACAGATAAAAAGTATGAACATCAAGTTACAAAGAAAGTATAATTACATGGGAAAAATGCAAAAAAAGAAAAGAAAAAAAAAAAAACGAAATCCAATATAGTTGGATTAACTTTCAAAAACAGAACCTTTATTTACAGATTATAAGTTTCCATACATTATCTTTTAATAATTAAATTTTTTAATAGCTAAACTACTAGGCGTTTCCCAGGACGTGAGAACAACCGAAAATGTATATAAATCAATAAATCTATCTTAAATTATTTTATATTTTTAAACTAAATCTTTCTAAATGAATCTAATTTTGGGAGAACCACTGAATTTAACAAAGCACAGCCTCGAATTTGTTTGATTTATTTTTATTTTAACGAAAATCTAACAAAACAAACCTAAAGTTGGGACTAGTGTCTCTCGACAAATATCCCGTGACCATACTTAGATTCCTGCTTTCAGATCACTGATTTTCAAACTTATGTTAGTGTTTTGTTGCGGAACGGCTATGTACTTGGTGATTGAATGGTTAGAGTGATGCATTTAAATCTAGATAGTACAGTCCTCAGCAAAAGTTTAGACGCCGGTGATGTTTAAACTTTAAATAAAAAATACGAACTCTTGAGTTATACAAATGGCTATACTTATTTTTAAACATTTTAGAACGGAAATAATGGTTTAAATGTAGGATTATATTTAATTTTGACTCAAAAAAGTGAAATTTGCATATTGCAAAAGTTTAGACACTTCTTTTTTTTTTTTTTTTTTTTTGGCTTCTGTTCACGGAAAAATGCAAATTTCAAACATATGACGTCACATGCATGAAGTATTAAATACATCTCGTGATAACATCGATTAGTGAATATGCCGCGAGCTGGAAATATTCAGTCAGATGAAGTAATTGAAGTACGGAAGCTGAAAACGAAAGGGAAGACTGTTGCAGAAATTTCAGGTACTTTGAATCATCCAAAGAAGCCTGTCTATCAAGTATTGTCTAGAAAGACTCCTTCAAAGCAAAACATAGATCTGGAAGGCCTCGTATGACCAGAAAACGAGATGAAAGAAGGATCCATTAAGTGGCATCTACACAAATTATGATTGCTAGTCACATTAAAAGTTAGTCAGGACTTTCTGTGTCAACGGATACGATTCATAGATGAATTAAAGAAAGAAATAAATTTAGTTTACATGAAAATTATAAAACAACTAGCTTTGAAATCTCACTACAAATTGACGCGAATACAATGGACTCGCAAACATATGTCATATGGACCCAAGTGGTGTTCTGTGATATTCAGTGACGGATAAAGCGGATTTTGGATGGCCCAGATTGGTGGGCATACTATTGGCGCTACTTGCGTAAAGAGCCTCGGAATTTCTTTAGCCAACAACAAGGAGGTGACTCTTTAATGTTATTGGCCTCACTTTGCGTTTATGCTCAAGTATCTCTGGAGTTCCTCAATGGTTGCCAAACAGTGCAAGGTACATACATACATTGAAGAACTATTTACAGACATTTGGTGAACTTTTAGCTGGTCCAAAGTATGTATTTGAGAAAGATAATGCGTCCGTTCATATTGTATACAAAACAAAAACTTGGTTTAACTGTAAAAATATTACTGTTCTCGACTGATCGGCATGCAAACATGATCTGAACCCAATCGAAAACCTTTGTGGCATCATATTTCGTAAGGTTTACGCTAATTTTTGACAACACTCTTCTGTTAATGAACTTCGAGCTGCTGTTGAACGTGTTTGGTACGATAAGCCCCAAGTGATGCAGCATTTAGTTTCTTCGATGGAGAGTCACATTTTTTGCACTAATTGCAGACAATGTGGATGCAGCTCGATTTTTATTTATGGTTATTTTTCTGTAAATATACAGATTGTCTATACTTTTGCCACAATATTATTATTTTTTTTTTGTCATTATATATTCAAATTTATTGTTTTCGAATAAAGAATAAATCACAAGTAATATATGGCAACTGAGTTACAACAATTCGTTACATACTTCGCAGTACAGAAGCGTAATCGAACATTGTCTAAACCAGCCATACTCAACCTGCGGCCCGCGGGCCGCATGTGGCCCGGCGACCTTTGAGCGCGGCCCATGGCACATTAATTCATATTTATAAAATTATATAATATAATCATTAATTTATATTTATAAAATTAATTTAGATGTGCATAAAAGCTATTTCAGATCTTCTCTATTGTTTTATAATTTTCAAGACAAAGTCTGTCTTGTTACTTCTAAATAATTTAAAATCATGTTAAAACATCTTAAATTCCGTTTTCTTAGTCGTAGTTCTTGCATGTACTCCAATTTGTACTACTGTGGTGTATACATTCCTTAACCTTCATCAATAATCAAACATTATCTAAAATTAATAAAATTTGCGCTATAGATTTTTATAATTAAAAAAATGATAATATGTTTTGCATTGAGAAAAAGGCTGTTTAGAAAACCTTCCTTTAGAATTTAATGTTATATTATTTCGTTTTATCCATATTTTTTTCACAATTACTATTTCCAAATAACAAGCATCTCGACCTATTTCTACAACATTTGCAGTAGAAATCTGCCACGAAAATTGTTGTTTGGAAATAGTGGTGTTAAAATTTTTTTGTAACATTTTTTCTCTACAAACGTTCAACCCTACTGATAGTATTAACTTTGTATATTGCTTTGTATATACATTTGTACATTAGGATATTGATATTGCTATTTTAATTATCCTTTTTAAAAATCGTGCAGTTTGCCAAACATAGCAAACCTTCTTTTGCGGCCCGCGAGAAAAAAAGTTTGAGTATCTAAACTGTTGCTGCGCACTGTATATGTTCGAATTCCTGAATCCCACGTCGTCTTTTTATCTCCAACTTTTCTTCTAGATCTTTATTTAAAATGATTTATCGGTTAAAATATTCTATTTTATGGTTTTTTTAAACTTTTTTATTTATAAATGTTTTATCGGTGAAATATTTCTTTTCAGTTTTCTTTTCAACTTTTTTATTTAAAAATATTTCATCGGTTGCTTTATATTTTTCATGACAAATGGAATATTTTAATTAAAAGTATATTTTGATGTTAATAACAATTAAAGTATTTTTATTTTTAAAATAAAATACTTACTTAAACATTCTATTTCAAAAAAAAAAAAATTCTGCTTTTTGATTTTAAAATGTTATGCATGGACTATTTTAATAAAAAGTTAATTTTGATATTAATAACAATTAGACATATTTCTATCAATAAAATAAAGTAGTACTTTTTTAAATAATTTTAAACACATCTTACATTAAAACGCCTTTTAATATTTAAAGTTTCATTTCAGTAACAATATTATCACATACTTTTTTTTAAGCAAAGCATATTTAAAGGTGTAAAAGGGCATGAATCAAAGTATGGGCACGTGATGTCAGCTGCAAGATGCTAGAGGCCCACTGCCTTCGACAGTATACATTAGGTGAGCTTCACACGCTGTTGTCTGTTTTTGCAAATGAATTTCGAAATGGTATGATTTTATATTTATTAAATAAAAATCTCATCAAACGAACTAAGAGTTGGTGTACTGATTGCCAATTTAATTTTTGACATTTAGACAGAATAAACTTTTAATTCCGATTAAAAATTTCTGAGAAAGCCAAAACAATAACCTGAGACATATAAAACCTTAATGTAGCTTTCCTCCTACCTACCAATTTATAGCTTTATACTAATAAATTTAAGTACCTTGCATTTTATCCTTTCGAAAATTTTCTAAATTAATCTAATGGCCCCACCACCTTCTTAAGCGTACACTACACGCTCTTGTCAGTTTTGATTTTATATTTCCTTCCAAACGAAGTAAGGATACCGATATCAGGCGCGGATCCAAGGGGGGAGGGGCCTGCCCCCCCCCAAAAAAAAAATATATATATCCATAGATTATCGTGAATTTCGACAAATGGTCACCGAAAAATATCAATTTCGTCAATCGTTCGTAGGTCAAAGTAACGCAAAAGAAACGCGAATTTCGTCAAAGAATCGCGCAAAAATGCCAATTTCGTCAAAGGATCGGGAAAAAACGCGAATTTCGTCAAAGGATCGCGAAAAACGCGAATTTCGTCAAAGAAGCGCGGAAAAAATGCGAATTTCGTCAAAGGACCACGAAAAAGCGCAAATTTCGCGAAAGAATTGAGGGAAAAAACGTTAACTTCGCGAAAGAATCGGGCAAAAAACCCTAATTTCATCAACAGATCTCTGAAAAAATGCTAATTTCATCAACAGATATCTGAAAAAATGCGAATTTCTTCAAAGAATCGCGAGAAAAAATACGCGAATTTCGCATTCCCCAGGCGCGCATCCACGGAGGGGGGGGGGGGGGGTCGATCGGGGCAAAGAAGGGAAGAACAAATTTACCAAGTTGTTTTTAAGAAATCAACACACCATACGCATTTTAGCTTTTAACCAACTAGGATCAGGACATAATCCTTTTTTGTTCATTCATCAAATACCCTTGAAATTTACCAATGTGGGTGGCAATGACAGTGCATTTTTTACACATTAGTGGCTTTCATCAGAAAACATAAAGATTCTTGAATTTATCATAGGACCTTTCTTTTTCTTGTTTCTTTCTTCCTTTGGAAATTGCTATGTATCACATTCTTTTCTCAAACATACTCCTCAAAAATATCGTTATACAGAAATTAGAATTGCAGTTTCTTTGAAAGAACGAAAAAAAAACGTTTTAAAGTTTCAACACTTTAAAGGGATCCGCATAACGTTGTCAATTTCTGTTGTAGAAATTCAACAAAAGGTACACGAAGTGACATCGTCCCCCACCTCAACCTACAGTGTCAAAATTTATGGCACCATAGGCCTTTTGACTGGACACAATCCTATAATGTTCACTAATTGCCGAAACGTCAGTGAGGTTTACCATTGACACCCGAAAAGTGTGGTTTTCATTTGCTTGTCTGTCTGTCCTGTGAAAACTACCTTAATAGCGTTCGATTTATATCTTGGGGGGGCGACCACCCCGATCGATCCCCCGTGGATGCGCGCCTAGGGGAATCTCCTCCTGGTGCTAATTGTGCGTTTTTTTCCGCGGCCCTTTGACGAAATTCGCGTATTTTTTTCGAGATTCTTTGACGAAATTTGCACTTTTTCCGAGATCTATTGATGAAGTTTGCATGTTTTACGCGATTCTTTCGCGAAATTAGCGTTTATTCCGCAATTGTTTGGCGAAATTTGCGTTTTTTTCTGTGAATCTTTGACGAAATTTGCGTTTTTTCAGCGATCTTTTGAAGAAATTCACTTTTTTGCGATCCTTTAACGAAATTTGCGTTTTTCCTGCGATCCTTTGACGATATTCGCGTTTTTTCTGCGATCCTTTGACGAAATTCGCATTTTTTTTGCGATCCTTTGACAAAATTCATGTTTTTGTTCGTGGTCCTTTGACGAAATTCGCGATTTTTTGACGAAATTCACGTTTTTTCCGCACTTCTTTGACGAAATTCGCGTTTTTGCGGGATCCTTTGACGCAAATCGCGTTTTTTCTGCGATCCTTTAACGACATTCGCTTTTTTTCTGCGATTTTTTGACGAAATTCACGTTTTTTCCGCGCTTCTTTGACGAAATTCGCGTTATCCTTTGACGATATTCGCGTTTTTTTTCGATCCTTTGACGAAATTCGTGTTTTTTCTGCGATCCTTTAACGACATTCGCGTTTTTTCTGCGATCATTTGACGAAATTCGCGTTTTTCTGTGATCCTTTGACAAAATTCACGTTTTTTTCCGTGGTCCTTTGACGAAATTTGCGTTTTTCTGCGATCCTTTGACAAATTTCACGTTTTTTTCCGTGGTCCTTTGACGAAATTCGCGTTTTTTGCGCGATCATTTGACCTGCGAACGACTGACGAAATTGATTTTTTTGGCGACCATTTGTCGAAATTCGCGATAGTCGATGGAGTTATATTTTTCGATCCAGGGGGGGGGGGGGGGGGGCGTTCCACGCCTGTGAAGAAGTATAGACACCATTTGACACATTTTGAGGCCCCTTCAAATTTATGAAGGGGATACTTTTTCAGAGATTATCCTCTTTCAGAAATCTGATATTAAAAAATGGACGTGATGGTTATGTTTTTCAGCTTTTGATAATTGATTCTTATGTATTTTTTAGCGCTGAATCCAAAAATGACCTTCATTTTTTACCATACCATCAACGATTCATACCATCAGGATTTTTCACAAATCGCAAATATTTAAATAGTCGAAATATTGCGAAAATCTGCTACTATAAAATAGACGTAACTTTTTTTTATAATAATTTATTCCTTTTTTGCTTATACTATGGATTTTTACAGTTAAACATGTAAAATATTGTGTATTTAAAATCCTTATAATTTTATTCCATGCGTGGAAGTTTCTTTGAACCGCTCATGCTCTGCTTCGCGCTTTTCTTTCAATCTTCTCTATGGGGTTCATCTCGCTATCCTCTTCTATTTTGGCGGTTCATAAAGCTAGGAAATTTGTCGCAGATGTATTCTAAACATTTACCTTCTTTTGTTAAGGCTTTGATAAATTGTTTGAGATATTTTCGCTATTTTTTTACTTTTTAACTTTGAAATTTACAGTTTGCGAAAATCGTGACGTGGTGGTTAAAAATGAAGGTCATTTTCGGATTAAGTGCTAAAAAATACATCAAAATCAATTATCAAAAGTTAAAAAACACAATCATCGCAGGCTTGTGTTATTAACGTTGTTCAGTATAACTAAAAGAACAAAAAATAAGATGAATAATTACCATAGTACAAAGAAAAAAGTAAAAAGACAAAGAAAAAAATAAGACATTTAATAAATAAATTCAGTTATAACGTTTTTAATTTTACTACCTAATAAGTAACAATAAACCATATTTTGAGTAGAGGGCAAGATTATATAATAAGAGTGTTGGATAACCGAGTGTTTTGGTTAATCGGACGTCGTATAATCGAGAGTCTGTAATATTTTCAAATCGCATTAATTATTTCATATTCATTTAATAATTAACTGCAAGAAATTATGATTAGGTTGATTATATGTCACTCGGTGTCGCACCCCCCCCCCCCCCAAAAAAAAAAAAAAACAAAAAAAAAACGATTCTCTGGATTCGCCCTGACCGATATAATGATTGCCAATTTAATTTTCGACATTTAGATAGATTAATTTTCAATTCTAACCGATAGTTCCTGAGGAAATTTAAACAATAGACCACCCCTCTCCATCTTTTAAAACACGAATCAATAAATTTCCAAAACCCAATTCTCTTAAAACTAGAAATAATATCTGGGAAGGGACTGAGAGGAAAGATGTCTGTCGAATTCATGAAATAACTTCCAGAAAATAATTCTTTACATATAAAATTTTTTCCCTCGAGATATTGTTAAAACCGCAAAGGGTTTACGAATAAAAAAAAAATTCCCTCCAATTCGGAAAATGAATACAGAATTTTAAATCTACAGGAAAAAAAACCCCGAAAAAACATAAAATCGGCATTCAGAAAATACTTATTTCAAGCAGCATATATGTATTAAGACAGACATACTTTTTTATTATTTTTTTCACCCGAAGGCGCCATTAGCAAAGGCACCATGAATAAGTGAGAATTGGGAGAGGAGTATTTATGACTGGAAAACGACCAAGGAAGTACCAAGAATAAATAGATATTTTTTACTTTTTCGTATTCCTATCTGAAAAGCGGATGTGGCAGTTTCAAAACGGAAGCTTATGCAAAATCGTTAAAATAATCAAGGTATTGTATAGTGTGCTTTATTTTCCTTTAAAAACAGGAAAATAGAACACAAATTGCAGCATTTTCCATTCAAATCAATAGATCATAAGTAACTGGAAAAGTTCAGAATTTTGTCGCAGATTCGCCCCTATTGACCCTATCAAATAAGTCCTTCTGACTGAATTTACTGCAAAAATCCCTATCTACGATGGACTCCGTAGAACC
Source organism: Maratus speciosus (assembly GCA_963932465.1). Lineage (NCBI taxonomy): Eukaryota > Metazoa > Arthropoda > Arachnida > Araneae > Salticidae > Maratus > Maratus speciosus. Next base: position 78,650,110 of record OZ010793.1, on the reverse strand, counting down.
TAGAAGAATAACGTCAGAAATTATTTGGCCAGGATGTCGAAGGCTCGGGTAACCCGATTTTATTGGAAGCCAGCCTGATTTGCGAGTTGCGTTCGAACTCGATTCGCTTTGTTTTTAATTAGTTATTATTTATTTATTTCATTTTATTTATTTATTATTATTATTATTATTATTATTTTTTTTAAGAAAGAACGTTTGGCTCTATATCGGATTGGTTTGGGTCTTGCGGGTTGTACTCAAATATGTTCGAATGCCTAGAGGGAAAATGATATTATTTCAGAGGGAAAAAAAATAGATTTAATGTAGATTATATTGCATACAGAAACATTAATTTTTTTAAAGATAAAATTAATATTATTTTTATAATCGTATACAATTTTTTCTCTAATTCTTTTAAAATATGAATAATTTTCTTTCATTTCTATCTTCATGCTAGTCTTGAGATCAGATCTTTTTCGGCTTCAAATGTGTTGGGTTGCAGATGAAGAGAATTATTCGAAGTTAAAATACAAAATAATAAAATCATAAGACGAAACTCAATTTTTCACCTTGATTCAACATAAAATAAGTATAAGTAGCAGTAGCAGTTTCTTGAATTGAATTGAATTAGAGGAAATATACATTATTATTATTAATTGCGGTTCCATTTATTTTATGGCGTCACTCTGTTTCTCATACAATAAAATGTCATAAAATAAATGGAACCGCAATTAATAATAGTAATATATATTTCCTCTAATTAAATTCAATTCAAGAAACTGCTACTGCCACTTCTACTTTCAACTCTAGTAATTATTGGCTCTCTCATTTTGAAAACAAAGTGACGTATTTGTATTAATAAACAACATTTAATTATTAAGATATTCTCTGTTAATGAGCTTGGAAGGCTTGAAAGTACTAAGAAGTTTTAAATACAATGTATATTTTAAACTTGTAACATCTTTTTCATTACTTTAGTCGCCTTTTAAGTAAGATTGTGAGCCTTTTTAATGTTCACGTTATACATTACAAAATACTTTTTTAAATTAAATGAAAATACGAATACAATGTGCCCGTATTTTCAAAATATATTTAAAATATAAAATACCTTTTGAAATTTTAAAAGTTATAGCATATTAGATTGTAATTATCATAAACGTATGCAGGAGGATGGAGAAAAGTACCACGGTACTTCCAAAAATCTTCTAGTTCTCCTTTTTTGGTAGATTTCGTAAGAAATACTACCTATTTAACGTTGTAGTACAAATAGAATAGAAACATAAAATAAGCTAAACTAGAAGTTTTTGCCAAAACTTCCCGTGCAAGACAATTTTTAAACATATTAACATAAAAAACAATACAAAAGTTCTCCCTGACGAAAAGTTCTTAATTTCTTTCTCTTTCTTAGAGTTTTAGTAAAATTACTTAAGAAGAATAAATTTCATTTTTTAGTAAACAGAAATAAGTATATTAATTAAATTTCAAAATCCGTTGAGTGGTAGTGCATCCCTTCTCCCTCCCCGTTGCCTATGTTCCGAGAATGTACTAACTAAGTATCACAGCTGCTCCTCTTTGCTCCCACTAATGAAAAATCTTGTGTAAATACATGTCAATTGTATAAAACTATTAAAAAGTGCAAAATCTTGAAATAAAAATTTTAAAAAATTTACCACAATCTGGTCCTTTGTTCACAATAACAGGTGTAATCTTCTTATCGTATACGCCTGGTCCGTATACGATAACTGTATCACCTTTGCTGTCGGCTGTAATTTTAAATTCGTTTCCTATAAGGAGGACAAATTTAAAGAATTATTTGAATTGGAAGCAGTCAGGACTGAAAAACCCTTTACTTGATAGAACAAAAACCGAAATTCCTTTTTTCAGTTCCGTATTGAACGAAAAAGATTTTTCTACCCTAGAACTGTATCTTAAATACATTTTTTGCATTTTAAAAAGTCAGTTTATAAAATTTCAATTACCTAAAGGATAAAGAAAAAAATTAAGCCGTTGAGATAATTTACTTCCGATCTTCAACCATTTGAAATAAGGTACTCTTAAGTCAAAATTACATATACTGAAACTAAATAAACTACTAAAACTACAAATATGTATTACTAATAGTATCAAAGTTGTACCCCTATACTATCTTAACGCATGGGTCCAAACTATAATAAAAAAAAAAAAATGAAGTACTCAAAAATGAATAAATCGATGTACAGTCGTGGAATAAAAAAAGTAAACACCCCCTACTAACTTTGCAACAAATTGTTGTAGAAGAAGGTTACTAGTACCAAATAATTGGAAATAAAATCTAATTTTAAATTATGCATATAAAATTTGTTTCAGGGGACATATCAATATGAACTTACACTTTGTTCTTTTTTCAATAGCAACGCCCAACATTGACACCATAAATAAATTCTACACCCTTCAATTAGTCTAAAAACAAATTTTCATGAAATTCGTACATTTAGTTTCAGAAAAAATAATTATTTATAAATGAACCCATTTTAGGGACTACATCCAAATTGAAGTTCGGTACTCGATTGTTGAAACGCTACAGAATAACTTCTATTAATGTATTATTTCTTGCCAATAGGACCATTTCACTCGTTGGATGTGTTTCGACTATTACCAGCCCAAATATTTCAATAAAATGAGTAAAATATTTTTGTTCTAAAATTATGCTTTTCTGCACATCATAGATGGCCCTTCAAACGATCGTTTTCACGTTTCTTAATTCAAATTCATAATTCGAAAACTACTTTAAAGAAAAGAATTAAATTTAGAATTCGATAAATCTATCAAAAAAATTGTAGGTTGCAATTCATATTATTCAAAATTCATATTATACAACTTTTACAGTTACAAATTTATTGCATTTATGCTTGGGTTTTTTTTAGTATTATAATCACACAAAAAAATAGCACATTAAGAGTATAATTTCAGGAAATATTAATAAAATATGAAAATGTAATTTAACATTTAAAGATTTCAATTTTGAATGTTTATAATTCAAAAAACTTATCATCCAAATGACTTGAAATTTCGTTTCTTGGCATTGTTTGAACCGAAGATTTAAAATATAGTGTCAGAATATAGGTCAAAATTGAGTGTTGCCATCGGAAAAAAACAAAATTTTATCTGTTTTTCATTTGCAGATGGCCCCCTAAGCAAATTTTATAGACATCATTTAAAAGTAGACTTTATTTCCAATCATTTGGTACCAATGACTTTCTTCTATTAATCTTCTTTAATTGTATAGTTAATAGGGGATGCTTACTTTTTTTTTCCACAACTGTACTAATGTAGAATTGAGTATGTTTGGATTAAAACTGAACCTATGCTTTCTCAATTTTCAGGCATCACATGTTATCAAACTCAAACGGAACGATAATTTTGTACTTTGTGATGTTTTATTTCATTCATGGCGGCATAAAAGATGTTCATTAATAAGGAAACAATGCAATATATCCTGGAAATCGGGGAATAATATTGCATTTTTATTCCTTAGAAATAATTATAAATAACTCCGATCGAAACATACTTAAAATTGAGAAACACGTGAACTCATTTCTGATTCTATGGATGTGTTTAAATATTAACCGTTATGTACTCATTTTTGATCTCATGGGTGCATTCAAATATGATCTTCTATGTATTCATTCAATGTAATAAAGGACGCATTACAAAACAAACGCGGGGTTATCTTGCGTTTCCTTTATAATGTGTCCTTTACAGTGCGTTGCTGCTACGAGTGCTTCGTCAATATCAATAAAAAATGAATACATAACAGTCATATTTGAATACATTGATGCGATCAAAAAATGAGCACATAACGGTTCATATTTAACCACATCCATAAAATTTCAATTTTAAGTACATTTGGATTGAAGCTATTTTGAGTACGTGATGTATTCAAAATTGAATTAATTTTGAGAACTCAATTTTTTTTTTTCAGTGTACCAATGCGAAGAACATATCCAAATGCAGGCAATTTTTACTTTTAACCTGATGAAGGGGCCGTCATAAGAATTAGAAGAGTTAACTGAATATGAAAATTTAACTTTATATAATAATACTTTGAAAATGAACATTGGTTAAATGCAAATAAAATTTTTACTATTAGGCATGATGATATTTTGTACTAGTAAAAGTGCACAGTACCCGCAAAAAGAAATCATATCATTGCTAACAATTCTAAAAGTCGTAAAATAAATTTGTTTCTAAGAATGCTTCTTGTTTAATATTTTTTACAATCCTCTTTTAGTAAAATTTTCTTCAGGGATTGTCTACATGCTGACATCGTATAAAATTTTAAAACTTTCGATTTTGGCATCACATTTGCATAAACTTTATCTTCGGATATCAAACAGGATGTCTTTCAGTCGAGTAGTTATGCATTATGCAAGTTTATCTTTGGAAGTTCTAATATTAAATTCATTTTTCATCGTTGCAAAATAGATTGCAATGTAATAGTTTTTTAAGCATAACTATAAAACTACTTGGTGGAAATGATCTGTAAGTTTGGATTTGTATATTTAAAACTTTTTTAAATCAATTTTGGGGGAAAAAATGATAGGTTATAACTTATATAGTTTTCGAAAATTAATTTTTTTTTTAAATATTTTTTTAAGTTTATTTTTAATTTTATTTCGCCAAGCAGTTTTTGAAAAATGCTTAAAAAACTATCCGCTTTGCAAACCCTTTTGCAACGTATTAAAAATTAATTAAACTTAAAAAGTTACAAACTTTTAATCTGTATAATTACTAAACTACTGGAGCTAATGATTTACAGTTTGGTATCGTAAAGTAAAATTTATCCGACAATTCAGATATGATGTCAAAATTAAGTGTTTGTATGAAAGTTTTTAAAGTTCGATAGAATTTAAGCATGTAGATGACCCCTTAAGAAAATTTAATTATAACATAATTAATTGTAACTTATTCTGGAATTTATAACTTGCATCTACAATTAATTCCTGTTTGTTCTAAAATTTATATATCGTATTTTCAGTTAACGATTATATTAAAAGTATAATAATAAACAATTTTTGAAATAAATACACCTTTTTATTTGCTGATTTCATTTTATAGAATTTTTCACACAAACAATTACCAATTCAGTATTGTCATTGAAAGAAATTAAAGAAAGATAAAAAGTATAGACATTTTCAACTTAAATAAACAAATGTACGGGCTGTATAGGTTGTAATTTTTCCAACAGAAGGAACATGTGCCAGTCTGAAAATCGAACCCTGGTCTGTTTAAATTGTCAATCTTTTACCACCTGAGGTAATATAAGATGCCAACCCACACCAGTCCATATGACATACCGAAAAGTTTGTTTGAGTCAATTATTACGGAATGTCGTCCAGATATTTCACATGCATTGGTAATTTTAGTCAGTAAGGTCCTGGCTTCGACTTTCGACCGGAACACTTCACTCACAAGGGGACCGACCACTAAACATTATGCACACAGATTTTGATGATTTAAAACTATATTGTAGGGGTCATTCCACTAATTATTCTGATGAAAGGGTTTCTTCAAATGGCCCTTAGTTTTTTAAAAATTGGGAGTTAAAGTTCAGCGTGTATTTCAAATACCCATTAGTATATAGCTTTCTGTATGTGAATTCGTGGCGCAGCAGTAGCGTGCGAGCTTACGAGCAAAGAGATTGTAGGTTTGATCCCACCTTGGGTAATTTTTCCTTTTTATACTTTTTACACGTTACAAATTTTAGGCAGAATTGGGAATTCTATAGATTTTAATTTTTCGATATCTTCCTAAAGTTCTGAAACAATGACTTTTCTTTTTTCTATCCTTTTTTTTCTTTACTTTATGGAATTTAAAATGAAAACTTATCCTTTACTTTCTTCTACTTTTACAAGAAGAAAGTATTGGATTCATGAAAATTTTCGACTTTCGGTTTTCGACGGATTTACACGTTTTAGGGGTCACAGATTCCGAAAAACATGTTTTTACAAAATGTCTGTCTGTGACACAAATTTTGTGGGCGCTCTATCTCAAGAAAAAATGCATGGAATTTAATAAAAATTTATATTCAGTTAGTCCCTGATATGAATTGGTGCTGATTAGTTTTGGGGGTAAATCACTCAACAGGCGGCGCTGCTATGCTTTTTTCACGATTTCCACAATAGCTCAATCTCCAGAACTAATGCACGGATTTTCATGAAACTTCTTGCTTAAAACTTCTCTTGCTTAAAATACACAAGTTGGAGCCTAAAGGGTTAAAGATAAGAATTTTTCTTTCGGTTCGTAAGAAAGGACTCACAGGGTAGTCGGGTTTTTTTTAGCAGCAAAAATTTTAGTTTAAAAATCACATGAAGAGGGCGCTGACGACCTGAAACACAATGAACAGGACAACAATAGTGTCGTAGAATGTTCTGGAGGTATGTTGAACATTTATTATTGGAAGAACAAATGAATGGAGCGTATCGTCGTCCTGTTCATTGTGTTTCGGGTCGTCAGCGCCCTCTACATGTGATTTTGTAAATATTTTTTTCTTGCTATTAAAAAACATCCGACTTACCTTGTGAGCCCTTTCTTGCAAACCGCACCCCTTTATCATAATTTCTTCCTTTTTTATGAGTTTTTAAAATTTTAAAGAACTTTTGGCTCACCGATATATAGGGAAAATTTCAGAAAATACTCTCAAAATTGGCGTTTTGAGTCTCATATCCGGACGAAAGTTGAAAAACCAGTCAAAGAAGGCAGGAAAACGTCTTATCACGTAATCAAAATCGCTTATAACTCGATAGGTAATTTATTTATCAAAAAATGGAAAAATCATTTCGATTCCAAATCGCTTCCAGAGTCAGGCCTGTCAATTTTATACCTTTACGTTTAAAAATGAATCCGACATTGTGTCAGAAATTTTCGCGCTTGTTGAGCGTGAATGAACTTAAATGAACTTGAGAACAGCCTTAAGATTTTAGGAACCTTGGGATCCTAACTTTAGGAAGATATCGAAAAGTTAAAAGCTATAGAATTCCCAATTCTGCCTAAAATTTGTAACGTGTAAAAAGTATAAAAAAGGAAAAATTACCCAAGGTGGGATCAAACCTACAATCTCTTTGCTCGTAAGCTCGCACGCTACTGCTGCGCCACGAATTCACATACAGAAAGCTGTATACTAATGGGTATTTGAAATATACGCAGAACTTTAACCCCCAATTTCTGAAAAACTAAGGGCCATTTGAGGAAACCCTTTCACCAGAATAGTTAGTGTTATGACACCTACAAGATACTTTGAAATCATCAAAATCTGTGCGCATCATGTTTGGTGGTCGCCTCGTCAGTTGGAAAAATTACTACTTGTATCATTTCTTTTTCAATCAGTACGCTTGTGTTAAAATAATAAAAGGAAATTAGCATTGTTGATTCATTCATTCGGAACCGAACTCGAAAATCATTATTTTTAATTCATATTTGACCAAGTATTGAAAAAAAATATTTTTAGGTTTATAAATTAGGTTTTGACTTCATAAAGACACAAGAAAAAACATAAAATTGAAAAACGTGCCAAACTTTTATCATTTTCAAATTTACAAGCTGTGTCCATTCTCAACGATGTCCAATGGCTAATTCCTAAACTGTTAGTCATAGCCGTATAGTTTCAATTAAAAAAATATTTTAAATAAGATAAAGAAGTATGTTAAAATCGATTTGGGTCAGTAAAACATTTCTTAAAAAGTTAGTAAATTAAATTTTTTATTTGGCCCCCTGGTTTATTATTATTAATAATTTATTTGGTTATTTAATAAAAATTTCCTGTTACACTCAAAAAGAAGACAAAAAAAAGCGTCCCTTTGTCTAACAGTAAAATTGGCGAGTTGTGGAACTTTGAAATGCGTGACTAATACCACTTTTCTATCTGAATACAGATGAGTTCGGCCATGCTTCGAGGGGTCGTACACAAAGGGCTTAAAGTATAAATTTCGAAGTAATTGCTTAAAAGGCGCAAAGGCCAACATAGTGAAAAAGATTCCAAGCCGGGACTCGAACCCGGGCCATCAGTATAGCGCACTGACGTTCTACCGACTAAACCACTTGGAACGATACACAGCTCGGAAAATTTCTCACTATTATATGTTGGCAAGGCTACAACCGCAGCACAAGATGGAATATTTATCTTGAGCCACCGACCTGGGGCTAACACGAAACATAATTAAATCCAGCATCGATAGAAACTATATTAATACATGGAAATTATTCCAGAGAGAAACATTCGCGAATGTTTCTCTCTGGAATAATTTCCATGTATTAATATAGGGCTTAAAGTATTTGAAGGATTTATTTCACGTGAATCTGCAATTTGAAAGAAATCGTGCAAGTATCTATATTATAAAGGACAAACATATCTGTGCGTAACGCATACGTCATTCTGCGAATGGCAACACTTTGAAATTTGAAATGAAATTTTGGTTTTGCAATTTTCGCTATTGCAGATTTTTAAACTTCTAAACATACCACATTTTAAATGTTTACACCGTCTTATACAGAAAAAAATGTACTTTTAAATGCAATTTGTTTGAAAGCTGTATCTCAATTTATTTTTGAGATATTAATTTTTTTATAGTTTTTAATACCATTTTTCTAATCGTGGCAACTGAAATACTTCATTTCCATTAAAAGTGGTTTAGTTATCTTTATTGATTATATTCTTACTGATGCCACTTTCTCTCACTATAATTAAAAAAATGACAACACTTTGAAATTTGAAATGAAATTTCAGTTTTGCAATTTTCGCTACAGCAAATTTTTAAACCTCTAAGCATCCCACATTTTAAATGTTTACACCGTCTTATACAGAAAAAAATGTACTTTTAAATGCAATTTGTTTGCAAGCTGTATCTCAATTTATTTTTGAGATATTATTTTTTTATAGTTTTAATACCATTTTCCTAATCGTGGCAACTGAAGTACTTCATTTCTATTAAAAGTCGTTTAGTTATCTTTATTGATTATATTCTTACTGATTTCATTTTCTCATTATGATTAAAAACATCTTTTTCAAAATTTTGAACAGAAAATGACGTTACGCTTTAAAAAAGACACAATTTCCCAGATGATGCTGTTATATTTCACTATTTTTTCATTCCACTGATATGCAGCTTGAGACAATAGGCAAAATATTTCAACCACTGAAAATGACGTCATATTTAAAAGAAAATGATAATTTTATTTGATAAAACGAGATATTTCTCTTTTAATATGTCTAAATGTTATAAAATTCTGGAATTTTTACGCGCAGGTACAGAGATTATACTAAGACCTCAAATCGCGATTGGGAATTTTTCCATGGAAAATTGTAATAGTTGACAAACGTGGCTTCAGGCTTGAAAATATATTTATTAATAACCTATTGCGCGTTAAAATGTTTTTTAATGGTTAATATGGATGTGAAACGTGAAAAATGACTTGATTTGGTTTAGATTTAAAGTGGGTGGAATTTATGATTATGTCAAGATGAAATCATTTTTGCTGATTTTTCATTCGGTAATACCAAGCATTAATTGATAACTTAATAAAAATTACTTATTTTGATTATACGTTACTGATTACGGATATGAAAAAAGTTTATTTTTTCGATAATTTTAACAGTTGAAATTTATGAAAAATGTATTTTGTTAATCTTAGGTTAAAATATGTCTTTGGAGAGTTAAATTAATAAATGTAAGATGGATTTTTTATTGTAATTATTGTTGTCGATGTATTATAAATTTGATGCAACAGTTCCTTTGTAAACATTTTCTTTCGTCGAAATTCGACGGGGTCCACCTCGTTACGATAAAGTTCGCTTTTATTAATTAAGTTTCATATTGGTTAAAATAATTGTATTTTAAGATGTTTCATTTTGTAAGGATTTGAGGCGGTTTCTTTACATGATTTATTTTAACGAAAATTATGTTATTTTTATAAGCTTTTATTTAACTTGCAACGATGTATGTTTTTCCAATTCAAAATTTGTACTCGAACTTTAACTCACTTTCAAATATCCGAGATTAAATTTTACATACTGATGTAAATCCGATGGCAACGTAATATTATTATGATTTTTAGTGCTTATCATTTATACTTATTTCATAGAATAACACAAAATATTGTCGTCTGGTGGCGTAGTCAGTAAGCGGAGGCTGCTGTCACGCTGAGTGTCCGGGTTCGAATCCCAGGGTAAAACATGGATGTGATTGTGTGCTTAAAAGTAATATTTATATACAGTGCGTTAATATAAAACCACTAACAAATTTGTGCACTTCAGTAGAAGAAGACGCAATATGCAAAATTTTAGCATGTGTATTTAAGATTGTTGTTGAAATTTTGTGGTGTAGCGTGCAAAATGTTAAACTTTTTAACTTTCAAATATTACGATCTGAGAAAAATCCTGACGTGATGGTTAAAAATGAAGGTCATTTTCGTAGGGGAGACCGGGGCCAGTAGGAGCAGTTTTTAGTTATTGATTTTTATTATTTTTTTGTTTCAGTTTTTTAACAAACTTTAACTGCAGTTTTAAAGAACAGGCATTTGGCTATAAATACCCGGAGTTTTGAATTTGTAGCTTTTGTAGTTTATGTTTAGCGGAAGCCTAAAGTGTAAGGAAAATTATGCGTCAACCTACCCCGTCACGGGGCAAGTTGCCTATACCTATGGGGTAAGTTGGCACGCGTTTCATAAAAATTTAAATGAAACTCAAATAAGACACGCAGTTAAGATAACTCAATTTCATTATTACCAGTAAGTTTAAACAAAGGCGTTATCGCCGTATAATGTAAATTCTAAATTATACAGACATAAAAATAGTGAATAAAACATTAACACAGAGCAACTTCTATCCTACTCGATATCATCATCAGATTTACAGTTGTCACAAATAAAAAATCAAGTATCTCAGTTTGGGCAAGCCTCGTGTGCCCAAAATCTTGCATTGCAACCACTTTTCTCGGCGTTTCCTGTTTTTCAAGCTACCAGCACACACCAGACACCGAGCCAACTTGCTCCGTGTTCAATGCGCCTACTAACCCCATAATAAATTTCTTCACAAAAGGGACACATAACCATCTAAGCATAAATAATCCAAGTAAATCACATATGGGGTAGGTACAGTTAATCATACACTAAGAAAAACTGCACAAGTTAAATCGCAATTATTAAAATAAGTATTAAAAATTAGAAGAAGAATGAAGCAACAAAAAATTACTTATGAGTGCAAAAACCAGAAAAATCGTAATAAATATCCATTGCACGTAGGTAACGGTGCAAAACTACAATGAAGATTGTAAAAAAGCAATAAGAAATGTACTCTGTGACTGGTTGGGTAATCTATCTAAAAACAGACGATTTATGAGGATTGCGCCTACTTACCGCTGTAGCCAACGTCTCCCCTATTCAGTGGTAAAAAATAAATAAAAATCAATTATCAAATGTTAAAAACACAACAATCACATTTATTTTACAGTATCAGACTTTCGAAATTTTTAGGCTTTTTAGCTTTGAAATTTACGATTTGCAAAGAATACTTGCATGATGGTATGATGGTGAAAAATAAAAGTCATTTTCGAATTCAGCGCTGCAAAGTACACAAGAATCAATTATCAAGATCTAAAGAACATGACACAACCCAAATTTTGTAGGCTAGTGTAATCTAATAGCATTTTAAAATATACATCATTTTGTAAAGAATTCAGGCTGTTGCTTTTCATCATTTTATTTAACAAAAATTCTGTTATTTTTTCCGCTCTTATCTGTATAATATAGATTGTATATTTTGCTTTAATATATTAGAATTATTATAGATTTCAAATTTATATTGCAATGTTAATTTTACTTTCAACTATTTTTTTTTAATATATCTGACTATTACTTATATTTCTAATAAATTTGTGACTAACCCCTATTTCGCAGCAAACAATATGCTCCAACTTTAAACAGCTGTTACTCGGTCAGTTTTAATCATAGAATAATGGGGATTTTTTTGTCTTACTTGTCAGTGTAATAGGAAAATGTTACTAAATATAACTTATAGGACAGGGGACCATATAAATAAAATTAAAGTTCGTAATTTTTTAAGAAATGTTTTTATTGAGCCAAATCGCTTTTACTTCTTTGCCTCTTTTTTTTTCTTTTTTTGTAACTGGAACTGTGATTAACAGTTTAGGAATTAGCCATTGGACATCGTTGAGAGTGGACACCCTGTATATATGCGGAAAATGGGCAAATCTACTGCTATTTTATTTACTATTGATACTGTTTTTTTCCGCACTCAAACTTTCGCTTTTAAATGAAACGATAAGAAACAGTTCAACATCATATTTTTTGCAGATAGTTGTTAGGATTTTTGTACAATTATGTACTTAACAACGACGTTATTTTCCCTTCTTTCAAAATTGGCATATTTTGAAAATTCATTATAAATAAATTATTAAAAATTAAAGATTAGACCAATATATAATGAATGATTCTTTCATAGTAATGCCATACTGAAACAAAAGCAATAGTACAAATATTTTATGAGTATGAGCTAGAAGTTTATGCTGATCTATATATCCTCCTGAGACCCAAGCAAAATATAATGCATATATTTTTTTTAATATGAGTTTTTTTGAACAAATCGGCATAAAAAATGATGTTTTTTTTTAATTTTGTTCTACAGCACATCCATCTAAATGGATGTTCAGGCCATAACTCGCTTTAAAATAATTTTAAAAATGCTAAAAGTATGGGAAATAACAGAATTTATTATAAAGAATATAAGGCAAGTATTAACATCTGCTATTAAAATTGAAAAAAAAAATAGTTTAAACAAATTAAAATAACATAAAAACGAAACTTAGCAGCAGAACGTAGAATTCCAACTGACTCATTTATTATGCCATCTTTTAAACAAAGTAGTTACCGTTGCCAAAATCCAAAAGCTGAATGCTGATTTTTTATTCATACATTACCATGCCAAACTGGTTTTAAATTGCTACAATGAAATTTAACGCAATAGAAGGAGAAAGAAAAACATCCATTTAAATGAATGCCAGGTCTCAGGAGGATATAGGACGACGGTCAGATAGGGGTAAGGGAGCAAAAAATATTTCGTTTTGAAGCTCAGAAATAAATCAGAATAATTTTGATAATTTAAAATTAAGAAATTTCATGTAAGAATATTCTTTAATTTTTTAATCATCGTCAACTTACCCTCTGTGTTGTGCTCTTCATCATATTTGATTTTAATTTCTCGCAGAAAACTGGATTCTTCATATCGAATCAATAGGCTACCTTCAGATTCGTTATCAAGTATGTCTGGTTTTGAAGAATCCATCTTTATTTACACCACTGCAAAATAATTTTCATTATATACAAACTTGTGCATCGTATATATCACAAATCTGAAAAGATTGAAAAATTTATATAAAAATTCCAGTTGACTAGCGTAAAAATACAGAAAAATATTAGTAATGTACCGCGTTTGCAATTCAGTTGTTTTCTAAAAATAGCTGAAATGTGAATGATAAGGAATTTTGCATAAACTGTTGTATTTATCCCAATTCTCAAGATAGTTATATTCGGTTACACAAAAGTTACAAATATACAGTGTCAATTCGGATAATTATGAACAATCTCTATTAACCCCTTAACTGCCGCGGGCATATATATACGTCTTTAGAAAATATCTGTAGCTATTATAAATGTTTACGAACTCGCATGAGAGAAGACAGTTTTTCACAATCAGGGCCGTATTTTGCATACATATAACATGTGCACTTTCTTATTTTTTTCAGAAAACTAATCTTCGTCTTATTTAATCACAAAATTATGTGATTAAATAATATGCTGGTGATTGCGTCAGATTTCGTCAGAAGTTAAAGGGTTAAGGAGGCAGTTCACCTTTACCACAATTTTGTTCATTTTTAAAACTATGGTTCAAATGGTGAACTCACTGCATTTCAGTGTTCAACTAAAAGTACATTTTGAAAATAAAAACGTAACTGCATATTTCATTAAAAGTTTTAAAAAATTGCATTTATTAAAATCCCTGCAACCTTTTTAAATATTGATATTTTTGCCCAATGTTTTATTTTGTATGATTTTCAAATGTGTTTTGCGCAAGACTGCGCATGGATTTTTAGATACATAGAATATTACATTTAATATAATTTTTTTTCTGATATAGATAGTGAAAACCGAAGAAATCTATCACATCTCTAGATACTTTTATTTTTTTGTTAAATAACAAAAGACCTGAAGACAAATTCTATGCGCAGATTTATTACAAATGCTATAATAATAAAGAACATGCACAAAAAAGTTTAAATCTTTATCTCAAATACAAAAAAAAATCCCTGCAGGTGGAGGTAGATTTCGAAGTTAAGTATTAATTTCACCAAAAAAAACTAAATCAAGATTAGAGATAAATCCAGTTTAACAATTTTATCAGGTCGCTTTTGACGAATTTTTAATTTAAATTTTCTGTAAGAGCTCATTTTATCAAGATCATATTAAGTCGGTATTAAAAATATATATTTTTTTTTCCCGCTGCTCAACAACTCGAAATTTCCTGACACATTTTCAGACTCATTTTTAAAAGTAAAAACATTAAACTTGATGACGTGATTTTGTGAACAGATTTATAAGTGACCTGTGTTTTTATTTTTCAATCAATTTATTAGAACTTGATTTACCACTATTTTTTCAGTACGATCATTTTTTCCGTTTCCAGCACCATCGCCTCGGGAAATTCGGTTCAAAATGCCCACTTTGACAGTATTTTTTGAAATATATTCTGACCTTGTCAAAAAATCGACCCATACAGCACATTATATAGTTTTTGAATAAGAGAACCTGCCAAATGTATGCGTTTGAGAGTAAAAATGAATTTATAAATGAGTCAAAAAATAAGCCGTTTGGATTTGAGTACACCCTTAAAACGATAATTTTTTCGACAACCCCTATTTTTGTTTTTTTTTTTGTTTTTATTTATTTATTTTTTATTTATTTATTTATTTTTATTTTATTTTATTTTATTTTTTTTGTGAAAGAATTGATCCTATCAAAACTTCTCAATATGAAAGTTGTAGGTAATATTGATAATATGTATAATAAATTTAGGCGGGTTGGATATCTTGTGAATTGACGAAGTTATGAATTTTTTTCTTCTTCAACCCACCCACCCCCCCCTTTTTTTTCGTTTTTAATTTTTTTTAAATTTTTTTTTACAGAGTTGGTCCTATCAAAAACTTGTCAATGTAAAAGTTGTAGATAATATTAAGACGCGTTATAATAAGTTTAAATGAATTTGATGTCTTAAGAATTGATGAAGTTATGAAATTTTCTCCCTAAAATCCTGTTTTTGCGCCCCTTAAGCACATTTTTAATTTTATCAAAAATCTGTGATTCACAATTTTTGCTCCTTTTTCTAGAAGTAATTATACCTTTAAACTGATTTGATATGTATAAAAATTAAGAAGTTATGGTTTTTTTTTTTTTTCGGTTTTCACAAAACCTCTCCCTATTTCCACTCCTTGGTCCGGTTTTGTCCTTTTAACGAACTTGACCGAGATTTTCCACCCCTTGATTTTATGTATGAGTTTGGAAGAGATTTGTGCAGAATTACGGAAGTTATCGTGCCCATAAAAAAGTGATATATACAGGGTGTCCATAATTAAACGACCCTACTTTAAAGTTGTCTACAGACGAAACTATTGGCCAGAAAATTGTGAAATTTTGTGACGTACATAACAAAAAAATGGGAATTTGTTTGAGGGAAAAAATAATTAGTTCAAAATTTCGCCACCAAGGGCTTTTTAAATGAATTACACATTTTTAAAAGTTTTTACGCTTTATTTTTCTCAGATTAAATAAGACAAATGTACACACCGCCCCCTGAAAAAAATAAAGCATAAAAACTTTTAAAAATTATTGGTATTCGAATTGAACGGACAGTACAAACTCTGAAAAAAAAATACGACTGCGACAGATGCCATTTTTTTTTCACAGAGGTCAGGCCTAGTATTCAATGGGCGGTGGCTAAATGTGTAATTTATTAAAAAACGCCTTCTGGTGGCGAAATTTTGAAGTAATTTTTTTTTTTTTTCACTCAAACAAATTTCCATTCCTTCATCATTAATCCAGACAATAGAGACCGTATAGGGACTCTACCTAGCAAAATTCATGGTAGTTATGGAAAAAGGCTTACTATATGTTTTTTGGGTCGCTGAATCCGAATTTTTAACTTCCCACCAAAATTTCCCTCGGCAACCCCCCCCCCCAAAAAAAAAAGGTTTTTATTAAAAAAAATCAATTTTTTTATTGTTTTAGGGAAAAAGTATTTAGCAATTCAGAAAGTAGACAAAATTTGCAACAAATTAGATATATAACATTATGACTTAGGGGTGATTTGCCTCGGAACATGCGTGCAGTGCTGCGTGAACTAAGTTGCGCAATTCCACTTAACCACTCACACTCTTACATTCGCCCTCCCATCCCCCCTCCAAACTTTCTCTATAAGGTTTACTTTAAGTTTTTTGGGTCGCTGAATCCGAATTTTTAACTTCCCCCCAAAATTCCCCCCCCCCCAAATAGTTGTTTTTAACTTAAATTTCTTATTGTTTTAGGGGAAAAGCATTACGAAATTCAGAAACTAGACAAAATTTGCAACAAATAGGATATATGACATTATGACGTAGGAGGAACGGGGAGGGGGAGGGCTGCCTCTGAACATGCACTGCAGCGCTATGTGCACTAAGTTATGAAGTCCAGACAATAGGGGATTTTACCTGGCAAAATTAATACTAGTTCTGGATTTCGACTCACTTTATGTTTTTGGGTCACTGAATCCGAATTTTTAAATTCCCACGAAAATTTCATCCGGAAACCCCCCAAAAAATTGATTTTTTGAAAAAATTTGGTTTTTGAGAAAAGCGCGCAGGGAATGTTCCGAGGCAGCCCCCTCTCTCCCCGTTTATCCTACGTCATAATGTCATGTACCCTATTTGTTGCAAATTTTGTCTAGTTTCTGAATTTCGTAATGCTTTTCCCCTAAAACAATAAGAAATTTAAGTTAATAACAACTATTTTGGGGCGGGGGATTTGGGGGAAATTTTGGGGGTAAGTTAAAAATTCGGATTCAGCGACCCAAAAAACTTAAAGTAAACCTTATAAGGAAAGTTCGGAGGGGAGATGGGAGGGCGAATGTAAACGTGTGAGTGGTTAAGTGGAATTGCGCAACTTAGTCCAGGCAGCACCCTGCGCATGTTCCGAGGCAGATCCCCCCTTCACCTTCAGCCTAAGTCATAATGTCATATATCTAATTTGTTGCAAATTTTGTCTACTTTCTGAATTTCTAGATACTTTCCCCCCTAAAACAATAAAAAATTTGATTTTTTTAATAAAAACCTTTTTGGGGGGGCTTTTTACCAAAATTTGGGGGGGGGGTTGCCGGGGGAAATTTTGGTGGGAAGTTACAAATTTGGATTCAGCGACCCAAAAAACATAAAGCAAGCCGATTTCCAGAACTACCATTAATTTTGCTAGGTAAAATTCCCTATTGCCTGGACTATATGTCCGACACAAAATTTCACAACTTTTTGACCAATAGTTTCGTATTTAGACAACTTCAAAGTAGGGTCGTTTAATTATGGACACCCTGTATATATCGATAGATATATGGATAGATAGATAAAGTTTTTTACTGAGGGTGGTTTTGGGTTCTATGTGTCATGATCGGTGTAGATCTGCAAAAGTTTTTCAGAAATTACAACGTAGGGGAGATGAGATCACAATCGGTAGTATTTCATACGAAATCTACCTAAAAGCCTTAGCATTTTAAAACACGAAAGTGGCGAAAATATAAACATGGAGAAAAAGCCATTTAAAGTTTTATTTGTATGGGTAATTGCGCTGTGTGTATTAACAAAATTTACAATATCTCGCGATATAATTGCGTATGGGTAAAAAAGAGGTGTTAAAATATTAATAACTAAATAAGCTTTCCTTTTACGTTAAAAAAAAACGGAAATCGACTTTTTGACCAATTTTGAGGTAAAGTGCCCCTTTAAACTTCATATGAGAGTAGTTGATACTAAAGTGAAGTAAAAATCAAAGATTTACATCTCTGTTGACTCCATATTAGATTGTATTAAGCCTTCTATGAAGTCATAATTGTTTGTACAGTTTAAATTTTAATTTTCCTCAGGAACTTATGTTCAGTATTTAACGTTTAGTAAGTCTAAATATTTGAAATTTAACCGGCAGTCATTAACGGAGAAGGGGAGACCTCTTAGTTCATTTGGAAAGAATTACGTTTAAAAATATAAAGCATTGGGGCTCCAACCTTAAGTTTGTTTGGAAAGATATTCGTTTAAAAATATAAATTTAAAAGAAATTGGAATGTACTTAGCATGCTTGGTATACGCCGCTGAAGGTAGTGGGGACTCCAGGTTCCTTTGATATACAGCCGAGCCATCTCATAAAGAATTCGCTCGGGGGTGAATATTATACCGTTATAAGCGATCACAGTTTTATTTCAAAACTAATTATTTTATATATACTTTAAAACGCTTATTAGTTTTAGTCCGAACATTTCAAACTTTTTTTTTTTTTTAAGGATATTTAACAAAAGAAAATCTTGATATTGTATTTATTCTGAAGCAAGATTAAAATTTTAAGAGGAATCTTTATAATTTCGTTTATTTCTGCAAGATTGAGCACAGATTACAAAATGAATGCGTTACTTCCGATGAAATAATTTTGTTTTTATTTAAGTGTCTCTACAGATAGTTTGCGCTTCACGATCTTGATCGAATGATGCATCAATGTAATTCGTTATTTCAACAGCAAACCCAGCGTGCATCTAGCAGTTTTTAATTGTTTCCGGTTTCACATCACACATACATCATTTAACATCTCGCCAGCCATTTTGATACCACTGAATGGTCGTTTTTCTTTTTCTATATTAACTAGGGAACTGCAAGAAGTG
Organism: Maratus speciosus; assembly: GCA_963932465.1. Lineage (NCBI taxonomy): Eukaryota > Metazoa > Arthropoda > Arachnida > Araneae > Salticidae > Maratus > Maratus speciosus. The sequence goes on along the minus strand of OZ010793.1, from coordinate 78,631,143 downwards.
TTAGCCGCCAATTTGGATGAGAGTGGTATCGTTGGAAAGATACGTCACGTGTGGTAAAAAAGTCAATGAAACTACCCGTCGAAATTGAACCGTATTCAATGTATCCGTGAGTTTATGTCACACAATTTGTTAATTTTATTATTTTTTATTACAATGTATTTATGATGTTACAATTATTATGACGTTAAATTTATAGTTTTTGCTGTTAAATGATTTCCTGTTAAGTTAATTATGTTACTTATGTTTGGAAATTAAGTACACAAATTAAAAAAAAGTGGAAAAAAATGAAGATAAGTTAATGGCTATAAATGTATTATTTTGTGTGCAATGTGTGTGTTTGTTGATGCTGGACATTTGTAGTGTTCACAGGTTAGGTCTCCTGCAAAAACTTTCTCTGCAAAACATAATAGAATTTGACAATAGGAACATTTTAGAAATGGCCTCCGGTCGCACTTGTTACAGACTTTCTCTGCAATGTTGAAGATATCTGCTTTACTAACTTGAAAGATGGGATGTCTCTCTGTATTATCGCCTTTTGGAAAGCATACCGTATCACAGCTCAAATACTGAGGGTGATAGTTGATTGTAAACGAGGTGATGCATTTTAAATAGAACTGCCTGTGCGTTAAGTCCTCTTCCCCACACACACTTTGGTGACTCGAAAAATATTAAGCATACGTTTAATTACTGCTTGGGTAGTCGTGGAAGGTCTGCACATTATGTAGCCCCAGGTACTTTGTCGTATTGAGAGGAAAGAACATGGGACATTCCAACCCAATTTCTCTATGTTTTTTGTCCTAATCACTGTTCCAAAAGTAGGAGGGTCTGTTCGTTGCCTATAGACTCTTTCAATTTCGTGAAGTACTTCCCCGTAAATTGTTTGCTGCTCTTCATTGATTTGAAGCACACGATGACAACATTGACTAAACGTATTTATTCTAGCTTTTTTTGAACTTGTTGTCCGAATTGACCTTTTGGATCCTGGGTGATAAGGGACACTTAGCGAACCAGCTTTCAAGCAGTAGAAATAGTTAAATGGATAGTATAAGAATGGCTGTTTTTTTTTTTTTGCTTACTATTGACTGCGGCAGTCACATCCATTCGCACTTAAAAGTCGAGTATTCTTTTGGATACGTATTCATATGTGTAGACACTCTGATCTATATTCAGGATTGAGCTGAGGGAGTAAATTTTTTCTGTTATTTTTTCTTGCACATTACTACAACAGGAATCTAGGGTGGGTTGGAGAGAAAGTTCTGGGAAGACATCCCTCCTGGTTATCATGTGGATTGCGACTTTTGATTTTATATACTTTCTTTAATAAGTTATAATCTGCCGTATGCTTTAAAGTTTTCTAAATCCACTTCAATAGCCTTGTCAGTTTCCAACATCCGGAGGTCTCTATCATGAACAATGACCCTGTATTCTAGATTTTATTTTACAATCTCATCCCAAATATAATGATGAATTTCATTCTGTTTTTGCAATGCATTGCCCCCTTACTCCATATACCATCACCACCGCATAATCAGCATTTGGCTTGTTGCTTCCTTGGGCTAATTCTTGGATGCTTTTAACTTGTTTCCTTTCATCTTATCACATGCCTCAATTGCGTTTTTCATTATTCTTAAAGAAACCTCTTGTACATCTTCTTTTTTTTGTAGATGGCTCCTATGTAGGATCATCTTCTCCGTCTGCAGTTGTTATTATAACCATAGAATAATAAAATTCACTCTAAGTCAAAAGTTTCGTAGTGTCGAAAATTCGGAGATTAATTTGCTTTTTTTACTTTAGTATTATCTCTATCCCCCGGAGACTTCCCAAAATAAGACAATAAGTAACAATGAAGTGTAGCAATGAGGGATTTTTCGGCGATAGCATTACAGCCGGAAGACTTACCGACGATATCTTCAAAATTAGGCCCAATTTTGCATGTAACAGGAGCATGTGCCATTTCCCTGAAACATCACGACTGGAATGCGCATCACATGTACCCCTAGCGACCTAAGCGCTCAATCATTCGAAAGGAAATTTCAGATTTAGTTATTTTAAGGTATACGCTCGAGATCGTGATGATTTAAAACAATAGAGCTCTCACGGTTACGGTTAAAGCGAAAGAATTTCGAAATTTTCGAATGGCAACACCCTTTTTTTTCCTTCGAAAATTCATTAGTGCATTGAAAAACCATAAATGGTGTTGGAACGATACACGTATGATTAAAACTGACGGTGTAATTTCGTGGCACTCAATCCTAATCAGTTCCTATGTAATGTAATAATCAGCACTCTAAAACAAATCATTACATTTTTATTATCACTATGTGTACACAAACACAAATCAAAAACTTATTTTAAAACAGATCTTACAACATTACTCAGTTCACAAGTGAAAAAACAAAATCGGCTACTGAAAAACATGTAGCCACTCCTTCCTTCCCCAATTCGTCTCACAATGGTCTTTTTTTGCAAGTGTTTTACGCCGATAATTTTTTATCGTACGTGTATCATTCCAACGCCATTTGTGGTTTTTCAATGCGCTGATGAATTTGCGCATGAAAAAATGGGTGTTGCCATTCGAAATTTTCGAAATTTCTCCACTGTAACCGTAACCATGAAAGATCTATTGTTTTAAATTATCACGATCTCGAGCGCATACCTTCAAATAGGTATAGCTAAAATTTCTTTTCGATTGGTTGAGCTGTTAGGCCGCTAGGGCTTCATGTATCGGGGAAGTTCTTTATGACCACCCTGTATATGACCAACGACTTTTGATTTACAGCCCTTTCATTGTTTCTCATAAATAGGAGCAAAAATAAATAAACAGTGTGGCTTAAATTGTCGGATATCTCGTAAACGGCTAATTTCCGACGGATTCATTAGTCCCCACGACGCGATTTCTCTAACTATGCCACTTTCGTCAAAATCAGCGACTAACATTTCTGGCAGTAACCTAGTAAGTAGAATGTAATGCAAAACACGTACTCTGCAAGATCTTATTAAGCTGCTAATAATCCATTGATCCATTTTGGCTGCATTTTGGAGGTTACATTAGGAAGAAACCGCCAGATTTGTTATGGTCTTAAGGTTCTCTCGTGTTTCATGCGAGGTGCAATTGCCGATTATAAAAAAAAAAATCTTTGCTTTTTGTCCCTTTTAGCAACAAACTTCCACAACCAATTTTCAAATAAATCTGTTGTCATTCAGGCTTTTTTGTTTGCATGGTATGAATCCGGCAATATTTTGCCCTCTTTAAAACCTCGAGTATTTTTAGATTTTCTTATAACTATTAAGTTTAGGTTTATCGTATCCATCCGTATTATGTGTGACCAAAGCATAACCTAAAGCATAGCCAAAGACCTAACTTTAGAGTGCTTACCGCTGGTGCAATTTTCATCTTTTAGAAGAAATGTTTCTTCTGGTAACAACTGATAAAAAATTCCAATCTCATCAGAATTGTATAGATCACAAGTTCTGTACTCATTAATCAATTTTTTGTGATCATCCAGTCAATTACTTACCACTGTCTCGCCCACTTGGCCTCAAACTGTTTTCAAAACAATAGCATGTCTATCTTTGAACCTCGATCACATCTTGGTATTTTTTTTTGCAACATCCGCTGAAATTCAAAAGAAAACACTAAAAATGAGTAACCCCCAACCTTTGGATAATCAACTGAGGTTTCAAATCGCGCAGAGACTGGAAACAGGCAGGGCAGTCTCAAGTGCAGATTCCTACATACTTCGATGTTACGACCGATGCCGAGTCCAACTTACGGAAACAGTTTAAGCACACTGTATCCACAGATACAAAGCCTGGGCAAGACCATTTAAGAGCCACGACGGTCAATGAAGATCACTATTTTTCCATTATGGCGAGGGGTAACAAAAGTGCAACAACTTATCAGATTTCTCGTGACCTTTATGCGGCCACAGGCGCAGTAGATTTTCAAGGGTTACTTTTTGCAGAAGGCTACATGACAGAGGGCTGTTTGCAATAAGACCTGCTTCTTGCGTCCCGCTCACTTCTGAACACAGGAGAACTCCTTTAGCATGGTGCAGAGATCATCAACTTTGGACGAGGGATCAATGGGGGATCATCCTATTCACTGGTGAGTCTCTGTTCAGCCTAAATACATACCGGGTGTCCTAAAAAGGACTGACTGATTTTAAAATTCAATAACTTGCAAACGCTGACAGATATTTAAAAAATTCTTGCAGGAGGGTTATGCATGTGGTCAAAAAAATTTTTTTACAGTGATTTTCGATTTTAGTTCGAATTACAAATAATAGATGGCGCTGCTATCAATAGATGCTAAATTTAGGCTCGATTTTTGATACTTGGGGACCCACTCGATACATTTTCCTCTCCTTTTTCCGCATGGAATAAGATAAAGACCAAAAAATCGAGCCTGTATTTAGCGCCTATTGCTCACAGCGCCATCTATGGTCTGTAATTCGAACTAAAATCAAAAACCACTGTAAAAAAACTTTTGACCTTATGCATAACCCTCCTGCAAGAATTTTTTAAATATCTGTCACCTTTTGCAAGTTATTGAATTTTAAAATCAGTCAGTCCTTTTTAGGGCACCCGGTATTATCGACGTACTTTCATTTGGAGAAAACCAGGGACCATCTACCTTCCGAGTAAAAGACCACTACATAGATTAATATACAAGATAGGACATTTCCATAGAGCGTAATGGTAATATGATTGCGATCACAGCGCCTTTAGTGACAATGGGGAGAAACTTCCCATCATTGTAATATTTGTGTTATTGAGCTTCTACCTTATTGCGATATTTCTTTTTTTGATGTTGCATGTTTACGTTTTCAACAGAATCTTACACCGATACATGAACATAGAATAGATATTCTATTCTGTATATATAATATCTATTCTATGTTCATGCACGGATATATATATATATATATTCGTATATCATAGGTGAACGATTTATGTGCAAGGAAAAACAAGCTAAAAATTTCGTCTTGAATATTATACGTCAAGTAAATATGATATAATTGGATTTAAAGCTGCATAAAGCGATGGTGTAATGTAAAAATGTACGAAATGTTGCACTCTACAAGTCCCAGAAAATTTCATAAATATTCCCATTTGGTAGAAAATTTTTTATAGACAATGTTTAATTAATTTATGAAGTTTAATGCATTAAACAATCGTTACAATAGTTTTTTTAAATTTACACATTTTTACTTTCTCACAGATAAAATATTATATAAATCTAAAAGTTAAAATAAAGCAAACATAGAGATACTGATAAAATTGTATTCGATGTGAATAATTTAACACTAATTTTATCTCGTAAACTTACATATTTACGTTTTCAACAGTATTTCCTGGGGGTTTTCTTTTATATTATTATTATTATAATTATCATTTTGTAAGTTAAAGCTGAACGAACAAGTACGATAAAAAAAAACAGCTAAATAAATCAAACATAAATAAAATATCGTCTGTCTCTGCTTCGTTTAGGAAAGAATAGGTATTCAAAACATAGAGCGTAAATATATTTCATCAACATAGGTAAATTTCGGAGGCTTGTTAATTCTTCCCCCTTGTCTGCAGTGGCGCTAGTACTAGTACTGTTGCCATTATAGATTTTGAAGCAAATGTCCCATCTTGTATGTTAATCTAGACCACTATGGCAGTGGAGTTTTGATGGTCTGGGCAGGCATCCTATGGGCAGCCACCCCTCATTGTGTTTGGCAAAGGCTGTATGACTCGTGTGACATGTAAGGATGATATCTTGTACCCTATGTAAGACTTTTCAGAGATACAGTTGGCCCTGATTTCATTTTAATAGACTACAGCGCGCGCCCAGATAAAGCTCATCTGGTCGATGAATTTCTGGAAAGTAAGGATATTAGCTTGATGGATTGTACATCCAGATCTCCAGACCCAAACCATATAGGGCATGTCTGGGACGCTGTGGGAAGGAAAACTGGAACTCGCTATCTACCTCCCCAAAACACCCAGGGTTTGAAAACAGCGTCGCTGGATGAAAAGGGGCTAACTGCCATAGGGACCCGCAAATTGCCCGATTTCCAGTATGAGTTCACATTGTGAGAGCTGTATAACTGCAAGAGGGGGCCATACCTCCAATTAACCCATTTTTTTGGTTCAATATTGTAAGCTCTGTTTTATACCTTCCGACTCTGGTGGTACTTACGCACGATCATGCGTGCGCATAATTGTTGAATGTTTATTTAAGTATTGCGCGGCAGCGCAATACTTATTTATTTCCAGTGTCACTTCTCAATGTTAATTTAACATGGAAAAGCCTATGAAGATCATAACTTTTTCATTTTTTCTTCCCACCTTTTTGTCCCTGATGCCACTCATTTTTTATTCTTTACTAATTCTAATGATATTATAAATTTAAAGTGTAAAAACGTTTGCCTGACGTCAGGGTCAAAACGAATGGTAAAATGCCTTTGCATATGAGTGAATTATTACCCAGAGAGAAACATGGGCCAATTTGTTTTTACATTATTCAAATATTTTTCTTAATAATTCAAATTTTCGCTTTTTTCATTGAAAATCAACGGACATTTTTCATAGAAAATGTAACATTTTTACTTCATTGTTGCAAAAATTTCAAAAGCCGTAATAATAATTTATTTCTTTTTAGTTGAAAGATTTTCACGGGAAATATTAAATTGAGCTAGGTTTTTTTTTTCTTCAAAAATTAAAAAGGTGAATCATAGCGTCATAGCGGAAATAAAAAGGATATTTTCAGAATAAGTTTTTGCTTTGGTCAAGTTTATATTTTAGTAAAATGTTCCTAATGGATAGCTATTTTTACGCAGGTCGAGAACTTAGTGGGGAATAAAATAACTTAAATTTTAAAATATATTTTTTTTTTCGGAGATGAGAACTATTTATACCCCAAGTTAAACTTAGGTAATAATTTTCTAATGTGTTTACATCAACCCTTGGGAGAGAATAAGGTTTAAAAATTTAAATAAAACTTTTTTTTTTTTTTTTTTTTTACTGTATCACAGCTATAATATTGTTAAATATTAAAAGTAAGGATTCAAGATTCAACACAATTTACATTTACATTCATAGCGTTCCAGAGTGGGAAATAGGGTATCTACATTTAAGTGAAGTTAATTTTTATGTTTTGATTATAGATTTTTTACGTTCAGATTAGAAGTTTTTGTCCAAACTACCGCAACCTGCATTACTACAGCGGTGAAACATTTTGAATTACACATTGGTAAACTGCATCCCACATTGTGATGCAATACCGTATACATCAAAGCCTGATGATGATACTCTCTATTAATTTTGAAATGCGTTCGTCTGAGTGCAGTAGTTATTAAAAAACTTGACATATTAAACAAAAACATAATTTGAAGAACAAATTAAAAAAACAAAATTTATTTCCTACATTGTTTAAGCCCGAGAAGGGACAGATATTAAGTTATTTCATTCAATTAGTTCTACATTTAATGTTAAATTTTTGTAACAAATTAGTTAAGCCAATTGAAGATTAAAAAATAAAAATAAAATTCATACAAGTTTGGAGGGGGGATGGGAGGGCGAATGTAAGAGTGTGAGTGGTTAAGTGGAATTGCGCAACTTAGTTCACGCAGCACTGCACGCATGTTCCGAGGCAAATCACCCCTAAGTCATAATGTTATATATCTAATTTGTTGCAAATTTTGTCTACTTTCTGAATTTCTAAATACTTTTTCCCTAAAACAATAAAAAAAATGATTTTTTTAATAAAAACCTTTTTTTTTGGGGGGGGGGGTTACCGGGGGAAATTTTGGTGGGAAGTTAAAAATTCGGATTCAAAGACACAAAAAACATATATTAAACCTTTTTCCAGAACTACCATGAATTTTGCTGGGTAGAGCCCCAAACGGTCTCTATTGTCTGGACTAAATAACCACGAACATCACATGAGCAAATAAACAATTAAATTTTAAAAAAAATCAAAAAACCCGACTGCGTAAAAAGCGAACTAATTAATTATTTCTCATCAATGTGAAACTATTTTTTCAATTCCTACTATTAGCTCACACTTTCGCTATATATATCCTGTTCAAATTTTCAATCGTTAATAAAATACTTATTATTCATCCAATCAAGCTCAAATAAATTTTTTTAACTTGTAGTGGATGACACTTGTGTTAATCCAGTTTTTTCAAATATTTATTCATTAATTTAATTAAATTAATTAATTTTCAATAATCGAGAGAGCCCCCTTCTTGATCAAGGTATTTTAAGACGGAGAGAGCCCTCTTCTTGATCAAGGCATTTTAAGCGCCACTCATGAGGAAAGAAGAATGGGAGAAAAAAAAATTTCTCTTATTGACCTAAGTAGGAATTGACTTAAATTTTTTTTTATTATTATATTACTTGTTTATATTACTTACCTATTTTTTTTTATTTAATTGTATTGATGACTTCTAAATTGTATTTAATTGTTAGTTCCTATCTATAAACACTGTTTTGATGAGGTCTATAGATGACTATGATGGTTAGAGTTGCAGTAAAGCTAGAGATTCTACATACACAACTTCCAGGTAGTATAATATTTTAACGGAGCATCTGACTGTAAAATAGTTAATGAAACATCGTATTTATTTTTAAAGACCTATCCAATGATATGCCACTCAATAGGGTGCGTAATTTTTTTTTTTCGTGTCTATCGCCATTTTGTATTTTACGGCCGCCATTTTGAATTTATAAAAACAAAACCTATCCTATAACCATCGGTCTGTTAAGACGAATTGATAGAGACCTCATTCATTAAAATTCATCCAGCCGTTGGGATGTTTCGAGGGTATAAAGAAATCCACATACAGAGATATGCGTGAAACACATAACCCTTCTTTTCAGTCGGGTAAAAAAGACAATCATCAGTGTGATACTTCAGCCCCTCCATACCAATAAAATACAAAACCTGAATGAATCTTTGCACAGCATTATTAGATCTAAACGCCATCAAAAGAAACTTTATGTGGAACCTGTGGTCTTATCCTAATCCCCAAATTTCACACAAAACGGGTAGATTAAATTGATCGACTAGAATGTGCAACATCATCCAATGTAGATATTACTTGCTTCTATCTCCAATAGAAGAAAATATTGTAATTGAAATTTTTTTCGACTTCCGGTTTTTGACGGATTTACACGTTTTAGGCGTCAGAGATCCCAAAAACGTGTTTATAGAAAATGTCTGTCTGTCTGTGTGTCTGTCGCCATTTTACCATCGAAGAGTGTATGAAGTTATGCATAGAATTGAAGTTTTTGGCTATAGCAAGCAGGTCCTTCCTTAATTTAGAAAAAATCCGCCGACAGGGGGGCTGTAATAGCGATTTTTGTGCCATTTTGAATATTGTACCATTGAAAAGTATATGAAGTTATGCATAGAATTGAACCAAATTTTTTGTGTATGTTTTTGGTCATAGCAAGAAGGACCTCCCCGAATTTGAAAAAAATCCGCTAGAAGGGGGCGCTGTAATAGCGATTTTTGTGCCATTTTCAATATTGTACCTTCGAAAAATGTATGAAGTTATGCATAGAACTGAACCAAATTTTTTATGTATGTTTTTGGCCATGGCAAGAAGGTCCTCCCTGAATGTGGAAAAATTTCGCTGAAAGGGGACGCTGTAATATCGATTTTTGTGTAATCTTCTTAATTTTTCGTAGTTCTATTGTACACCAGTGGCTCGTGAATCGACGGGAGCTTACCATCCTGATAAGCCGACTATTCGCGACTATTCGTGATTTTAATAAATATCATGATCGAGATTAACTCGTTTTTACGCCGATTAATTGACTGAAGAAGAAATTTAAGATGAAAGTCAAAGTTGATATAGTATTGAACTAATAAAAATGAAATAGTGATATCTGTAACAACGTTTTGAAATATATGAGATAGGAGAAAGTCTTGGGATTGGCACATCCAACTAGTTTGGAAGAATATTGTTTGTTAATAAAATGCTCATATAATTTCAATAAAGCATTGTAATTGCAATAAGCGGTTTGGTAACATCTCTTACTTATGATAAAAATGCTACAACTGCTTACATATAATAAAAGTGGTATGTGATACACCAATTTTATTGTGATTTTTAAACACTAAAAATTACATTGAGTAAAATGCTCCTGAAACCTGAAACTGAACACAAAAGACAAGCGAATAAGAAAAGGACTTCTTGATTGATGATATAAGGTTAATGTTTTGATATTGTTCAGGAATTCTTAATTTCATGTAAACAGTTTAACCCAAGATAGAATATGTTATAGAAATTCCGTAATCCAGAGAATCTTAATTCACACCAGAATTTTCAATAATAATTCTCGCTTTATTTAATGACAGAATGTCTGTTATATTAAATAAAACAAACATTGCTATTTTAAATTTCGGTATGAATTTGGAATATCTGAAATAATTTGGAACTAAATTGGAAACACTGATGGTAGCATATATGCTACCATTGACCACTTAGATGTTAGGGTTTTAAAAAAAGACTTAATAAATTGATGGGGGGGGGGGGGGTTAATAAATAATTTAAGTTCTTTGACATTTGATTTAAAATCATAATTTTTCATACTAACCATATTCTTACACCGAGAGCTAACTTTAAAATTTTAAAGCTTAACTCATATTCTGTGACCCCAAATTAATATACAAATGCAGTAGAACCCCACTAATCCGAAATTCCGGTCAATCCGAACCGATTTTATTTTCGAAAATTATACTTGAACAGATTAACTGAAAACATTGAAATATTGTACTAAAAAAGAAAGGTTTTTTTTATTACGAAATTTTTTGGATTACAGGATGAATATCGGGAAAACGTGCAGAAGTTAGAATTAAACAAAAAATGGCAATAAGGCATGTTTTTTATTCTTTAAAGAGCTTGAATAGAATTTTAAAAAAATGCTCAATAGTGTAAAAGTACAACTTATGTACACGAATATAAAATGAAAACATGCACTGTAGACCTACTCGTAGGAGCCCTCCTTAAAAAAAAAATCTGGAATATTAGTTTGTTTGCCAATCACTATAAAATTATTTTCTAAAATGCAAAAAGTATTTAATTCAGATGATAAAATTTTATTTCTGCTTTCAACAGTTTGATTTCGCAAACTGTCTACAGAAATGTTTTTTCTTCCCCCCGCCTCGACGGGTTGACTGAGCTATTTATAGATTCGCGATTTTGAACCGTTTGTAATGGGTTGTTACGTAATTCCTCATTCTGATGTTCCATTGGATTATTATAAACATCAAGAGGGATTAAATAAGAAATATTATTTCTTTCCAAAAGTCGTGCCGGATTATCCAGCATGCTGGACCTTCGGATACCGGATTATAGCATTTTTACTGCACTACTGAGTACTTATACTTTACATTATTTTTTAGCACACGTGTTTTTCTTTTCTATTTTTATCGGAATTTCGAATAATCCGAAAGTTTTTTAATCCGAACAGATACCGGTCCCATTTAGTTCGGATATTTATTTAAAACGCAAGAATTTTTTTTTTTATTTTGTAGACCAGTATAATTTTTTCAGGAAATATCGTATTATAATTCATAGTTTTTTACGTTGCTTATTCAATTCCTACTATTAGTTCACACTCTCCCTATATATATCTTGTTTCAATTTTCAATCGTTAATAAAATACTTATTATTCATCCACTCAAGTTCAAATACATTTTTTAAAACTTGTAGTGGATGACACGTGATGTTAATACAGTTTTTTAATATTAATACATTATTAATTAAATTTAATTGATTAATTTTAGTTTTATATGGGAGAAAAAATGGCGGCCATTGGTTATTGAACAGCATTTAATGCATGGCCATACCTATAAAGGGGGTTACTATAAGGGGATCCTGTTCTGTCGCCAAATTCGTCGCCAAAAGTGACGCCAACTTGGCGATATCTCTAATATTTCGCCAAATTCCCATAGACTTCCATTGTAAACCTACTTGCTTATAGAAAATCAACAAATTGAGATATTTTAATGCAACAAAAACTAATATTAGCTTGAGGGATTATATTAAATTTTTCTTTGATGGCCTAAGTAGGAATTGACTTTCAAAAAATTTTTGTATTAGTTGTTCATAAAATTAGGAAGGAAAATTCTATGAATAATGATATGATGAAAATTTCATATCTCACGTTCTGCTAAACTTATTTTTATTTGACTTACATTTTCAATAAAGTAACGAGTCGAAACCCGTAAATTCGACGAATGAAAATGTTTAAAAGAACTTATTGACTGAATTTATAAAATAATAATAATAATAATTTCAATAATTAATATTGTATTGGCTTGCTTATCTCTTAAAAAATATATTATTTTAAACTAATAGGCCGGGAGCCGGCAGCACAAACAATCACCTCACCGAGTTCACGGATGAAATTCTAGGATTAATTAAATATTGATTCGCATATTAAAACTTAATCGGTCTGCCAAGTCATATCTTGGCGGAAAACACCTGAAAACCCGATTTTAGCGACTGACTCGTAGGTTTACCATTGTGTTTTCCTGCACCAAAAGGTCAGTTTCACGACGTCATGACTGAAATCGTCTATATTAATGTTACAATGTCTAGTTTCTTTGATGACGGCACCTTTTTTCTGCATTTGTGTATTATTTTGCGATAGTGACGTCCTATGCATGCTTTATTGTAGATGTTTAAGAGTGGGTCGTAAATGTGGAATTCTTAAGCGGATGCGAATGACGTCATGTTACATAAAATAAAAGTGTATGCTTTGAGTCTTAAAATTGAAATATGTTTTGTACTGTTTATATATACATTTTTTTTTTCATCGGGGGGCAACACTAAATTCTGAAAAAGCAGAATTCCTGTTTTCTAGTAATTACACTTGTTTCTTCTGCAAGTCACATAATGGATGAGTTAAATAAAAAATAAAAAGTAAATTTTAAAAAAAACTGAAAAACAAAAACAAAATTGTTACTCAGATAGTATCTTATCAAATTTTCTGATGCATTTTTCTTAACCTGACGCAAGAGATAAATTGCCAAATATAGTTTAAATCTGCAATCTTTCATATTGAATAATTTTTTAAGCATTACGAACATTCCCTTTTATGTTTAAAAGTTTCTTTTTCCCTAACGTATCCTTGAAAAAAAGCCCCCACATGTGTAGACAATATGATTATTTATCTGCTACCATTCAAAATTGTTGTTATTTGTAATAATCTAATCGTTTGTTGCGCGAAGATATTATATATTCCCGCGGCCGCCATCTTGGATTTCTTGTTTTGTTGGCGTTTATCGATAAGGCAACCCCGACGAGTGACGTGTTCTGGCAACCCCGTTAAGCCTAACATGAGCATAAATCTCTGCCTGGCGACATTTACTTGGCGAAAAGGGGATTTTCATGCCAAGAAAAATCCAAGATGGCGGCCACGGGAATATATATAACATCTGTTCCGAAAAGGTGATCGAACACAATAGTGAATATGACTCTAAGCCTTAATGAATAGGTTCCAAGTAATATCATCATTTCCCAAAAGTAATGATTCCTTCGCATTATTTAATCGCTGAATTCTTAGAACTAATGCTCAAATTTTCAACTAACTTCAAATTCGCTTAGATGTTGACATAAGTTGTTGCTGATTAGGTTTTAATGTAACTCGCCCAACAGGTGACGCAGTTACGCTGCATTTTTCAGGATTTACAAGATTTTTGCGATAGTCATATCTCAAGAGGTAATGCACGGAACTTCATCAAACTTCATATTCTGTTAGACTTTGTTATACATTGGTTTTCGTGTAAATCATATAACAGATGGCGCTGCTATGCTGCATTTTTCACGATTTTCGCGATAGTTATATCTCAAAAACTAATGCACAGAATTTAATCAAACTTCATATTCAGTTACACTTTCATATAAATAGATCCTTATTAGGCTTGGGTGTATACAGACCAACATGTGTCCTTTTATGCCTTTTGGGTTGAAAGTTTTGATTGTAGACATAGATGGATGCCAAAATTCAATGATTTTTTTTGAAAAATTCGATTATTCTATCTCCTTTTTTAAATCTTAAATGCATACAATTCAACGAACCTGTACTCCTGATGCTCATGATAAGCATAGATTGTCATTTTATTTTGACACTGTGATAGGGAATTTCGAAATATTAACATGTATGAGGCAGAAGAAAGTTTTGAGACTGACTTTGAGATTTTGTTCTAGCGTGAATTACTTTATAAATGAAAAATAAATAAAGAGGATTCGGTAATTTTCCCACTCGGTCCACTTTCAAAGCATGACAAAAATACCAATTTATTTTTATTTTGTTTATTAGCTCCTGGTATGCTATTTCTTTCTCCCATCTATTAATGTGTCGTCTCCAAAAAATAACTTTGCGTTGTATAAGTCAGCTGTAAAACAAAGTAGATTTATCATTGTACGGAATAATCTCTACTAGAATTTTTAAAACTTCTAAGCATCACACATTTTCAATTTTTATACCGTCGTATTGGGGAAAAAAAAGTACTTTTAAATGCAATTTGTTTCAAAACTGCATCGCCATTTATTTTTGAGATATTAATTTTTTTGTAGTTTTTAGCACCATTTGTTTAACTTTGGCAAATCAAGTACTCCATTTCTGTAGAAAGTAAAGGGAAAATAGTTGAAAAATAGCAATTATATCTTTTTGTTGCTATTTTCTCATAAAAACTGAAAAACAAAATATAATTAAAATACGTGCTATTTCGAAAAAATATAAATGAATGATTTCTGATAAAACATGGAGTAATTATAAACTAAATTTAATTTTGAGTATCTATATTAATATTACAAACAAATAAAGGCGTATAAATGAAACAGCAGATTTTTTTTTTTTTTTTTTTTTTTTTTTTTTTTTTTTTTTTTTTTGTGTGTGTGTGTGTGTGTATTATTCAGCGATAGTCAAGTCCTATGCATATTTTACTGTAGATGCTATTTAAGACTGGATCGTAAATGAGGAATTCTTTAGCGGATGCGGATGACGTCATTTTATATAAAATAAAAGCGCGTGTTTGGAGTCTTAAAACTGAACTATCTATATTTATATACATATATATTTTTTACTTTCTTCTATCTTTACAAGAAGAAAGTATTGGTTTCATGAAAATTTTCGAATTCCAGTTTTCGACGGATTTAGAAGAGAGGGCGGAGATTCCAAAAAACATGTTTTTACAAAATGTCTGTCTGTGACACAAATTTTGTGGGCACTCTATCTCAAGAACTAATGCACGGAATTTAATAAAAATTTATATTCAGGTAGTCCCTGATATAGATTGGTGCTGATTAGTTTTTGGTGTAAATCGCACTGCAGGTGGCGCTGCTATGTAGCATTTTGCAGGATTTCCGCAAAAGTTCTATCTCAAGAACTAATGCACGGATTTTTATAAAACTTCAGATTCCGTTAGTCCTTCCTATGAAATGATGCTGACTACGTGTTGGTGTAAATCGCCCAATAGGTGGCGCTGCTGTGCTGCATTTTGAACTATTTCCTCAATAGCTCTATCTCAAGAACTAATGCACGAATTTTCATCAAACTTCAGATTTAGTTAGTCCTTCATATGAAATGATGCTGACTACGTGTTGGTGTAAATCGCCCAATAGGTGGCGCTGCTCTGCTGCATTTTGAACTATTTCCTCAATAGCTCTATCTCAAGAACTAATGCATGAATTTTCATCAAACTTCAGATTTAAGTATAACTTGATTAATATTGCACCTGATTATGTGTTGTTGCAAATCGCTCAACAGGTGGCGCTTCTATGCTGCATTTGTCATGATTTGCGCAATACTCTATACAGGGTTGTTTGGTTTAAACCACGCTGGTTTAAACCAAATGGTTTTTTAAAAAAAAACATGCTGGTTTTTTTTCATCTGGATTTTTCTCTTTTTCCCTAATGTTTTCATTTATTTTACACAATATTGAAAAATGCAAAATCCAAGTTATGCAGAAGCTACAAGCAAAACTTTAGAAAAATGATGAATTAGTAAACTTGTAAAGTGACAAATATTTTTAGTCAATCAAACTTTTCTTATAAGCTTTAAATTTACATAGCATACTAATTTTTCTAAAATTAGCTGGGGAAAAAAAAAGTGTTTAGTTTTCTTTCTTCTTCTTCTTTTTCAAGCCTTTTATTTTTAAAAATAGCCAAAATGGTAGATGAGAGCTAAAAATAACTTTTACTACTTAGATTGCTTGATTAGTTAAGATTTACTAATGCCATTATGACCCAATGATGACATAATCATAAAAAATTCTCTCCATTGGTTACTCTATGTTCTGTATGCTACTGAATGATTGGCGGTGAATTTTCTTTGTTGTATCATGGCGATTGGGTTTAGTAAGCCTTTGTTTTTCTTCCATTCCTACATTGGGATTGGGGTTTTGCATTATGATTTTATTCTGTTACCAGTAGGGTTGGCATGGTTTAAATCAATTGGCTAACCAACTGGTTTTTTAGAAAAAATCTAATATATTTTCTCATTTTTGTAATTTAAGTGTTTCAAATTATTGGATATAAATAATTTCTACTTTTAACCAGGGAAAGTAGTGGAGGGTATACGATGTATACCTTCTGAATTTTGTTAAGAAGCTCCGTATACCCTTTGTTTCTCAAATAAAGCTATAGAATATACCCTAACCATAAACGTTTAGGACTCTAGCGTATACCCTCTGCCTTGGTATTGGTATACTCTCTTAATTTTTTATGACTACAACACTGCTTTTAAATCTTATCCCAGCAATCACCGTAAGACATAGTGAATCAAGGTTAATTTGTATGCATGTAGAATGCAAATTGCATGTGTTGATGAATATATCTGAAGCTCTAAAGAGAAAATTTAAAACATGTGAATTTAGCAAAGATAAAATAGGCTAAAAATATCCAATATTTTGAATAAAATATTTTCATTTGAGAAAACACAGATAATTTACAATTAATAACATAAAATGATCTTTAAGATTTCAGTCAAGCTGTAAAAGAAAATTTTCTTGATTGGGGAGATTATCTTTTAAGACTGTTCTCAACTGCTCTACTCAACAAGCGCAAAACGCTTTGACACATTTACAAATTAATTTTTTAACAGAAAGATTTAAAATTGGAAGGCCTGACTATGGAAGTGATTTGGAATCGAACTGTGTTTCCCATTTTTGATAAGTAAATCGCCCATTGAGTTATAGGCAATTTTAATCACGTGTCAAAGATGTTTGTAACCTTCCTTGAGTGGTTATTCTTCTTTCATGAGGAAATTCGGTTCAAAACACCCACTTTGACAATATTTTCTGAAAGATCTATTGCATTTGCAAAAATACGGAAAACACAGTTCCATTACATAGTATCTGAACAACAGCATCTGCTAATTTCATGCATTTCTGTGCAAAAATAAATTAATACTTATGTCATAAAGTTGCCCTTTCGGATTTGAGAACAAACAGCCTTAAGAATAAAAAACTCAAAATATGAAGTCGAATAAGAGGACATTGAAAAATTGAGTGCTAGCGAAGCACCTGTATATTTTTAACTAAAATATTCAATAAGATATATTTAAATCGTCTATTGCATAATCGAATCCACTATTTAGATCTGACAAAAAAAAAAAAAAAAAAAAAAGGGAGAAAATCGAGGTAAGGTTCACTTGAGATATAATAGAAAAAAGGCTTAAAAAGGTATGTTATTAATTTTTAGCTTAGACATTTAAAAGTAATATGTATTATAACATAGCTTAGAAAAAAAAAGCCTGTGTATTAAGTCTGATGGCTATTTAAATGTTTTAGTGGATGACAACTTTTATAAATCTGCTTTCCATTTTAAGATCAATGTTTTCAGTAGCCTAAAAAGCTGGTAAATAGGTATTTCTGTTTATTTTACTGTCGCCTTTTTTTACCTGGCAGTTTCTGAGAAGTGTCAAATGGCAATATACAATACTTCTTGAAACGTTTAAAGACTCTACTGCTAAATTCAAATCATTCCAGGAATTCTTTATAAAAAAACTTTACTTTCAATAAAAGATAATAATTGTTCAGGTAGTGTTTAACAAAAAAAATCAGATATCTCAGATTGCAAATATTTCAAAGAAATTACTTTGAATAGTCATGGGAAAGTATATTATATTTATGAAACTACACCATTTATAGTACTAGTAATCAAAAGATTGTTCATTAAGATTTTCAAGGTATCAATGTTTCACTATGTAGAGCATTTTATTCATGGAACAGAAGATCTAGATTTTACTAAAAATGTTTAAATTATTTCAATTTTCTACATAATTATTGTAATTATCTAATTTAAATTATTTTTAAATGAAGTTATATTACTTATATATCCAACAATGTTTATTTTTTACCAATAAATATGCATGTATATGTAATAGGAAAATATATGCAAAAAAACCTGGTTTAAACCAAAATAACCGGGTTTTTTGGTTTTTTACCAACCCTCCCTCTATCTCAAGAACTAATGCACGAATTTTCCTCAAACTTCATATTCAGTTAGACGTTGACATAAATTGTTGCTGATTAGGATTTGGTATAAATCACCCAATAGGTAGCGCTGCTATGCTGCATTTTGCTGGATTTACACGATTTCAGTGACAATCATACCTCGAGAACTAATGCGCGGAATTTCATATTTTTAGAATTCTTATGATAAACACAGATTGCCATTTAATTTGGCACTGAGATAGCGAATTTTGAAGTATTGACATGTATGAGATAGAAGAAAGTTTTGTGATGGCCACAACATACTAGTTTTCATTGGGGGCGACTCCAAATTTTGAAAAATCAGAATACATGTTTTCTTGTATTTTAACTTGATTTAGTTATGATTATCTAAATATTAAAAAATAACATATCTTGTGTGAATAATTCGTAAATGTAACTTTCACTTGACACCAAGTATTTTTATTGAACCCATTTTACCTTTAAATGGGACAGAGTTACAATCTTTAAATTCATTTTTCTTCATTTGTGTTTTTATAATACATTTCTATTATCAAAATGTTTTAATCTTTAATATATCCCCTGTCGAAATAATTTGGATATAGAGCTATATAAATTATTTGAGTATAAACTGAATTTTTATTTTATTATACACTTAACATTTTTTGCAGAATTATTTAATTTGCACCACATATGTTTTGCATTGTTTTTGCACGAAATATTTTTAAACTATTTAAGTTACTGTCTGTAAAAAAAATTTGATTAATGTATTTTTAGGTATTTATAATTTTTTTTTCTTAAACTAATTAATGTTTTGTAAATCGAGCTTACTTGTAAGAAAAGTATGCTAAGAAAGAAGGATTCAAAAAGTTCAAAATTGTAGGAGAAGAAAGATTTTAAAAAATAAAGTCAAAGATGAGAAAGATTAAAAAGTAATTTGAATTATGTAAATAAAGATAGTTTAATCTGGAATTATTTAATTGAGTAATGTAGTTTTATTTTTATTTAAATTTAAATCAGCTTATTTTATTTTTCAATTTTCTCTGCCCTTTCTCAACGTCTTAATTATGAGAACTCATCCGGAACGTTTGTTAAAGACATAATTAAAATTACATCACGGTAACCCTTTGGTTTCATTTGCATTCGAATAAAATAAAGCATAGGAAAAGAACAACACTACCAGGTTAAAATATTTTTAAAAACAAAAACAAAAACAAAAAATTGCTTACATTTAAACTTTAGAGGATTTTTCGTAAAACTCAAAATGGTTGAGTCCGTTTATATCAAATATAGCTTAGTTTCGTTTTGACAGCATCGCATGAGAGAAAATGTCTGCCGATGAATTTTAAGTGAATTGCAACTAGAAAATCGTCTGCCGATAAATTTTCGAGTGAATTGCAACTAGAAGAATATTTAGAAAAATAATATCATCTTATTAATGACTAATGAAATTTTACCGATGAAAAACAATGAGCTAAAAATCTTTAAAATCTATGTTTAATAAAAATTAAATTAAATTAAAAATAAAATGATATCGCCTACATAAAATTGACTGTCTGTGTGCGTGATTCCTTTCCTACCTTTAACCATGGAGGAAAGAGATAGATGGAGTTGCAGTATGTCTTAAAAAAGGTTTGCAATATGAAACCATTTATCGCTCAAATTTAAACGTCCAAGAAAGCCCAAACAAAACAAGCACGTGGAAAGGATTTTATATTAATAAGACAAATTCAAAGAGATGAATCACAGCTGAAGTATATTTTAAGAAAAAATGGTACATTTTTTAAAAGGCCTTTGTTGTGTTGTTATTTATTAAAATAATTGGAATTGTAAAATTAGCAATAAATAAATGTCAAAATAAGATTAAATAAAATAGTGAAAACATCTGATAAAAACTAAAAATTGTATTATTAAAAGTTTTCTTTCTTTAACCCTTTCCAACATAGATGAAAAATGTTTGTCTTCGGTTTGTATGGCCTTCTGGCAGAGCTCTAACTCTTGTAAATATACTGGCATCACCCTACATTTTTTATATGTTATTGACGTTTACTATAGCGCGATCGCTATTGAAAAAAAAAAAAGTGTGGCACATAGTTCATTTTCATGGGCGGTTAAAAGTATTTTGTTACATTACGCTCAATGGGAAAAAAACGTTTCAAGTGCATCAAAGCATTCAGTTTTAAAACATAAAGAAATTGATATGCATTTATAAAGTGCAGTAAAACATGCATTTCGTAGAATATGGGGTTTCCATAGCATTTATTATTCATTTACAGGGCACACAAAAGAATTCCTTTACATAATGATATATGGGGGGGGGGAGCTGTTTACAGCGATATTATGTTACTGAAATATAATGGAATAGACATAAATTACTCAGATTTACTACAATGTACTTGCGGTGAAATTTGATGTGCATAGCATTTATCGTTCATTTACAAGGACACACAAAAGATTCGGATACACTACTGTATCTAAAGTACTTGTCAGTATGTCACACAAATTTTGTGGGCGCTCTATCACAAGAACTATTGCACGGAATTTAAAAATTTATATTCATGTAGTCCCTAATATAAATTGGTGCTGATTAGTTTTTAGTGTAAATCACCCAACAGGTGGCGCTGCTATGCTACATTTTTCGCGATTTCAGCAGTAGTTATATCTCAAGAACTAATACACGAATTTTCATCAAACTTCAGTTTCAGTTGGTCCTTAATATGAGTTGGTGCTGATTACGTTTTTGTGTAAATCGCCCAACAGGTGGCGCTGCTATGCTGCATTTTCTGGGATTTACACGATTTTCGCAATAGCTCTATTTCAAGAACTGATGTACGCATTTTCCTCAAACTTCAGATTCAGTTAGTCCTTGATATGACTTGGTGCTGATTGCGTGTTGGTATAAATTGCCCATCAGGTGGCGTTGCTGTGCTGCATTTTTCACGATTTCCGCAATAGCTCTATCAAGAACTAATGCACCAATTTTCCTCTAACTTCAGAGTTAGATGTTAACACAAGTTGTTGCTGACTAGATTTTGATGTTAATCGTCCAATAGGTGGCGCTGCTACGCTAGAATTTTCATGATTTCCGCAATGGCTCTATCTCAAAAACTAATGCACGTTTTAATGCACTCCCCAAACTTCAGATTCAGTTTAACGTTGACATATGTTGTTGTTTGGTGGTTTTGGTGTATCATAGGTTTTGGTGTAAAGCACCAAATAGGTGGTGCTGCTAGGCTGCAGTTTGCTGGATTTACACGATTTCAGCGATAGTGATATCTCAAGAACTAATGCACGGAATTTCGTATATTTAGAATCCTCATGATGGGTATAGAGTGCCATTTAATTTTGGCAGTGTGCTAGCGAATTTTGTAGTATTAACATGTATGAGATAGAAGAAAGTTTTGGAATTGGTATAGATGGAAGGTTTGTGTGTGTGTGTGTGTGTCAATTTTCTGAAAAGAAAAAGTTATTCTTGAGAAATGCATAACAATTTTGTGAAAAATAAAACTTTGAATCGGAAGGTCACGTCCAATTACTCAAATGCGAGCTAAGCATTTATTGATAATAATTTCATTTTTACAGCTAAAATTTTCCTATCAGGTGAACTTATTTTTTTGCAAATAATAATGTTTCAAAACGCAAGTAATTCAAACTAATTAATGGAGTTTTTTTGATGGAATGAAATTTTATAATTGCGCTTCAAATAGGCCACCATTTTTGACTGTATCAATCGCTACTAATTTAATTAAACGTCTTTATTTGTTTTTAACAGCATCAGGGGCGTCGCCATGGGGGGGTACGGGGGGGGGAGCCTCCCCCCCCAATATATGTGAAGTTGGGAAATTTGAGCTTAGAGTTGGGAAATTCTAGATTTTTGTGACAATTTCTTTTTTAAAAGTAATAGTAAAAAATTACGAAATTTTTCTTGTTTTGGTGATTATGTTTCTGAGTACTGTAACAGTAAACAAGTTAAATTATCAAAAGAAATAAAAAAAGAAATCAGCCGCACTCAATTTATCATTGTGTTTTTCAGTTATACAAAAATATTATACATCTACCAGACCTAAATTTCCCTACTCCTGTCCATCAATAGCTGACTATCCAGTTCCTTTTTTTCCTCCAAAACTTTGTTCCTTTCTCAAAAATTTCAACCTACCTCACCTTCTCCTCCTAAAACAGAATCCAGCTATTTTAATCCAAAGTGATCGCATCTTCTTTTGAATATTGGAGATCACTTGTAGCACAACAGAAAGGAATATAGTCACCTACTTGAAACACAGCTGGGCAAGAAGATTTGATGAGTTTTCACAAATTGCAATAATTTTTTAACTAATTTCCCGATTTTTGGACAATATTTTACTCATTCTCGTGATTTTTTGCCACAAAAATTAGTTAACCCTTCGCAGTCAAGAAAAGGGCGTTATATGAGCAAATGTGAATATAAGAAGTCGTTGGTTCTGATAAATTTGTCACATTTTACTTTTATATGTGTGTGTGCGAAATATATATTAGTCCTGTTCGTTTATATTTATGGGTGTTTGTGAAATTTTAAACCAAAAGTCCGGTTTCCAGTGTTCCAGCTGTTCTAAAAAATGACTATAAATATCAGAACGAAAGAACCCTTCATAATAGGAAAAGAGTTTTCGTGGAAGATTTTGGAGCATCTAAAAATCCATTCGAGGATGATAAAGGTAAAAAAAGAATGATTTGAATTTGGAAAGAAACATGACTATGAAAGCTGTCCATCATCTGAAGAAAAAATCGACATGCACGGTAACGCTGACACGTTGCACTTGAATAAAATTTTGAAGAAATAAAGATTTCTTTATAGACAAGTTCACAAACAATTATGAATATTAGGATATGACTGAAGAAGCTGACTTCCGAAAGCGCGGTAGGAAAACGGTTTCCCCAAAGAGAATAGATAAAAATAATAGCACAGCAATGAACATTGGTACACATCATGAAAGAATGAAAGACGGTAGTATTTCGAGTGACGCAGCCTTAAGCCTAGAATCGTATCGTATCGTATCGTTAAAATCGTATCGTATCGTATCATAGAATTCGTAGATGGCGGAACTCATATATACAGCTAACTCGACATCAAAGAAAATGCGAAAAGCCGCCTTTTAATAACTCAGCAGATATACGTCTTATTGTTCTGAATTTTCTAGAACAGTCTTATATCTGCAGTCTAATCGTATACTGAAATTTTTACATTTCTACGTGCAGTATATTTTGAGATCTAAATAGTCATTTTTAAAGTGAAAACGTTGGTATAATATCGAGGAAGTTCCTAATTTGAAAATCTCGAAAACGGTTCTAACGATTATTTTTAAATTGATACATAATATAAATGTGATTAAGGCGAGG
Source organism: Maratus speciosus (assembly GCA_963932465.1). Taxonomy (NCBI): domain Eukaryota; kingdom Metazoa; phylum Arthropoda; class Arachnida; order Araneae; family Salticidae; genus Maratus; species Maratus speciosus. Next base: position 78,607,301 of record OZ010793.1, on the reverse strand, counting down.
TGAATAACACTTTTCTTTTTTCTGGGAAAACTCTCGTTCGTTAAATAATTCGATTTTTTTTTCTCTCGAAAATGACACGGGCGATTTTTTAAAAATCAAATAAATATGTTTCAGATGAACCAAATAACAATTTACTTGTTTCCAGCAAGACTCTTGTTCGTTTTATAATGCGCATGAAAAATCGGACTATATTTCTTCGCCATTCTATGGAAATTTCACCGAAAATGCATGACACTGTATTCATACACATGCTTTCTTTTTAACCACTTTTGGGGAGAAAAATTTTGTCTTCCCACGGCTGAGTGGTTGAGGGCCATCGTCTACTGATCTTAACATAGGCAGTTCGCTGGTGCGTGTGAAGTTTCTTTTTTTTTTTAAGTCTGTTAGTTGACCATTATTCTCAGTTCCTTTGTAATTTTTTAATTGCTATTAAGTTAAATAAAATTACAATTATAATGACGCCAATTTGATGATGATTATTTCTTGGCAATTTTTCAACAATAAAAATATTACCATAAATTTTATAAATATATTTAATTTCAATCACTTTACAAAAAATATACATTAATACAGTAAACTCTGTGTAAGGCGGAATCGATCGGGACCAAGAAAATATTCCGCAATAGACAATATTCCGCCTTAGACAAATTTTACTCTATGTCTATGGATTCGTAGGGACTTGAAATTCTTTCCGAGTTAGACAGATTTCCGTCTTACACAGAGTCCGCCTTACAGAGAGTTTACTGTAATTATTATTTGAATATAAATCACACGATCAGAAACGTAAAAAAATAATTCATTTCAGCTCTTCTTTTTATAATATCATTTTTTATTATTATGACGGTCAATCAATATATAATCACTGACATCCATAATATTATTATTATTATAATTATTATTTTCCTTGCATAAAAACTATTGTGATGTAATAATTATTTTATAATAAATAATTTAGTTGAAATGTTTTATTTATAAATAACAATGAAGTTTTACATAATAAGCATATCAGAATTCTGGTGTCGCCATCTTTTGACGCAATTGCGTACCACATTTCAGGGTCGTACTGGCATAACTGAGAGGGCGGTGGCAAAATGGATAAAAAGGGCGCCGATTGCCTTACAAAAGGGCGCAAATGCTTATATATACATACATACACATACTATATAAATTATGTATAAAAAATCACTTTAAAAATATATACGAGTATATTGCTATAGCGAAAACTTTATTCCTAAAATAATTATGTCACCCAAATTAGTATTTTACACTATAGAAATGTAATATGCACAAAAATAGTTCCCCGCAAGGCATTGCAGTTAAAAAAAAAATCTGATGTTAGACCAGTGTTGCCAATTTAGAGGTATTTTTTTCCTCCACACTTTTCTAAGAAAGCTATCTCTGTTTTCGAATTTCGCTCACCTTATCTAATGAGTTAATTCAAACTTTACCCCGAATATTTGAATAAAAATCTCCATACGATTATCTCCAAATGGAAAATAAAATATTAAAATAAAACAAACAAAAACAATTTCGTTGGGTCAAAACTCAAAAGTGCAAAACATTATTTAATACAATTCAATAATATTTTATATAATACAATCTCTAGAATACAAATACTAATTATGGTGTATAAAATTTCAGGAAAGTTATTTTTGTTTAGTTCAAGAGTGACGTCTGTTTTACGTGAATTATTTTTAAAATATGTTTTATTTCTTTATTTTTTCAACATTCAAAAGATATCATAGATTTTTTTTTTTTTTAATTATGGCCATTTTTTTTTCCATTCTGATCAGAAACAAAATTATGGCCATTTTTTTTTCATCCTGACCAGAAAAAAAAAAAAAAAAAAAAAATTATGACCCTTTTTCTTTTCCTTTTCTGACCAGAAAATCAGAGTTCTAACTTATTACGACAGCTCTTTCATCTTCACCTAACACTTCATTTATAACGGTTGTTTCAAAATAATGGATGGCACCAGTCCATCAGTTCAGAAGAAAATGATCCATTCCAAAGGTATAAGTTCGATTGAAAAAAACTATTTAATACTTTGAGCAGAAAGAAGAGGCTACACCTGCAAATTTTATGACACTAATAGAATCCCATAGCTGCCAATGTGTACAGTTTAGTTACCTCTAAAATTTAACACAAATTTTTGCCATATTTAATCGTTGACAATTGTTAGACTTTTTAAACTGAAATTCCGGAAGTGACAGCCGATTGTTCCCTTGCGACGACATTCCTATGGCTTCAACTCGTAAAACTTGGCTAAAAGTGCTATCTTTGACAACATTTTCTGAATGAATCTTTGCCTTTATAAGAAAATGGGAAACTAATTTCCTGGTATCTGAACAAAATGGGCAAATTTTATATTTTTACGAATATTAATGCAAATTTTTTGTATTTACGAATGAAAATGACTTCGCGAAAGTATCAGAAAAGTAGTTAGTTTGGATTTGGGAATAGCTTTCAATATAAAAAATTCTCATAACGAGGATGTGATCGCCCCCCGCCCCAAAAAAGGAAATCCATGACCCCCTCTAAATGATGAGCTGAATCCGTCATTGGCTTTGTCGAATATTGATTGATTAAAATCTCGGAAACGGAATCGAAAAAAAATCCGCTTTATACAGGATCCTTATGCCATATCATCTTTAGATTCTTCTATGTTTTGTCATACGCCAGACAGTATGATTTTAACAATACCGTGCAAAACACAGATGCGAGAAAAATCGACAAACAAAATCTTTATTTGGCGCCCGGGGCACATGCCCCCTCTGCCCCCCTTAATTTCGGCCCTGCTTTCAAATCAGCAAACTTACAAAGGCTGTGCCCAATAATGGAGTTGTTTCTGTTTTTCAAAGATCTTGTTCTTTTTTACCGCGATTCATGTGTGTACGCAGGGTAGGGGGGGGGGGGGCAGAAAATCTTTGGAAAAGTAATACATTCTTTAAAAGTATTACGCTGAATGTAATTATTTTGAAAAGTAGTATTACTTGAATTTTATTGCATGATAGTTTTGTTTTAAAGGTTTTCATTAAATTTCATTGTAACTGCTGGCTGCTGGCTGAAAATAGCAATTATTTTTTATTGCCCACCAGAAACTTTTTAATCGAACTGTCTTTTATATTTTTTGAGAAAAACAAAAGATCTTTCAGAAAAGGCTGCCGAATGTGGCGTTTTGAACCGAATTTCCGGACGCGACAGTGGAGGAAGAGAAAGAAAACTGTTGTCATGAGACAACAATCAATTTTAACTCAAGATGTAATTAATTTAAAGAACAGAATCTATTGTATTGCAAATCACTTCAATAACGAAGCCTGCAAGTCTCATTCTTTTATGTGGAGTTTCGCCGAATATTCGGTTTCATTTTCGTTTTCAGCCCAAAATCCTAGTTTCGGCGAAAATACTGCCGTATATTCGGTATTACTATAACTGCCCCTCCCTAGCCTCCCCCAAACGGCACTCCCATCCAAAGAGCCGTACATACTATATATTCACATACAAGGAGATAAATCTAGAAGGTATTACTAATATTGATTAAATTCGTTATTTTTAAATTAAATTATTTTTTAATATATTTTTTATGTTTATAGCACCTTATATTTAATTAATTTTATTTCAATCAAATTATTTTGTTAATTATGTACTGCCGTTTCTACGCAAAACATTATTCAGATAACATGCGTATATGTATGTTTATGTTACTTACTTTGAATTTATTTTTAAAACAATTTCGCTTACGTTTTCAGTCGATACTAGGAATGTAACCGAAATTCAGTTTCTTTCGAACACTATTTTTATGTTTGTAAATCAGCAGAAATTTTCGCATTATTGAACGTTAAAAAAAAATTTTTTTTGAGAACCGCTTTAAGGATTTACATATACATTTATAATCATAACTTATAAATTTCGCAAAATCGAGTTTTTACTTTAGCGGCTTTATCAACGGAATTGAGACTTCTTTATGTGGTCAGAATATGGAATAGACAATTCTATGTAAGTAAAAAAAAATAAAAAAATACAATAAGCATTCTATTATAATTATAACATAAAATTGAAACTAGTTTTTTTTCTCAAAATTGCATTTTTTAATAGATGACCACGGCACGATTACTTTAATAATACTGAATTGTTTTTCACTTCTAATTTTGTCAGCTTTTTCCTTCTATATATAAAAAAAAGTTTCGAATTGGAAATGGACCAATGAAAATCTGCGTAGATATTCCCGGTAGATCGGCATCCAATTTGAATGCTTAAGCATGGCCTTTCTTCGTTAATATTAAAAAAAACTGTTGCAAACAAAAATATGAAAATCAGTGGTATTACAGAGAAATGTTTGATAAACACGCTGATGCAGACAGTTTTCAAATCAAAGAATTATTTTAAGAGATATTTAATGCCAAAGTTGGAAAAAATCGTTCCATTAAAAAAGTTTTATTGGAGCAAAAACTACATGAGAATTTAATCATTTTTAGATCATTTTATACGTTATAAGTTCCCGGTGTGCAGATTGAATTTATTTTTTTTATTTGACTCATTTTTTGAGGTTTTATTTCTATTTTAAATTCAAATTTTCAGCTTTTCGAGAGATATTTTTTATATATTTTAGAAAATGTTATTAATTTAAACTGTTGCCAATTGTATAAACAGCGAAACAATAATGTTTATTTCAAATTAAAAATTTATTTACACGTGACTATTGTAAACAGAAATAAAAACTTTAAAATTAGAATTAAATGATCACATGTTAAAAGCAGGAAAATTACGTCCTAAGAACCATATTCACACTTGAATTTTAAAAGAGAAACAAAATGTTAAATAAAAAAAATTATGCGCTAAAACTTTTAAAGGGGAGAAATTACATTATTTAAAATGACCAAAAAATATGGTAAAAACATTTAAATTAAAAAATATATTTGCGCGAGATATTTTGAGATAATCTTTTCAACTATTATCGTGAATTCAAAGACAGCGCAAATATTTCCTTCTAACAACTAAAGTATTTTCACCTGAATATTAATAAGAGAAATAAAACTTTGGTGTAAATTACGTCAGATTTAAAACGATACATTTAAAATGAATTATTTAAAAGAACTATCTTATATCGCTGTTAAAAAATACCGGGAGACAAGGACACTGTTTACTTAATTCATTTTACATTAGCTTATTTTCAAATGTTTAACTAATTTTTTAATTAACGAATAGAAACCCGTTTACAGGAAAATCACTACTGTTTTTTTTCTTTTGTTTTTTTTTAAATTCAATATTTTTAAAGCCGATCAAATTAGCGTGCTTTTTGGATTTTGGTGTGCCTGAACGGGGGTTGGCGAGCGTAGCTCGTAGGGGGCAGACCCCCTAGTTTCTTATATAATTATGCAGTGCATTAAGGATTTTTTTTTTTTTTTTTTTTTTTTTTTTTTTTTTTTTTTTTTTTGTCAATCATCAAAAATCAGCCTTTTTCTACAATAAAAGTTGAATACCCTCTTCAAATAATCAGCATTAAAGGAAAAAAAAAAAAAAAAGAGAGAGAGAGAGAGCTTTTCATAATTTCCACCTTTTGTCTCGTCTAGTCACTAAAATAAGTCATATTTAATTAAAAATTACTGTTTATTTTAATTTCAGATAAGCCAATTTTAAACTACAATGGTCGTCGCAACTCACACGCAAAAAACACCAACAGCACGTCGTGTCGCGCATGTGTCGTGTGTTAATAAGTATTTCATGGGAAAATACCTCCACATCCGCCGATTTCTATTTTCTCCAGAAAGATAGAGAGCTCCAGAATACGGTATAATAATTAAAAAAAAAGTGTCACACCTGGTATTACTACAGAAACCACTGGGTATCTATAGAACCGATTTGAAATCCCGCCGAAATGGTAATTTGTCTTCTTAGGAATTCCCACGTTAATGACTAACAGCATTGAAAACTGAACCCAAATACATCTGCACTTTTCTTTACTTATATTTATCCATTCTTTTGTAAAAGGACTTTTACAATTTTAGTGGTTTATCTATTTATTTTAATTACATATGTATTTTTCAATTTATATATTCGGGTGGTGTTTGAAGTTTAAAGAGGTTAAGCAGATTCGGTTTAAAAAAAAATAAATAACGTTTTTACATATTGGCTTTTTCGGATGTTAAAAATATTATCGAATTTTTAAATAGATATGAAAAATTAACATTTTCTTCTTTCAAAAGCAAAATTTACATAAGTTTCCATTGCAAAATCTTGTGAAGAATTAGTCTTGGCGCCCTTGGCGGTCTAACACTTATATTATCATTGAGAAATTATGGAATGCTCCACTTTAGTAGAACTAAGGGCATCAATTTGTGTGTGTATTTGTGGGGAGTGTGCGTGTGTGGGGGGGGAGGGGGGTTTGCTATTACAAAAACACGATACTAAGAGTGTGGTTATTTTTAAGGCTCATTCAAAAGGAAAAAAAATCAGACTTTGTTATCGGCTCGGTTAACAGAAACCTCGATTAATCGAAGCTCGGTTAATCCAGGTTCTACTATAATTCAATCTTCCGTAATCTTTTTAAAGCAGATCAAATTAATGGACTTTAGCACGAAGTCACATAGCTGATAACTGCCATGCTTGTTGGCCACCTTTTTTTCAAAAAGTTTGCTTCACCTTATTCAATTAATGAGATATCTCCGATAAAATAAGTCACATTTTCCCGTTCTAAAATACTGGTATCCAAAAATCGTAGCATGTAACTGACAGTACAAGTACTCATGGAACTAGACTATTTTAAGTCTGATTTTTATTATAGACTATATAAAATTATTAAAAATATATATTATGATAGGAACTAGCGGGCTTCGTCCGCTATTTACGTTATGGATATAAAAATCATGTTTTTTTTTTTAGGGAAAAAGAAATAAAAACCTATTTGACGATAGGTTTATAAAAACACATTTTGTATTTGTTATATTTCCGGGGATGAGGAGGGGGGGGGGGGACTATTTTGATTAAATATCGCAATTAGTCTACATGGCAGATATAATTATGATAGACACTAGTGGGCTTCGCCCCTCTATGGCGCCTTATAGGTCCAGCTTCCATAACTCAGAAACCACCTTTCGGACATCAATGCAACAGATTCCAAACGTTATAATTAACTTAATAATCACCCTATATAGCATTAAAGTAAATTTATGAGTACTGCATACTATTTTTTTATCCTAATTTCTGAAGAGAAAAAATTATTTCGGTTCCATTCTTAGGTACTGGTCTGAAAAATTTTGAAAAAGGGGGGAAGGAGGGGACATGAGACTGCTGTTTGTGAAACAACACAACGGGGTCTGGCTTATTCAACTTGGTTTTTGGTGACTTCAATTGGAAGGTGGTTTGTTTAAAAGAATGCGTTCCCTGCCCCATGAAAATTGGAACTATTGGTGCACCATCTATGTAAGGATTTAATAATTATAAATTAACATTTTGGATTTATTAATTTAAGGACAAAGTGTTTTTAAAGGAATATCAAATGAAACCCTCTGTGCGATCAGCGATTATACTTACCCACTTGTTTTTATATACAAACTGCTATAAGGAAAATTGTAATAAAATAGTAAAAATTAAATCTGCATTAAATTCCATAAGTATCTTTTTTTTAATAATTTTATCACTAACCTCAAAAAAGTAATGATATCAATGCAAAAACCCTTGACGGGTTAAAAGTTTCTGACGCAGCAATTTATCTTATGCTCTAAGAATTTTAAATATGGAACTTAAAAATACTGATATCAAATTTTGAGTGACGTTATGCTATTTCTTAAAAAATATATTTGTATTTATTTCATCATTTTATTTTTGTTTTATTTATAATCGCATGTGCAAAAGTTATGTTCAACATGAAAAGCTGCATAAAATTTTATTCGCTGTTGCTTTATCATTTACATCTCTCATAAATTCAAAATATGAGTTTTAAAAGATATGATATAAAATTTAAGTGACGCCTTGATGTGACTTTAAAAGGTTTGTTTTAAAATTCAATTTAAATTATTTTTGACTTGGTTAAAATATTTTTTTACATCTACACAATACTTTTAATTTTCCAATTCACTGTTAAATATATCACTTTCATTGAATCTATACTATGCATTGAAATGTATTTATTTCAATAAATTGATTTATCTTTTGTGTCACGCTATTCAAAATTGTGAGTAAGATTTATGTAAATGGTTTCTTTGCGTCAAACTATCCTTTTTCATGCATTTCATGTAGTTTGGACACAATGACGCAAAGAAACCATTTACATAAATCTTACTCACAATTTTGAATAGCGTGACACAAAAGATAAATCAATTTATTGAAATAAATACATTTCAATGCATAGTATAGATTCAATGAAAGTGATATATTTAACAGTGAATTGGAAAATTAAAAGTATTGTGTAGATGTAAAAAAATATTTTAACCAAGTCAAAAATAATTTAAATTGAATTTTAAAACAAACCTTTTAAACTCACATCAAGGCGTCACTTAAATTTTATATCATATCTTTTAAAACTCATATTTTGAATTTATGAGAGATGTAAATGATAAAGCAACAACGAATAAAATTTTATGCAGCTTTTCATGTTGAACATAACTTTTGCACATGCGATTATAAATAAAACAAAAATAAAATGATGAAATAAATACAAATATATTTTTTAAGAAATAGCATAACGTCACTCAAAATTTGATATCAGTATTTTTAAGTTCCATATTTAAAATTCTTAGAGCATAAGATAAATTGCTGCGTCAGAAACTTTTAACCCGTCAAGGGTTTTTGCATTGATAAGTTTTACAGGAAATAATTATAAGAAATACAAGAAAATTTCGGCAATTTAGTAATGAGCTTAAATGACAATGTTCCCTATATCAGGAGAATACTGCACCAATACATTTCATATTTAAATTTCAATTGTGCAAGGCAAATTTGAGTATCACTAACTTAGAAAAGTTAATAATGTTTCCACCTGTATATGAGAAACGGATGTACATGACTTGCAGAGTCAAATAGAAATAAACCAAATCCTAACGGACTAGCTGCTATCCGATTCACCAACTGTTCAGCCGATTTTAAACCCAACTTTTTCCCGTTCAAAGGGAGAAAAAGATTGTCGTTGCTAAAGTTGGAGGAAAACCACTACTACTAGTACCAGCCGTTAATATTTATCGCCTATTCGTATCAATCGCTTATCTCTGATTGGCTGAAATGTTGAAAGTTGGGGAGAAAAGGCGCGGCTAGCGCATACTTTTTTAGAGCTGTGGATAAAAATTTGGGGATATTGCTGTTTGCTATCACACTCGGTGTTGAGACAATATTTCACGAAAAGTTGGAGAAAATCAAGAGTTGGCTCAAAAATTGCTTGAAAAGTTGGTGAATCTGAGCTTTAAACAAACCTTTTACTCATGCCATGAAATTCAAAGACTATTTGGGTCATGCCGTCAAACTATATACTCATATCTTAACATTCACAGAAGCTTATCTTTATGGCGTTGCATCTAATGAAAGAATCTTTAGTCAAATAAAAATTAAAAAATATATATATTACAAACTACAATAAGGGATGACAGGCTTGACAGCCTAATGCTTTTAAAATGTGAAAGTCAAATAGGGGATTTTATTAAACTGGATGATGTTATCATCAGGTTGGCTTCTTTGAAGACAAAAAGAATTAATGTTAAATGAAAACAATTCGGATGTGCCAATCCCAAAACTTTATTCTATCCCTTATACAGGGCTCGCAAATGGTCCGCCAACTGAATACCAATAAATTTTAAAAGAAAATTTTATGGTAGGTTTGCGCTAGAATTAACTTTCAAAGGTGTTTCCGGGGCGGTTTGAAAGAAAAATCTAAAAAGAAAATTTTTCTAAAATAATATTGGTATTCAGTTGGCGGACCATTTGGGAGTCCTGATTATATGTTAATACTTCAAAATTTGCAACCACAATGCTAAAATTAAATAATAATTCTATGCCCATAATAATGAATTCTAAAGGTATATATTCGTTTAATTGTGTTCATTTAAAAAGGAAATAGAAGCCTCGCATTTTTCAAACAAATCATTGAATTTCGGCACACACCCTGTTAGATACAACCAAAATTCCAAACCCAAAGAACACAAAAGTGATACCCAGTAAACACCGAAGCCCAATAAGGAAGTGAAACCGAATATGAAGTTTGACTAAATTCCGTGCATTAGTTTTTCAGATATAGCTCACACGAAAATCGTGAAAAATGCTGCACAGCAGTGCCACCTGTCATATAATGTACACAAAATCCTAATAAGCACCAAATTATGTCAAGGTTTAACAGAATATGAAGTTTGATCAAATTCTGTGCAACAATTTTTGAGAGATAACTATCGCTAAAATCATGTAAATCGTGAAAAATGCAGCTTAGCAGCGCCACCTTTCGGGCGATTTACACCAAAAACTAATCAGCATTAATTCTTATCAAGATGTAACTGAATCTAAAGTTTTACTAAATTCCTCGCATTAGTTCTTGAGATAGAGCAACCACAAAATTTGTGTCACATACACACAGACAGACATTTTCTAAAAACAATCAAATCGTGTTCAGGACCTGCATGTTTGTTTTTTATTAAACAAACCAATAATTAGAATTTTTATGTTTCCAGTTTCAAAATTTTTCTTTGGAAAGGAATTTTTTATGCATAAGTTTCATTATCATTATTATACACATTGTGGTACACGTATTATACACACTATTAGTTGAAAGTTGGAAGAATTTGTTTCAAGTTGGGAAATTTTCGAATTCTCCGCCCCCGAGAAAAAAATCTATAGCTACGCCCCTGAACAGCATATTAATAATTGCATGTAAATAGATAAAATATAATGATGAAAGCATTCGTTTAAAATTATATATGAAAACTTAAATTACAAATACTAATCGAAAATCTAGATTTTCGAGTGCAAACGATTTTAGGACAATAACGAAAGAATGTTACCCTTTCAAGTAAAATCTTAAAAGACGCTTCTGATATTTATATTTGAAATACATATGATAAAATAATCAAATAATTCTGTTAAGTGATATATTAGTATCTTTGATACATTCTGATCTAGTACTACATCCTATAACAGCGCATAAGTCATTTTTTATCGAAATTTTAATCGTATCTTGAATAACAATTTCCGACGGTAAAAAATGAAAGCAAAGAAATACAGGTTTAAACCGGTTTGAATTGATAGGCGTGTCAAAGCACGTGGTTTTGTTTGGGCTTTGTGTAGCGGATTTTAGGGTTACTTTTTTGGCGTCACCTCCAACCACCTTACTGCACCTCCATCTATCTCATTCCTCCATGACCTTTAACTTTCTAATTTTATTATTATCGTTTGACAATGAGGCCACATGTAGAAAATGCTATAACGAAAATAACATAATAAAATTGTAAAATGTGTATAGCAACATAATTTTATTATAGAATTTTATTATGCTTACTTTTACTATACTATTTTATTACACCTAATTTTGTTATACCTAAAAGTTATTATGTCAAACTTTTTCAAATAGACTTCTTGAATATTTTGAAATATGAAATATATGAACTTTTAAAAAAAGAAGAAGAAGAAGAAAAATATATTCTTATGATATTATTTTGAAATAGTTTATATTAAAGTAATTATTTTGTTTTTCGCTTGAAAAAATGATTTTGGATGGTTGGTTGATTTTTGACGGCCAATTATCTGCTCGAGGGATATAGGCCCGGGGGGAGTGCCCTTCGTGGGGATCTTTCTAAGGGAACCTAACCCGTATTAACGCTTGGAAATCCAAGGCTCGAAGAAAACCACGAAAACTCCGAACGATTAGGCCGACGGGCGCGATTGGGATCGAACCCAGCACCTCCCGTCTACCAGCTTCGAGAGCAGAACCTCTCGGCCACTGGTGGGGCAAATGATTTTGGAACATTAATCCTTATTATTCATAATATATATGTTTTTCATTTTGTCTATACCCGTATTAATAAAAAAGAAACGTTTGTTTGTTTGTTTATTTGTTTATAAGAGCAGTCTTCTAAACTACCGAATAATGACAAAATGAGGGTAACAGTTTCTTTTCCAACATAAGCTGTATTTTATGTCGGTGCCACTACACCCAAGAGCGTGAAGAGAAAAAGAAGTTCTAAAATTGCAATTATTGTATACTGCTGACCTTGGTACTAGAAACTTGAAATTTAGCATCGTAAGTAGTTTAAAAATGAAAATGCTCTCTATGAACGGCTTCTAAAAAAATTTCTAAATTTAAAAGAATGAACTGAGTTAAAAATGATCTAAATAATAATTACAATAATATTGTTAGAGGATAAAAGTTAAAATTTGACATGGTTCTTACGTTTAAGACGTAAATTCTCGGACAGAACAGATTTTTTTTAAAAATCAAAACCGAAAAGGATGCACAGACAAAAATTTCTAAAATTGCAATTTTGGTGATAGTGTTGGGGCTAGAAATTTGAAATACTGGATACATAAACATATAAGTTGTAAATGGTTTCTAAAATATTCGAAATTTAAAAGGTTGAAATAAGCAGAAAACGTTCTAAATTGCTATTTATATGGAATTGTTAGAAACAGAAACTGGATATAGGAAATGGATTAAGACGAAAATGCTCGAACAGAACACTTAACAGTGCAGGGGCAAAAACGTTCTAAAATTGCAATTTCTGTGATACTGCTGATGTAAGAAATTTGAAATTTGACTTGGTGGTTATTCTGAACATACAATAACTACTAATGATTATTATAAGCTAAGAATGGTTTATAGAAAAATCGAATTTACAAAAGTGAAATGAGCATAACATGTTCTAAAAAATTTCTAAATTTGCTATTTATTTGGAATCGTTGGAAAGAGAAATTTAAATTTGACATAGCTTCTAGTTTTAAGACGTAAATGTTCGTACAGAACATTTAAAAAAAAATTGAAATTTAAAAATCTTCCGGAGCTTAAAACGTTTCAAAATTGCGATTTGTGTGATGCTGTTAAGATTAGAAACTTGAAATTTGGCATGGTGGTCGATTTTAATATGGTTAGGTGGTTAATTTTAATTGCTCGTTAAGAATGATTTAAAAAGAAATCTAAAATTAAATAGGGGGAATGAGTGAAAAAGATTCTAAATTAAAATTTATCTGGTATTGTTAAAGCTTGAAACTTGAAACTGTCAGCCTAGAAACTGTAAAAGTTGACATATGCATAATTTCTTAGACGATGATGAGTACGAACAACGTTGATTTTTTTTTAATATAAACTTTTAAAAAATGTAGAGAAATAAAATCAATTATGTCGTCTAGTTGCAAAATCGACCAACCTCAAAAATTTCATTTTTTGAGTGGAAACAAAACTCTTTAGTTTTATAGTCATTAGAACAGCATATTTGACCGGTTTTGCATGGTTTATTGTTTCCAGCTGGTAGAAACGTTTACTTAGAACTTAAAAAACTGAAAAAACGCATTTTTCAATTTTGAGGAGTGGGCCAGTTTTGTAACTAGACGACACAATTGCTTGTCATTTGAGTGTTAAATACAATGTTAGATACAAATTTTATGAACAATAAGAGCAAACGAAAATACCAGCAACTACTATGGTGAATTAAAATGACAGTAATAAAAGAATATGATGGTCAACTAGGTAAGAAATTACTGCATATTTAGTCTTTCACCGCGCAAAAATGATGGTTAACCATTGTTTTCTAACTTATTACTTTATGATATTTTAATTTTTATCTTGCCTCAAGTTATACTAATACTTTAAAAAATAAACAACTCTTTGTTTGTAGGAAGTAGACTCTGAGACTACATAACCGATTTTAAAAATCCTTTTATTATGAGACAGATGATAGCAACAGTTTCCAAGTGCATTGCAATGTGTCTTTTTTCAAAAGGGGTGGCTGCAAATGGGTTCAAATAAACTTTTCTCATTAATTTAGGTCTCATGTTCACCAAATGCAATACAAGAATGAAGTTTCCACAAAATATTACTTAATTACTAATATTTAAATTATCCGTAGTGGTATAATTTCCTCTAATATAACTAGGAACACAAATACCGCTTCACATATTTCAACAAACCGCATATAAAGCCGCGAGTTTTGTTAGCAACTGTTATTTAAATTATCCTTAGCAGTATTTTCCCCCCTGTGTCATGGGAACATGTAAAAATCCCATTTTTACATGTTTCTAATGTAAATATTTACATTAGGAACATTGCACAAACGCTACTTAATATATTTCAATAACCACGCGTGCCATGCGGAAAGTTTGCTAGCCTATACTAATATTATAAAGAAAAAAGGTTTATTTGATTGTAGTAAGTAATTTCTGGAAATATCGAAACGATTTAAAAAATAATGGTGGCAAAATGATCATGACAATCTCTGCTCCAACGCAGACTATATTTTATAAATTTTATATCGATACCACTAACACGAAAAGGGTGCAGAAACAAAAAATATAGTTTTAAAATTGCAGTTTTTTGTGATACTGCTGGAGCTAGAAATGTGAAATTTAGTATGATAGTAATTTTTAAAATGTAAATGCTCGTTAAGAACAGTTTCTATAAAAAATCAAAATTTAAAAATGGTGAAACGAGAGTAAAACTTTCTAAATTGCGAATCATTTTAAATTGTTAGGACTATAAACTTGTAGTTTAACATGCCATTCTTTCTATGACGCAAATGATAATGCAGAACAATTTCCAAGAAAAATCGACATTTAGGTTGGATTCTGAACAAATAATGTGACGGGGAAAAGGAGACTCATACTCGAATAATAACACTTGCTAACTTTAAGAATTAAATATATTAAATGAACTATTTACACTATATACAATTACAATTAAGTAGAACATTAATGAAATTAAACACTCATTCGTCTTAATGCGTCTTAATGAAACGTCGTTCAGAGCTCGGTGTTTTGCAACCACTCTTTTACCTTCTTTTCCCGCGTCTGTCGAATGTTCTAAAAAGGGTATTCTTTTACGCCGACTCGTGGCGCTGCCGTCGTCTCTTACAGACTGTTGCCACAGGTCACAATAATGCTCTCAAAAATGCGATTATTGTAATACAAACAGTGTTACACAATGTCAATGGTTACTTTTAAGATGCAAGTGTTCACTTGTGCAATGTTCACTAAAACCGTATTCTAAACAATTGGAAATACAAACGATTAAAAATCTTCTAAAAACGTTTAAATTATGATTTATTTGGAATTGTTAGCGATGAAAACTGGAATTTTACAACCATGTCGTGAGATTGCAGCACTACTACACCCACATCATTTCTACAATAGCGCTGGCAACATCTTCAACGCAGGGCCGGCGCTAGATATTTTGCCGCCTGAGGCGAACATTATTTTGCCGCCCTTATGACGTAGAAGTTTTTCACTAGGGACGCACCGAATAGTGATTTTAGCTAAATATCGATTGCCGAATATTCGGTAAACCGAATACCGAATAGTGACTATCAAGCCGAATACCGAATATTCGGCCTGCCGAACAGTGACTATTCAGCAGAATACCGAATGTTCGGCATGCCGATTACTTTTAAATTTTAGAATTTGAAAGTATGCATTAAAAAGCTAAATTTTGAAACAATTTTACATAATATTTAAGACACATACTTCCCTATTGATAAACAAGATCTTTTTACAAGTAAATTCTACATTAAAAAAATTATCCTTTGGATTGCTATTTAAGAAGAGGATAGTTTTAAAGCTTAACTGATAAAATTTTAAGTTTCATGGATTCTTCTCTGAATTAAAACAAATGAATAAAATTTTCTTATATTCTAAAACCAATATTTTAAAAACAAAGGGAAATTTTGAAGGAATTGGATGAATAATTGTACAGTCATACATACTGTTTATTTATCAGGAAAAGGACTGAAATCGTTATTATTGGTTAATTTTCTTACGTGATACCTTTCAAATAGCAAATAGAAAATGTAAAAGCCTTCCCTTTTAAACATAATTCTATTTCTAATTATTAAATATCTTTATTAATTGACAGTTAAAAATAGTAGTTGTTTTAAGGTCTTTAAAAAGATTTTTTAAAAAGGTCTTTTAAGTGTTTTTAAGTTTTTTAAAAAGATCTGGCCGAATATTTCGATATTCGGAAAAACCGATTATTCGGCATACCGTATATTTTGATATTCGGACATGCTTAATATTCGGCATACCGAATAGTTTGATATTTGGCCTAACCGAATATTCGGTAGCATGGTCGAATATCGAATAGATACCGAATATTCGGGGCATTCTTTTTTTTAACCACTACTCAAATGTTTTTTAGAATAGTAAATTAATATGCTAACTATAATTTATTTTGAAAACAAGTATATATCAAATTAATTTACATTTTTAAAATAATCAAATTACTTAAGAAATTTCGCATCTTGTAAAAAATAACAACAGCTAGCTCGAAACTGAATTAATAAAAATGTAATCGCATCCTAATAATATTTACAAGAAAGTATCGTATCAAGAATAAAACTGACTCTTGAAAAAAACTCATTCTCCTTTGGGAAAAAACATTTATTAAATCGACGTTATGAATACTACATAAAATCTCAGTTACAGATGGCAAAGAAATTACGTTTAAAATAAGCATTATTGAGCCATAATATGTCAAACAATTTTAAAAAAAATCAAATTAAGTATAAAATTTGTATATAAATTACAAAATAGAAAATAATGATATCAATAACATATATCTTTTTAAAATCATATAAGCTCCCACTTTGAATAATATTTAAAAAAAATAACTTAAAAAAATAAGATACAACTTCCATATCTAATTTGTATTGATCTGTTTTAGCAAAATCATTTGTTATAATATCGAAATCAATATTATAAAATTATCACACTTTTGGGCCAAAAAAAGAAACACACAAAAAGAAATCACACATGAAATTCTTGCTTAAATTAGAAATTATGATATGATGAGATATTTACATGAAATTACATTATACATGAATTTACACATGAATTTACATTAATCATATGAAATATGATACATGACAATTTGATTTCACGTTAGTGATATTTACAAAAAACACAACTATCAACAGTGAAATAATTCGATATAATTAGCTCTTTATCAAAATCGTTTATTATATCTTCCTAATAAAAATAATTGCATTTTCATCTGCACGAATAATTTAAATTTAATACCAATTCTCGATCCAAAAAGTGATTAAAAAAAGTATTTAAACAATTAAACAGTACATTAATATCTTGCATAAAAGTAAAAATAATTGTATCAAGAACAAATTAATTTCGTGCTTTTTTCAAAATATACAGTGTTGCCTGTACTTAAAAATAATTAAATATCCAATTATACACACGTACGTTAAAAATATAATTATATATATAATGGCACTACTACTTACAGAAAATAAAAATTAAAACGACTAGCATAAATAAAACACAAATTTTAAAACTTAAATTGACTTCTTTGCAAAATTGTTTATTCTGATGGCGTAATATTTTAAGCAATCGTATTTTCAGATTCTAGAATAGCAAAATATGAAGCTTTCTTGATGTTTAATAAAATTTTTAAATCGGAAAATGAACAAACAATTTTATCACAATCAAACAACGCACTCAATTAAATAAAAATAGACCAAAGAATATGAAGCTTTCTTGATGTTTAATCAAATTTTTAAATCGGAAAATGAACAAACAATTTTATCACAACCAAACAACGCACTCAATTAAATAAAAATAGACCAAAGAATAAAGACAGCAGGAACAAATTACTAAGGTGCATACACGCCTTGAAATTTCCAAGGTGTGTGGCACCACTATTTCTGTATGGATATTTCTATTCAATATTTAAATGGCAGAATTCGAAAAATAGCATTAATTACTATTATATTTTCAGTAAAATAAAAATATACTTAACTGCAATCACCTTATTTAATAATAAAAGTCGTAATATTTTCCTGATATTAAATAGGATGAAAACTTTTATTTAAAAATTGCGGTAAAACTGTACGTACCCGGAAATTAAACCTCCATTTGAAATTAAATAATAAAAATGCAATCATATATTGTTTACAATAACATATAAAAAATATTAAAGAAGCAAACTTTTATGCATTAACTCTTTCATAAATTTAAACGAAAAATACAATTACATCTTAAAATCACGTAGCCATTTAAATAAAATTAAAATATAATTAAATGCAATCAAGTATTAGTAATAACTGCTTGAACTTAGACGTCAAGAATTAAGCAAACATTTTAAAATCTAACACGCCTTGCCTTTTCTTTCGCAAAATCATTAATTATGTCATCATAATCAATGTTAGAAGCAATTACATTTTCAATTGCCAGTATTGCCAAATTGGATAGGCGCTCTTGAGCCATTCTAGATCTCAAGTAATTTTTTATAATTTTTAATTTTGAAAATGAGCGTTCACTACTAGCAACCGTTATTGGCAAAGTTAAAAGAATTCTAATACAAATAAAGATATTTGGAAATACTTCGATTAATTTATTTTTCTGAATGTGATTTAAAATGTCAATGGCTGTCATCCCCTTTTTTACGATATTGCTAAAAACGAGCAATTCGTTATGCAAATTATCTAACTCTATATCATCAGTTAAATGCGTGTGTAATATTTTGCAGTTATTGAAAATATCGGTCGAGTTTACATCGGTTAATGAAGGAATATCATATAAAAATTGGAAAATGTTACTATGGTCGTTGAGCTGTTTAAATCTGTCAGTGATAGAATTTTGGCAGATATCTATAAGATAATTAAATACTTCGATTTCAAATTTCTTTGATGGGTCATCGATGGGAGTGCCTGTTCCTTCGTAAGGGAATAATTTACTTTTGCGTCTAATTCTTAGAGAGGACGAAGGTTCAAAATCGCTATTTATTTCCATTTCGTTTGCAATTTCTTTCGCGGAAGTCAAAATTTGTTGAAAACCGCTAACGCGAAAGTCTTTTAAGAAGAGATCTACCGATTCTAAAACCTTAATACATTCTGGTATGATCATATTAGGACTTTGTAGAAATTTTGATGCGATATTAATTTTTGTCAAAATTTCATACCAAAGTACTGCACTGCAAACAAATTTGAATGTAGAAATTTTATTGGCCAGCGATTTACTCCTACAAACTGTCTCACTATCTCTTGATTTATCTAATGAAATTTCTACTAATACATCATATATATTGGGTAAATCATACCTCAAAGGTTTCACAGCTTCAACTCGACTTTCCTATCGAGTCGTGCTAATACATTTTAAAGTTAACGATGTTACGTGCTTTTTTAATACTGACCATCTGGGCGTAGACGTCGAAAAAAAAAAAAAAAAAAAAAAAAGAGTTTTTGAATAAGTAAAAAAAAAATTGCATAATTCCCCGGATTGTTTAGCAGCATCATTTATAACCAAGTTCAACGAATGACATGAACAAGGCACAAAAAAAGCTTTAGGATTTTCATTTAAAATGCGTTTTTGCACACCTGAATCACAACCTTTCATATTAACTCCGTTGTCGTAACCCTGTCCACGAATATTTTTCATTTCGAGGTCTAAGTTTTCTAATTCTTTGACAACAAGCTCAGTTAATCCAG
The DNA here is from genome assembly GCA_963932465.1 of Maratus speciosus. NCBI lineage: Eukaryota > Metazoa > Arthropoda > Arachnida > Araneae > Salticidae > Maratus > Maratus speciosus. The sequence continues at coordinate 78,587,694 of OZ010793.1, read as the reverse complement.
CCCCTGTTGAATCGATTACAGGTAAAAAATTAACAAAATATTCCTTAGGTACGTACAGTTCATCATTTTCTTTCGTTACAATTCGAATAACGAGAGACATTTGTTCGATTCTGCTGGCATCTGGAGTACAATCTAGTACTAAACTGTAATATTTAGCTTCCTTAATTTTTGAAATGATAGTATCGCGAACTTTTTGACCCATTAAATTAATCATACTGTTTTGAATGTCTTTGCTTAAATAATGTACATTGGTACGATTCTTTGAGGATTTTACTAAATGATCATAAAGTACAGGAAAAAATTTAGCTAACAGTTCTAAAATTTTTAAAAAATTACCATTATTTGAGTAAAATGGCACGTCTGAAGTGCCTCTCAGTGCAAGCATTTGGGTTGCACAAAGTTAAACTGCACCAACAACTGCTTTTAAAATTTCTCGCCAGCGTTGTTTTTGAATTTCCAATAAACGCTGTTGCTCTTTATCAATCGTTTGGCCTTTTTGCAGCCTAATTTTTAATTCAATCCATTTTCCGAAACATTCAATATGAATTTTAGAATATTCGTGAGATTTTAACGCACGTGAGATATTTTTCCAATCGTTAAAACCATTTACCGATAAGTTTTTAGCACCATGATCACGATCAGCATTATTAAATAACATACAACAAAAGCAAAACACACAATCTTTTTTTACACTATATACCAACCATGTTCGTTTGAATTTTTCCCCATTGGACATTACTCTTTCGTAATAAAATTCAGAAAAATGTCTTCTATGAACGTCGCGAGGAAAGAAAAAGTCCTTAATCTGCACTGGACCTTTTTCGATTACCAATTCACGTTGTGAACCTCTTAAGTTTTTCCAGTCAGCGGGGTCATTAGATATTATTTCAAAGGTACTTTGACACGGAAGATTTTCATCTTCAAGTATGTCCTCCTCGCCTTTTTCAAGTTCATTTTCAACGCCTGAAAAAAGTTTGTCTGATGAAGGTTCTCCAATATCTTGTTTATCTTGTCTCATTTCGGATACATTTTCATCTTCCATTTCATCTTCTGATATAACCTGATGTTCTGCTTCGATATTTGGACATAAAAATGCCCCGCTTTCTCTTTGTTTTTCTTGATTTATTCCTAATATGTCTTCTTCTATCATGTCCGAAGGAACCTGAGGTTCTGCTTCAATATTTGAACACGAAGGTAGTTCTATGCTTCTTTGTGTCTCTTGATTTATTTCTAGTGTGCCTTTTTCTTCTAAATCTTTTGAAAGAACCTCAGGTATTGTTTCAGAACCTGAACCGGACTGGGATAAAATATACTTTTGCATCCATTTGGAAGATTTCTTTTTCTCAGCCTCTCTAGCTAATCTTTTTTTCCTACACGTATAGCCACTATCTTTCTTCCGTTTTAAATCGCTCATTCTAAAAAAAATAAATTATTGGTGACTGACTGATTTATAAAATACGATAACTAATAATTGAACAAAAAAAAAAAAAAAAGTTATTTCAATGAATTTTTTCGGGGTACTTTCTCAGTATAAGGAGGCCTTTGGTTTTTCTTTTTTAAAGCTTGACGCAATTTGGGTTTTACAAAGTGAGGTTTGTTGTCAAATGATAATTGACAACAAACCTCTATGAAAACAAACCTGGTGAACTTTTATGCTTGTTCATATATGTAAACATTTCATTTATATACTAGTCCCACCGGGCGTTGTCCGGGCCCGTAATAATATTTTTAAATGAACCTTAAATTTCCATTATTTTATATCTTTAACTCGATTTTGTCTAAAGTATGTGCCCGCTGACTGTGTGAAAAATCGGTTAAAAAAATCTTGATAATTAGCGGCAAAATGGCTCGAAAAAACTGACATGGGAAACGAAGGGAGTAGGGTGATATGTTTGCGATGACTGCGTAATTTTCGTGCTAAAATATTCATAATTAATTGTACAAATCACTTACTTACCCGTAATAATTTTTTTTCACATCGAAATCCTGTGTATTTTTTTTTGTTTGTTTTCAAACTGATTGTTGTCAGAAAAGCTTGTATTTCCACCACTAAGGGGTGCAATATATTCTAAATGAACCTCCGACAGCGTCCCCGCTGATTGCGGTACCGTATAGCAGTCCTGCTGGTCATGCGCCGCAAAATATCTTAGTTCAACTTTTCACCAATAGAGGCGCATTCGGTTCTACACAGTCCAATTTCCAAATGAAACTCCACCAAGTGTCCCCGCTACCTTCGGCATCGTACAGCAAGAGTGCTGTGCGCGCGCTGCAAAATCCAAACGGGGGAAGGGAGGTTCATAACACGAAAGAGTGATCAAAGGGCTCTCCAATGATATATCACATAAGGGGTTCGGAAAATGTTAGAAAATTGCACCTCCGGGAGCCTACTGTTGCGCCCTCGGAATACAACCCCCTCTTTGAAATGTTTATATTTTATATATATTAGATGGCTCAATAAAAAAAAATCAGATCTAAAATGATATTTATTGTAGAAAACGCTACGACTTAAATTTTTTTAACTTAACATAAATAGAGGGAGAAGCCCGTTAGTCAATATCATAATATATTTTAAATAATTTTATATAGCCTATAATAAAAAAAATCTGACTTTATATTTTTAACAATTTTATATAGCATATAAAAAAAAAATCGGACTTAAAATAATGATAATTAGTGGAGAAATGCTAAGATTTAAATAACGCACTGTAGAAAAGCATTTCTTTTTCATTTAAAAAATCGATTTTTTGATAACATAAAAATTTATTCACAGATTTTTACGAAAAATACATATGATATTTGGATTCAGCGTTAAAAAATACACATAGATGCATAATTTTCAAATCTATAAATGCAATATTTGTATAAATTTTATGTACCACAAAACAATCCCGATATAAAAATTCTTTTTTTTCTTTCCTTCTGTTTCTTTTTCTTTCTTTTTTTTTTTTTTTAACCGCAAACTTTTTAACCTCTCTTTCACTTAAAAAAATCATTTTTTTTTAATAATTAATTTTCTAACTAACGAAAATTACATCAAAAACTACATATTTGAAATCAGCGTAAAAAAAAAAAAGCGCATAAGTGCATAAATTTCAAATCTATAAATGCAGTATTTAGAACAATTTTACACCCCACGAAACGAGACCGATTTTAACGAAAATTTCACATTTGCAATCAGCGTAAAAAAAAAAAAAAAAAAAAAAAAAAAAAATACGCATAGATGCATACATTTCAAATCTATAAATGGAGTATTTGTAAAAAAAAATTTATACCCCACGAAACAATCCCAGTACAAAAATCTTCTGTGGTTTTTATTCGCAACCAGGTGGCTGGCTTTTAAATTGAAGTGTTTGGAATTATGTTTCTGCAATCTAATTAATGAAATAATAAATTTCTACGCTTGTAATTGACCGATTTTAACGATAATTACATATTTGGAATCAACGCAAAAAAATACGCATAGATGTATAAATTTCAAATCTATAAATACAATACTTGTAAAAATTTTAAAGGCCGTGAAAGCGTCCCGCTATGCCTGGCGACAACTGTCTGTCAGCAAAAGATTTCTGAAACAAACACCTGCGGTCGACTCGTTGGCTTAGAAAAGAGATTAAATTCAATTTATAAAAATCGATTTTTAAGGGATATTTCGACTTCTAGGAATATTCGTTGGAATATTTCTAAAAATTTTAGAAATTCTAAAAGAGAATTTTTTTTTTGCGTGTGGGTACTAAATTTAGCGTTTTTAGGTGGGATACTTTCTGAGATACAGATACGGGTGTCTTTGAAAATCTCCAGCCCTTTATGACAGTGGCAGCCGGACGAATTGTGTCAAATTCTCCCCTTCTTTCCGCACTTCTGAAAGAAAATCTTTGAGTTATGATTAAAATCAATGCTTTAATTGAATTATGAATATTTTCCATTCTTTTAATTGGGGTTTTTAGTTAATAATTCAGCTAATTGTTAGAAATTTAAAATTCTTACTCTCAGGTACATCAGAAGAGATACACCAGATCTTCGACTACCCTCACACAAATTTTCAGCCTCATACATGCCGTAGATTTTCCTAGTCATCGCACACAGACACGCGGACACACAGACAGCGCTAAACTTTCTTTTGTTAGTATAGAAATATATTATTATAATGCAATTTACATTTGTTTGTAATAAAAATTATATAAATGGCTTCTTTATATTAAATAAATTGTATAATGATTAAAAAAATTACTTGTGTATATGAAACAGTGAATAGGTTACCAAAAATATGCATGAAAAATTTCCTTCTCTCGCTAAAGCCAGTTTCTCTATTTCACCTATATTGGAAAAGTACTGTTTTTGTTTTATTTTTTAATAATATTATACGTAAAAGCAAAATTGCCACATTTTATTATTGGCATCATCAGAATAAATTATATTGTCCATGAATCAGTCAACTAATTCATGTACAGGAAGTATAGTTTTATCTCATGCTTAACTAGGAGTATCAATAAAATAAACTGATAAATACTTGAAAATGATAAATGCAGTTGTAGCAATAAATGCACATGCAAAGGAAAAAAAAAAGTTATAAAATTTACATTTTTTAAAAACACTAAAAATGGATTATAAATGGATATTTTTTAAAGTTATTTATGATAATCATTATTTTTTTAAACCAAATCTAAAATTATCTAATAACATTATCTAAAACCATAAAAAAAAGAAAAAAAAAAGAATTATAATCGACGACAAATTCGAAAATTGTGATCAGCTACGCAAAACAAGATATATATTATGCTTTTTTGCCACATTCTTTTTTCATGGCGAAAAAAAAAACACAATATTTATGAAATTGAATTTTCATCTTTTTTAGAAATTATTAGATTTAAAGAAAATGTAAAGTTGTATACTTTACTTTGATATATAAAATTTTTATTCAACCAGTCTTTTTCTACAGAGAATGAAAGTAGCCAAGCTAGTATAAAAATGATATAATATACATATAAGATCGTTTGAAAATGTTTAAAATTGCAGAAAATTGAAAAATATGAAAACGGAGGTGTAGGTGGGAAGGGGGGGGGGAGGCGAACGGTAAATAATTGATCTATACAATATAATATTCTCACTGCAACACATTGGAAATTCTCCCCTGCTTTCAGCGGAAACAGTTGAAAGTTATATAAGGAACTGCTACTAACGGTTTAAATAATCACTAATAAACAACATAATGAAACGCTTTAGTATAAAACAAACCTTAAGTGTTTTATGCGAACTGTTAGTCTGCGAATGGAATCCCGGAAAATTATTATTATTTTTTTTTTATGCAATCCATTCTCAAGTAAATAACATTTTCAGTTGCATAACTGAATTTGTACACACAGTTGTAACAAAATAATGCTAATGTTACTGTTAATTCTGTTAATTTTGTAGTTTGTCAGTTAAAAATATTTACTTGAGAATGGATAGCATCCAAAAAAGCGATTTTCCCGGTAGAGAGAATTGATTGCTGATGCAGTGTAAAAAGTACTCGGAAACGTTTTCGTAAATGACGAGCAGCTAATAAAAATTTATTTTTATAAATTCTTCTTTAAATTTCTAAAATGAATGATGTTTATATAGATAAAGGAACGTTTTTCAGAATCGTGGGTGACTCGGAAGAGGTTATTGTACATTTCCGTCCGTTTCGTAGATTCAGAAACACTTGTATTTTTTGTAACAGTGCAATGCAGCACAATTTCACCAAACATTCCTTTTTTTCAACACACTCTATTTCGTATCGAATATTACATGGTTGGAAACATTTTTCAACATTTTGCAATAAATTCCTTGATTAAAAGCTTAAAAAAAAAAAAAGAATAATAAACAAATTTGGAAAAATATGAAACAATTGGCTCTCACATTTTATACTAGGAGGCTTTGTCCTATATGAGCTACGTTCGCCAACCCCGTCCAAACCCAGCAGGCTCTAGAAACACGCTAATTTGCTATGTTTTAAAAAGATTACGCTATTACGGAAGATTGAAAGATATTACTACGATTAGTGGCGGTCTTCCGTAATCGGGTTGTCATCCATTTTTGTTTTGTTAAGGGGATACATTCAACGCTGTCGCGACAAATCCCGGCTGATGGAATGATTAAGTAAAATCAATTACACGTTTGAAAATCAGCTTGCATAATAGGTTAAGTACAAATGTCACTGCCTACGGGACTTTTATAACGCCTAGAAAAAAAGTTTTCCTTTATACAAATTAAAAAATCGTTTAAAATTTGACTTTTTTAATAAATCGTTTTAAGGCGGTCCTCAAATAAATACTTTCCTCAACTTAATAAACAGGGACTTTTTTACCCATTTTTAAACGTAAAAGCATGATATTTGCAGGCGTAATGATTGAAGTGATATGTACAGCAATTAAACATTTTGTTTTTCATTATCCGATAAATTAATTACAGTTATAAGTGATTGTTGCCCCATCACGGCAGTTCTTTCCTTTCCTACGCCGTCGCGTCCAGAAATTTAATTGAAAACAAAACGCCAACTTTGACAGCACTTTCTGAAATATCTTCTGCCTTTACAGGAAAATGAGAAAAACAATTACAGTACATAGTTTCCTAAAATGAACACCTGCTAATTTGATACGTTTGCGCACAAAAATAATATTAAAAGTATGTCTAAAAGTAACTAGCTTGGATTTGAGAACAGCTTTAAATTTAAGCTATAAATTATAGAAAGAAGGGAAAATTGTAAATCGAAAGAGGCGTTTTATCAAGGTCTCATTTTTTTATGGCTGTTTGTGTTTATTAAGATATTTTATAATTATTCCCTTATTTGGATAAAGATCCAGGACATTGAGAAATTAATGATATATGCGGGATGATTTTTAAAGCAAGTGACGGTATAACAAGTAGCGTTGCCAGGTGTCCCGCGTAAATCGGGGTCATTTACGTGGGACACCTGGCAACACTAATAACAAGGTTTTAATGAAATATGCTTTAACCTCTTCCGTTCCGAAGCTAAAATAATTATACAAATGCCTATTCATTGGTTTTTTCCAAACAAAATGACATCGTAAATGACATAAAAAATATCTTTTCTGAAATGGATCCTTTTGGCGCTTAGTAATTTAGGTTTAGAAATATGTATCTAAAACTACAAACCCTCTTAAAACACCAATTTAATAACCATTAACCTAAATTAATGCAATCACAAATTTAAGAGCTTTACACAAGTAAATAATCTACAAATCCTCAAAATTTTTTATTGAAAAAGATTTAAGTTAAATACTTATGAAAAATTTTCACTTTCTTGATCATACTGTCTTTTGGGCATTTTTAAGCATTTTGCAAACTCAGAGGAAAATAACATTTATATGTGGGAATCAGCTTAGAGGCTGCCATTTATTCGTTTGCTTTGAACGCAAAACACATTAAGCTATTAAGAAGTAATGTGAAAACGTAAAAAAATCGGACCTTTTAGTTTTTATAAGGAAAAGAACAGAGGTCCAGGGACCGAAGAGGTTAAAGAATACTTTTTCAAAATTATCTGCAATCATGATCTTAAATTTAAAAAAATATATACATTAACGTAATATTTACCTGAAGTATGAAATATTATTACCACTTGAGTACTCTTTAACCATACTACTCAAGATCTGATTTTTTACAGTCAATTAATGAAAAGAATTACACCATCGAATGACTGACTGACTCACAAGTAAAATAATGAAATACTAAATACATGACGCTGCATGAATTTGTTTTGATTTGTATTCTCTGGCGCCGTCTACCCTTTGTGAATTCTGCTGGGCTGATTTCAGTATAAGGCTTTTCTTTGAAAAAAAAAAAAGCATGAAATTGTTTTAGCTACAATATATTATGTCTTAGTTTAGATTTAATTCATGTTCCATAATAAAGATTGTGAACTCTTCGATTATTACTTGGCTGTAATTATATGAAATGTACTCTGTATTTTTATTAAAAAATAAGAAAAAAAAATTATCATTTTTTTTTTTTTTTTTGGCAAATATAATGGTAAAGGATTATATGTTCAAAATATGCCAGGCAAATGCCGCCCTTTATGCGTGCGCCCTGAGGCGGCCGCCTAGCCTGCCTCATGCCTGGCGCCGGCCCTGCTTCAACGACATCTGAAGTAACGGGTTTGCGTCCTCGACCCCATTGAATCCCAAGATGCCCAGTTTTCTGGAATCGAGCAATCATTCTCCTGAGAACTTGTGGAAGAAATGGAGGTTGGCGCAAATTCTTAAGTCGACGAAACTCCCGAAGTGCAGCTGTAGCATTTCCTTTGTTTCCATAAAAAAGCTTCATAAGCAAAGCGCATTCTGACAGAGAGTCAGTCATCACTGATAAGAAACACTTAATGATACAAAATTGCAGTTACAATGGCAACTTAAGTTGTTTTCCTTGTTTTTAATTTTGTCTTTTATCATAAGGGTAATAAATGTTAAAAAGGAAAAATTTCATTTCGTATGTCTTTGTTTTATTATTATTATTATTATTATTATTATTATTATTACTGTTATTTTCTTTTTTCATATTTTCTGTTGTACAGAGCCATCTATCGGTGTTTCTGGAAATATTTTTCCCCGTAATATGTTTCCCAGCAAAGAAAGAAACAGTGGGTCATCAGCTGGAAAAAAGATGGCAGCCAACACTGCCATCAGCAGTAAAGTTCAATGGTGCCATTACATAAACCTGTAAAAAAGTGTTCGTGCAGAATGCAGCTGGCCCATCAGTGATGGCCAACAGCAGGCCAGCATTGGTATACCATCACATTACTTCAATCCGGCACTTTTCCCGCAGTGCTAGCACCTATCCCACTGCTATTCCTTTGCTGGCCCAGCACTTTCCCTTACAAAAAATCCTTATAGAATTCTATAAAAAAACAAAGTATTATGGCTCTTTTTTCTATAAGCTAGTTTCGCCAAGAGCTATAGAAATATCTGTAGAAGTGTCTGTCTATAATAGAAATGTCTATTGAAACATTTGAACTTGCAACGGTTTCCATGTGGTCACCCTCCCAAGTACTAACCACGCTCGATGCTGTTTGGTTTTCGTGATCAGACTTGAACAAGTACTCTCAGAGTATGCTACGACCGCTCGTAGTTTTCAAGCTCTCATTACACTATTTCAAGTTTGTTTCTGTTGTGATTTACGTTCCAAATCTTAAATTGGTATAAAAATTATTGTATTGTATAGAAATCCTATATATTTTATACACTTTTTTTTTATTATCGATTCTCAACTATGTAAATTATGAAAACCGAAATCCTTTGTAACTTAGTAAAATCAGATTTAAGAAGAAAAAAAAGTGCGTTGAAATAAAGAACTTATTTATTTATTCATTTACTTATTTATTTTGTTGGTGGCAGTAATGCTATATTATTTACAGTTTCAAAAAAATTAGCTTCACCGCTTAAATTGTGTTAAAATATTCGGAACAGATGTCATAAATTCCCGGGGCCACCATCTTGGAATTTTTCGTGGCGTGAAAACGCTTTTTCCGCCAAGTATTAAATGTCGCCAAACACCGGTTTATAAACATGTTAGGCTTAACGAAAATAAAACGTAAATAATAAACAAAACTCGCTAAAGTGGCAATCAGTAATCGTTGTATGAGCGCTACGCGCTCATTAACTGAAGAAAAAAAACTGGATTCAGCAATTCGCTGTGCAGTCTCGCTGTGTAGCATTCTCAAAATTCAGCAGTTCTCGCTGTGTAGCATTCTCAAAATGTAAAAAAACTCTTAAAGGCAAAAAATATACATAAAATTATCAACATACTTTAAGAGACACTCGCTAAAGTGGCAATCAGTAATCGTTGTATGAGCACTACGTGCTCATTAACCGAAAAAAATTCAATGGATTCAGCAGTTCTCGCTGTGTAGCATTCTCAAAATTCAGCAGCAATAATACTGCAAAAGTTCGTGCACTTCTATGTAGTGGTGGGCCAACGCATGAGATAAAACGGAAGCCCACCAGAATTTTATCTGATGATTTCCAACAGCAAAGTTGACTGAAGCTGTCCAGCAGTGGTCATGCAGTGGTAGACCATTAGCCAGCACTTCTCCATCATTGTCAGCACCTATCTTGCTGCTGGCCAGCAATTTCCCCTTTGCTGGGTTCCTTATGGCTTGAATAGTTTGTGTACAAAATTTGAAGCCATTACGCAGAATAGTTTGATATACAGAAAGCAGTGTTGCAGTCGTAAAAAAACCAGAGGGTATACGCTATAGGCAGAAGGTGTACGCTAAAGTCATGAACGTCATGCCTAGAGTACACGCTATAGCTTTATTTCAGAAACAGAAGGTATACGGAGATTCTTTAAAAAATCTAGAAGGTATACGGTGTATACCTCCGTATACCTCCCACTACGCCCCTGACCAGGGTTGATTCTTTGTGAAAAAGAATTCGGAAATTCACATCACATTTTCCGAAATACGGCGGGGGATCTTTTGACGAAATTTGCGGTTTTTTCGCGATGTTTTGACGAGTTTTGCTGTTTTTTCGCAATGTTTTGACGAAATTGCGGTTTTTCGCGATTTTTTGACGAAATTTGCGGTTTTTTCGCGATCTTTTGATGATACTTGCCGTTTTTTCGCGATCTTTTGACGAAATTTGCCCTTTTTTTCCCGATTATTTGACGAAATTTGCCGTTTTTTTCGCGATCTTTTGGTGAAATTTGCCGTTTTTTCGCGATCCTTTGACAAAATTTGTCGTTTTTTTGCGATCCTTTGACGAAATTGGCGATTTTTCTTCGAACGATTGACGAAATTGGTTATTTTCGGCGCCTATTTGTCGAAATTCGCGATATAGTTTATGTCCGAATTTTCGGATTTATGACCGATTTTTTTTTATTTTAGGAAATGACTGCCTTAATTTTTCGGAATTTTCGGAAAATTCGTAACAGAATCACCCCTGCCCCTGACAGGGAGATCAGAGTAGGGGTGGTTTATTTGTGCCCACTCGGTATATTGTTGCACAGTCATGCTTTTTAGAGATGAGCGTTGGTTAATGTATTAGGATAAATAACACTCGCATCACGTTGAAACGTTTTGTTGGTATGACTTATCTAAATCACCACAAGTTTACGTTCTGTATCTGTTGCAACCAGATGGGATTGGTCTACTATGAATTTTTTTGAAGCGACGTCAGGTAATCAGTAAATTACAAGGAATAAGCAATCAATTTGAGCAAAGGCTTTGTGTAAAAAAGCCCAGAAATGAAACCGAAAGACAGGACAAGGTTATTTTCTAACGCGACTATGCTGTCCCACAAGTTGTAAGATCAATTAGTTAAACTCTAGAAACACTAAACTAGGACGTGTTGCCCTCCCCTCTGCTACAGTGCATGACTAATGAAGGGGCACGCGGGGCAACTGCCATTTGAGAGGGCTCCATGGGAATAATCTGGATTTTTGTTAAGAGCATTCCTATAGTTGAAATTGCCCAAAAAGGGATCAAATAGGGAGGTAGTGCGGTCCTCTCTTTCCCCTACCTGCTTCTCGTATCCTCCTTCCCCTTCACTTTCAACGCACAGCAAAAAAATGGAATGAAAACTATCTATCTATCTTCTATATTATAAAGGACAAACATATCTATGCGTAACGCATACGTCATTTTGCGAATGCAACAATTTGAAATTTGAAAGGAAATTTCAAAATTTTCAATCAAAAATTTTCGCTACTGCAAATTTTTAAGCTTCTAAACATCGCACATTTTCAATTTTTACACCGTCGTACAGGAAAAAAAATTTGCTTTTAAACGCAATTTGTTTGAAAGCTGTATCTCAATTTATTTTATTATTTATGAGATATTAATTTTTTGCGTAGTATTTTGTAGTTTGTAAAACAAATTTTGTAATCGTGGCAGCTAAAGTACTCTATTTATATTGAAAGTAAAGGGAAAATAGTATTATTACTGCATCTTTTTGTTGCCATTTTCTCATAAAAACTGAAAAAAAAAAATGAAATTAAAATACGTGCTATGTCAAGAATATCGTCTATTAATTAATCAAGGGAATTTTGGTTTTATTTCGCTTTTATTTATCAATTTAATAAATTGTAGTTTACTGCAAACTTACTTTACAAACGTTAGAAGGCTGAATGAATGCAATTTTATTATTCCGTGTATAATAACATTTTCCGAATTTTGAAAAATTATACGAGAATGATTTCAAATAAAACATGGAGCTATTATTGCTTTTTTCTGGATTGGTATACTATTCCCGATAATGACGTCATATGCATATTTTTCTACACATGTTGTTTAAGACTGGATCGTAACAGTGAAATGCTTTAGCGGATGCAAATGACGTGATTTGATTTAAAAAAAAAAAAAAAAAAGAGCGTGTATTCAATTCTTAAAACAGAAATATGTTTTAAAGAAGTGCGTCATTTTCACTTTTAGCTGCTTTCAAATTCTTCACAGGTGAAAAGGCTTTTGAAAATAATGTAATCGAAATCACACACTGATAAAATGCAATGTTTTACAAAAATTTAGATTGTCTTTATAGAAGAGCAGTGACAACACTGATAAAATTCAATGTTTGACAAAAATTTAGGTTGTCTTTATAGAAGAGCAGTGACATACAGTGTGCATACTCGTATCGAAATCTTTGTCCAAAAAATAGCAATTTATATTACAAAACTTGATGATTCTCTCCTGGATGAATTCGCTTCGCCGAGTTAGACAAACAAATAAACAAGATTCTGGGAATAATTCGAGGTTTAAAATAATATTAGGTTCCCAAAGTTTTTGTCCAAAATTCATCTCACTAATAAAATTTTATTCCTATTCTTTAAGACATTCTACTATAATTTTATAAAAATAACATAATTTGTTTAATTTAATTTTTCATAATTTTATATAATCTATATCTATTTAAAACACAAAGCTGTTTTTTAGTCTAGATTAATATTAACACAATTATTCTAATTGGTAAACAAATCATATTAGATGTAAATTTCCAACTGGGCGAAAAATGTCCGGACCAGGATTCGAACCCGGGACCTCCTGGCTGAAGCCGCCAGTGCTCTGCCATCTGAGCTATCCCGGACGATTCTGGTCGAACTTTTTCACCCAATTAACCTTGATGATTACAGCATCTGGTCTGAAACCTGGTTCAGCTCAACAGAATACATCTCAGGTAATGGAACTCCAGAAATCGCTGGATATGAAATTACACTAGATTAATATTAACACAATTATTCTAATTGGTAAAGAAATGCCATTTGTTTACCAATTAGAATAATTGTGTTAATATTAATCTAGTGTAATTTCGTATCCAGCGATTTCTGGAGTTCCATTACCTGAGATTTATTCTGTTGAGCTGAACCAGGTTTCAGACCAGATGCTGTAATCATCAAGGTTAACTGGGTGAAAAAGTTCGACCAGAATCGTCCGGGATAGCTCAGATGGCAGAGCACTGGCGGCTTCAGCCAGGAGGTCCCGGGTTCGAATCCTGGTCAGAACATTATTCGTCCAGTTGGAAATTTACATCTAATATGTTTTTTAGTCATCAGCTCTGAGCTTTCTGCTGAACCAATTTTACTAATAATTTTTTTTTACTGAAAGCTGTTCATTTGTAGATGTACCTGCAGTAGCTGTTTTTTTTTATATGTATATCCCCATTTTTATATTTTAATTTTAATAGTATTTTATGAAATTTCTTCAAAATGGTTGTAAATAGGTAGCTTTCATTATTGCAGAGAAGAGAGAAATAATGATGTTTATTCATCTTTATTCATGCCATTCTCTGATAAAAATTGAAAATTGTTGCATAGAGTTTAGAGGCGCAGAACGGAAAATGATGTACTGCTTTTAAAAACACGCATCTTTTCTCATAAAGTTTCCATATATTTCTTTCCTTCTGCATGTGTACTGATACCAAGTTTCGGACACTAGGCGAAATGCTTAAGTAAGTGAAAATGACGTCATATTTAAAAGAAAATGGTGATTTTCTCAGATAAAGCTAAACATTTTAACACAAATACGCCTAAAAAGGTAATTTTTACTCTCCGGTACTGAGATTAGAATCTCAAGTTAAGAGTGCTGCTGTTCACATGCAAAGTTCTCAATCGTGACTTCAAGTTTTTAGTTAAAATTATTTTAAAACGATCAAATTAAAATACCATTTTTTTAAAAAGGTGAAAACGAACATGAGAAGTGCGTATGTAAATTTTGAGAAGGTGAAAATGATGTCGGGCTTAGATTTCATGGGGGGGGGGGGGAGGGGGAATTCTATGATTGTGTCAAAGTGGAATAAATTTTGCTGTTTTTCATTCCGGAATACCAAGAATAAGAGCCTCAATTGATAACTTCATCATAATAACTGATAGTTATTATATGTTACGTACCTATCTATATTATAAATGACAAACGTATCGGTGCGTAACACTGACGTCATTTTGCGAATGGCAACACTTCACGATCAAATTTCGGTTTTGAAATTTTCGCTACTGCAATTTTTTAATCTTCTTACCATCGTGCATTTTCAATTTTTAGAACGCCGTTCAGGAAAAAAATCTACTTTCAAATGCATTTTGTATAAAAACTGTATCTTAAATGACTGATTTATTATGTTTTTAAAAAAAATTTTCAAGCATGATTTTTTCTAATTTATCTTATCACGTGCCGGCTTCAATACATAATAACAATAAACATTTATCATAAAGCAACAAAAATTGCTCAGCATTTATTTCTGACTAATTTTCCAAAACGAAATTAATGCTTCCTTTATAAATAACGAGTTGGAACCCGTCGAAATTCGACGAACTAAAATGTTAGAAAGCAACTGTCAGATCGAATTTATAATAAACCTACAAAAATAATTACAATAAAAAAAATCATCTTACATTGGTTGTCTAACTCTTAAAACAAATAATATTTGTAACCTAAAATTGCCAAAATATTATTTTCACAAACTTCAACTGCTTAAATTATTGAAAAATTAAACTGTATTAGATTACGTAATCAAGATGAGTAATTATGATGAAGTTATCGATGGAGCTCTTATGTTTGTTTTTACGGGATGAAAAATCAATAAAAAGGATTTCGCTTTGTCACATCATACAATTTCCCCCCATAAAATCTAACCTGTACGTTATTTTCACATTCTCAGGATTTACATACGCACCACTCAAATTCAAAATTTTAAAGTATTTTAACGCACAATAGATTATTATGAATGTATTTCTAAACTTAATGTTACGTTTGTCCGATATAACTTTTCATGTGAACATTCGCACAAACTTAAAGTTCTAATCTTAGTACACGCGAAGAAAAAAATTCAGAAATTTGCCTTTAGTTGTCATTGTATTGACTTTAGTGTTTGTCAAATATTTAGTTTTATCAAAAAAAAAAAAAAAAAAAAGATCTTTTTGTTTAAATATATCATTTTTACTCACTGAATCATTTTGCCTAGCTCCTCAAACTCAGTATCAGCGTAATGGAAAAATATTAAAATGTAGCTGATTTATGAAAAATAATGCGCGTTTTTTTTTTTTTTTATGTCTGACGTCATTTTTTGTTCAAAAATTATAAAAAAGTTACTTTTATTTGTAATGTGAAAATGGCATCAATAAGGATATAATCAATAAAAATAATAAACCATGAATATTTTCCCTTTACATTCAATATAAATGTAGTACTTCAGTTGCCACGATTACAAAATTTGTATTAAAAACTACATAAAAATTAATATCTCAAAAACAAATTGAGATACAGATTTCAAACAAATTGCATTTAAAAGCACATTTTTTTCCCTGTACGAAGGTGTAAAATTTGAAAATGTTCGATGTTTAGAAGTTTAAAAATTTGCAGTAGCGAGAATTGCAATACCGAAATTTCATTTCAAATTTCAAAGTGTTGCCATTCGCAAAATGACGTATGCGTTACGCGCAGATATGTTTGTCCTTTATAATATAGATAGAAAGAATAACATAAAAAAAAAACGCACACACGTTTAACGTATTTGTAATCGAACAATATAAATTTTTAGACAGCATTTTGCTATAGGAAAAAAAAACCCTTTCAAATAGAATTTGTTTGCAAAGTGCATTTCAGTTTACTGATTGTATATGGTTTTAAAAACAATTTTCAAGCACGAAATATTTTTAAATTTATCTTTTTCGCTTGGAGCTCGATTACGAAAGATTAATCAGTTTGTCCTTAAAACAGCATAAGGAGTTCATCATTTTCTTACGGCTAATCCTTCTATATATAAAAAAAAGTTTTGATTTGGAAAGGGACCAATGACAATCTGCGTAGATATTCCGGGTAGATCCACATCCAATTTGAATGCTTAAACATGGCCTTTCATCGTTAATATTAAAAAAAACTGTTTCATACAAAAATATGAAAATCGGTGGTATTATAGAGAAATGTTTGATAAACACGCTGATGCAGACAGTTTTCAAATCGAAGAATTATTTTAAGAGATATTTAATGCTAAAGTTAGACAAAATCGTTCCATTAAAAAAGTTTTATTGGAGCAAAAACTATACATGAGAATTTAATCATCTTTAGATCATTTTATACGTTATAAGTTCCCGGTGTGCAGATTGTATTTATTTTTCTTATTTGACTCATTTTTTGAGGTTTTATTTCAATTTTAAATTCAAATTTTCAGCATTTCGAGAGATATTTTTTACAAATTTTAGAAAATGTAATTAATTTAAACTGTTCCCAGTTGTATAAACAGCGCAAACAATAATGTTTACTTCAAATTAAAAATTTATTTTACACGTGACTATTATAAACAGAAAATATAAAAAGAAGGAACTCATTGAAAATTACGTCATAAAAATTATAATTGCACGTGAATTTTAAAAGAGACAGAATATTGTAAAATAATAAATTCATAAACATGCGTTAGAAGTCTTAAATAGGAGAATTTACGTCACATTACACTTATTATATAAAATGAACAAAAAATAATATTGCTAAACAGTTTAAATTTAAAAATTGCTCGAGACATTTATTTAATATTTTAAGATGATCCTAATATTTCATTTCTAGCAAAAGTATTTTTACGTGAATATTAAAAAGAAAAAGAAAAGTTTGGTGAAAATTACGTCAGATTATATTTCCCAGATTCAAATTATAATTCAATCTTCCGAAATCTTTTTAAAGCCGATCAAATTATCGTGCTGTTAGAGTCTGCGGTGTCTGAACGGGGGTTGACGAGCGTAGCTCGTAGGGGGCAGAGCCCCCTAGTATTCCATAAAAAAAACTTCCTCAATGAATAAATAAATAAAATAATATAAACAACACACAAATTTAACAGACATGCAATTGAAGTACGCGCTTAAAGGTCTGAAATTATCAGAATTCAAAAGGATGCTGTAAGTAGCGAAATCTTGGGTTAATAACTCTTGGCATGCAACTAATATGTAAATATCGCTTTTAATAAAATTAAAAAAATTTTTCGATTGTATAATTCATATTTTTCATATGAAAAATTCTTTTTTATTGTTAGTGGACAATCTAAAAAATATATTGCATGTAAAAAAATATTAGTTTTTCAATTTTAAAAAATGCTTTCACCTATATTCTGTAACCCGGGAAGCCCGGGTACGATACCCTAGTATCCTTAGAAAACTAATGATTAAAATCCTCGTAACGAGGTAATGTTAATATTTAAACCATTAATGATGGCCAATTTGGGATGTTTTTCTTTTAGACATCTTATGACACAAATAAATAAGCAAAAAGAATTTTTCAAACAAATACTCCCGTAAACCAATCAACCATTTTTTTCTAATATTTTCTTACCAGTTTTCTTTGATTTCCCCCCCTAAAGATGTAACCATCTGTCTTGTGATATCCTATACGTAGATGTGAATAGTACCTGGTACGAAATTTATTTATACATACAATGCACATGAAGTTTAGTACTAGTCATTTCAGCTTAATTTCCGAATACTTCCTATGGATAGACAGAAGGAGCCCCCACCCCAGAATAGTGCTTGCACCGGGGACCTAGATAGTCTAGGTCGGGTCCTCCCCGTTGTATTCACCAAATGTTGATCCTTAAGATATTTGGGCGATTCTTAAAAGGCGGGCACAGGACACAAGTCATAACTTTAAGCCTTTCAAACATAACTTTAATTATCATTGACTTTATTTATTTATTTTATTTTTTTTTAACACTGAGTTTTTACTTCTTTTCAGAGACAGAAAATGACATAATTTATTGTTAAGCTTTGTATAAATATCTTAAAATTTTATTATTTTATGCTAAAGAGGCCAATTTCGGACATTCATAACGTTAACTGCTCCAATGTAC
Organism: Maratus speciosus; assembly: GCA_963932465.1. NCBI lineage: Eukaryota > Metazoa > Arthropoda > Arachnida > Araneae > Salticidae > Maratus > Maratus speciosus. Next base: position 78,569,413 of record OZ010793.1, on the reverse strand, counting down.
CACCAAGAAAAAGAGTTTTAACTTTTTTCCAGGTGGTTCTAATGGTAAACAACGAATGCATAAAGGAAACGGATGATTTTTTGATAATTTTGTTAAGAGATGGCAGGCTGATTTATTGCTTTTTTGGAGATAGAAGGACTTTTCTATAAAGAATTTTTCTGTATTTTGTTATGTCCGAAAGTAACGTACGTAACAAAGTATTTGATTTTATTATTATTATTATTACTGGACAACAAAAAGTTAATTATACATATATATATATGTATACAGACACATTTACTACATTCTTAGTCTTAAGAATTTTTTAAATACTAAGAGCAACGTCCAAAATCTGTAACTTACGTGCGAAAGAATGTCCAAAATTTGTAACGTACGTAACTGCTAATTAAATGCTTTAATCATTAATTTTCCAGAATAGTTGCTGTTTGTGTATAATTTTGTAGACATACTATTATAAAATATTTATATATTATATTTATAGACAAAATACTATACTATTAAAAAAATTGGCCTTAAATTTGAAAATTTTAAAAATTACATATAGTTAACGTTTAATGATCCCACCTTTTGAGAATCTCCCATTTGTTATTGACTATTAGAAGACTATTTGCTTCACTTCATCGCTTTTTGAATTGCAGTTTAGTTCCTAATCTGAAATCAAAAAGCGGATCTCTTGCATTTTGGAATGTTCCTGTTGCCAGACAAATAGGCGAAAGAAGCTTATGGTGGTGGTCTTGAATATTTTTTATATTTCCTTTTGATAAATAATAATCTCTATAATAACTAGGGGATCGAACCCGAGCTCCTCGGGTTATAGAATATAGGTGAAAACAATTTTTTTAATCTAATTATTTTTTTACATGTAATATACATTTTAGATTGCCCACTTATATCAAAAAGAATTTTTATATGAAAAATATCAATTATGCAATCAAATAAAGTTTTGAAAAAGTTTTAAAAGCGATACTTTCACATGTCACCACATGCCAGGAGTTATTAACCCAAGATTTTGCGACTTACGCCAGTCTTTCCAGTCATTTCGGTGCATAAGCGCGTGGTTCAATCACATGTCTGTTAAATTTGTTTCCTTATTTACATTAATTTATTTATTTTTCTATAGAGCAAGTTTTAACTTTGTTATGGAACATTAGCCGGATACATATGCTGAACTTTGTACATTGTTTTAAGGGCAAGCGGATTAATCTTCCGTAATCGAGCTACACGTGACAGAGATAAATTAAAAAATAATTTATGCTAGAAAATCTATATATATATTACGCTATCGTACGTGGCACAGAAATCGCGATTAATTGTTGGTTAATTGTTCAATTGGTTAATAGTATATAATTGGCGGTTAATTGTTTAATAGCAACGCCCGAATGAAACGCATCTCATTGCTTATTGTGTAATATTTTAAAAAAGTGAACAACAATAAATAAATAAAATGTTTAATTAATAACTATAGAACAAAATAATTTATATAATTTAAAAAAATAAAATAAAAGTAAATAAACAATTTATTAAAAAATAAACAACAGAACCGGGTTACCATATCAAGCAAAATAACAACACTTTGGCGCCAGTTAAGTACCCCGGTGCGTATATGACATTGGTGTCAGAAAAAAGTCGCGCCAACGTAGTGCGTATATGACTGTGCGTATTTTATTCATCTAATTTAAAATACAATAAATAAAAAATAAATGAAGGCGCTTTTCCAGTATAGGTACTTGGCGAAATAGAGAAAAGGTCCATAGCGAGAAAAGAATTTTTTTTTTTCTGGTAAACGATTTAATCAAAATATTTTTTTCAAATAAAACTACACAAAAGTGTCCATGATCCCAAAGAGTTCGTACTTTTATGTTAGCTAGGTGCAATTCTCGCCAATAGCATTTTTTAACTCGCCAGCAGCATGTTTTATTATTTCGAGGGGTAAATTAAAACAATGCTTTGATGTTGAAATTAAATGGTTTATGGTATTATTTATTCTTTTTCTTTTCTTTTTCTTTTTTTAAAGAATTTTTTGTAAAGTGAAAGTCATGAATTTTAAAGGTTTTATTTTTAAATTAAAGTCATCCATTCTAAATAAAATGAGTGAAAGGATATTTTAATCTGAATTAACGAAATATGAAAAAAAAAAATGCGACGGGTACAATGTTTGGCGATTTACCACCTGTGCCCGACTAACATAACTGTAGGGAGTTCTCGATTTCTCTATCAGAATCTTCAAATTTGGCGAAGGATTGAGCAAGTAAATTAAATTATGAATAAAAGTAACATGATACAATGCCTAGCATACATTTAAGGGAGTCCAAATTGGTCGCCACGGGTGGCTAGTTATTTTAAAAACCATAATAACTCAGTCAATTAAGATACAATTTTCAAACAAAATACATTTGAAAGTAGATTTTTTTCTCTATTTGACGGTTTAAAAATTGAAAATGTGCGATATTTAGAAATTTAAAAAATCGCTGACATAGCACGTATTTTAATTTCAATCTATTTTTTCAGTTTTTATGAGAAAATGGCAAAAAAAAGGTACAGTAATATATTATTTTCTTTCTTCCGTGATTAGTTTCCCTTTACTTTCAACCCTCCACGACTTTCAACAGAAATGGAGTTCTTCAGTTGCCACAATTACAAAAAAATGTATTAAAAACTACAAAAAAATTAATATCTCAAAATTAAATTGAGATAAAGCTTTCAAACAAACTGCATTTAAAAGAGCATTTTTTTCGTTACAAAAATTTAAAATGTGCTATGCTTAGAAGTTAAAAATTTGCAGTAGAGAAAATTGCAAAACCAAAATTTTATTTCGAATTTCAAAGTGTTGCCATTCGCAGAATGACGTATGCGTTACGCACAGATATGTTTGTCCTTTATAATATGGATAGACAGCCTAAGTCATGTGACTGTCTTCAATAGTTCCGGGTTGACCGCTTCACTTTTTATATGCCAAACAGAAAATTTAGTAACTTAATGTTAGCCGGGCGCAGGTGATAAATCGCCAAATATTGTTCCATCGCCATCATATCATCCGTATTATAATAATCCATCTCATGCGACAGTCATAAACAATTTTTCGCGAAGTAAATTGAAACAAAGCTTTGATGTTGAAATTAAATGTCATAGTTTAGAGTATTTTTTATTACCTTATTTTTTTTTTCTTTTCTTAAAAAAAAAAGAAAGAAAAAGAAAGAAAGAAAGAAATAAGAGAAAATTGAGAATCATAAATTTTAAGTATTTCAGTTTTAAATTAAAGTTATATATTTTAAATAAAATGAGTGAAAATATTATATTTTAAATGAAATTAGAAAAAATACGACGGGTACAATATTTGGCGATTTATCACCTGCACTCGGCTAACATAAAAATACCGAGTTCATGATTTCTGTATCAGAATCGTCATCAAAATCTGGCGAAGGATTGAGCAAGTAAATTATGAATAAAAGTAACATGATAGAATGCTTAGCATAGATTTAAAGGAGACCAAACTGGTCGCCAAGGGTGGCTAGTAATAACAATAATGTCTTTCTTTTATTTGAAAAGGGCCAGAATCATAGTTATATGTTGTTATTGTAAAGTGTATTGTAAAGTGTATTGTAAAGCCTTACCTTTATGAAAAATATATTTCTGGACGTCTCCAGCCTTTTTTAATTTCATTAAATTCATAAAGTTTATTTTAGCAATAACCACGTGAAACAGTTCGAATGATAAATTAAAACTTTCTCTCTATTCTAAAAAAATGTAACTCCCGCTGTCACCGCCGCTGCCGCCGCCGCCGGTTTTGAATTTTTTGTGACCGGAGGTCTCTCTTTGTTAATATTTTTAAAAAAATAATGCATACAAAAATATGAAAATCGGTAGTATTATACAGAAGTGTTTGATAAACACGCTGATGCAGACAGTTTTCAAATCGAAGAATTATTTTTAGAGATATTTAATGCTAAAGTTGGACTAAATGGTTCCACTAAAAAAGTTTCATAGCAGCAAAAACTGTACATCGGAATTTAATAATTTTTAGATCATTTTATACATTATAATTTCCCGGTGTGCAGAATTCATTTATTTTTTTAATTTGACTCATTTTTCGAGTTTCATTTCTATTTTAAATTCAAATTTTCAGCATTTCGAGAGATATATTTTACTTACTAGGGACTCGGCCCCCTACGAGCTACGCTCGCCAACACCCGTCCAAACACCGCAGACTCTAAATGCACGCTAATTTGATCGGCTTTAAAAAGATTTCGAAAGATTGAATTATAATTTAAAAAACAGTGGCGATCTCCCTATAACCGGATTTCTATTCATTTCTCTTTGATTGGGGAATTTTAACGCCAAATCCGCTGCGGTACTACTTGATTATCCAGTCGACCAATTTCGCCAAATTATATAAATCGCCAAACCACTCGCCAAATTATACAAATTGACATAATTTTTATTTTAAATAACGAAAGAACAAATAAATTAGTACAATATTAATAAAAATACAAATAAAACGTCAAAATAAAAATAACTTGATGACGTAGACACGTGTAACAACATTTCAAAATAAGCTAATATAAAAGGAATTAAGTAAACAGAGTCTTCGTCTCCTGGTATTTTTTAATAAAGCGAAAAGAAAGTTCTTTTAAATGAGACATTTTAAATTAATCGTTTTTAATCTGACGTAATTTTGACCAAGCTATTCTTTCTCTTTTAAATATTCACGTGAAAATACTTTTGTTAGAAATGAAATATTATTTGCTCTTTCCTAACAAAAATAGTTGAATAGATCCTCTCAAAATATCAAATAAATGTCTCAACTGTTTTGCAATATTATTTTGTGTTCATCTTATGTAATAACTGTAATGTGACGTAAATATGACGTAATTTTTCCTATTTAAGACTTCTAACGCATGTTACTGAATTTATTATTTTACAATATCCTTTCTCTTTTAAAATCCACGGGTATTGTTGGATTCCAATGTAAATAAATCTCTTAACTAAATGAATCCCTAAAAGTTAAGTATTAAAATATCTATAAGCTATTAAAACTGCCCTCAATAACATTTCTTATTTTTAAAGCGAATATATTTCTAACTTAAATTCAATGACAGAAGAGCCATATATATTTCACATTACTTTATTTTTATAAACTTTTTTCTAGAACAAAACAAAACCAACTGTTGCCAGATATTGAAACAATGCAATTACAACCAATTAAATAATTATGCAGGTGACTGATACATGGATGAAAGAAAAAGTTAGTCATTACGTAACATACTCCCACCTTGAGTTGTGGGGAAAGCACAACTCAACAATTTAAAATTACAAGTTAAATCTTTTCGGTACCTTAGAATTGTAGCGATAATACCAACCAGTTTCCACCTTTTCACTACTGGAAATTAGGACAGTATCCGACGAGGAAACATCTTTTCTTTTTTTGTTTAAGAACTTCGTCTTCATCAGCAATAAATTTAATGGAGGGCCATTTCTCATAGGGCGAATACAACCATTCGGGTCTCTCCCACCATTTCAATTTTAATTGTTGATGGCTAGGACAGCCTCTTCTAGGTAGGTCTGAAGGATTTTTATTCCCATGTAGCTCATAAAGTTGTTCTGATATCAGAGGATTCACAACTTTGTTTAGTCTCTTCAAACACAGATCAAAATTGTCAGGAAGAGGAGGGTGATATTCAACCGAAAGCATATTGACTAAAAAATTATCCTTTTCAACCTTAGCTATGTCAAAGAAATGTTGCTTTGCTGCTTCTTTCATACAAATCACGTGAAACAGGAGACACGCCAGATCTTTGTGAATATGGATCTCTCAAAGATGATGAATAGGGACAGGGCCGTGCGAAGAGAAAACTGCGCCCGGGGCAGCTTGTCAATTTGGCGCCCCCCCCCCCCCCCACCCCTCCTTCAAAACTGATAAAGGGCAGAAACAGAAATAAATTATATTGAATAAATATTTTGCGTGTATTTTAGAACTTTAAAAGATTTAATTTTAATTAAAAAATTCCAAACAACTAAATAACAGAAAAGAAAATTGCCCTTATTTGTTAATGAGATCGTGATGCTTTGCGACAGATTTTTCTCAACCTTTCTCACATATTTTTCTAGCCATTTTTAGTTCTTGTTACTCTTTAAGCTGCAGAAAATGGGTAAAAATCGCTAACAACCAGATTGGAAACAAGCAGTCCCTTCAACCAATAAGTACTAAAAAAGCAAAACAAACAAAAAACCTGCAGAACATAATGTAATACGAGGGTGAGTCGGAAAATAAGTTTCCCCTGACAACTGTGGACAGAGGTGTGTATGAAAGACAGAAAATGAAATGGAACATTAAAGATGAGACGTAACTTTATTTTTCTACATAAGTTCCAAGTGAGTTGAGACATTTGGCATACCCCTTTGTAAGCTTCAAAAAGCGCTCCTTGAAAAAATCAGGTCTCTGCATCATTCTGTTCCCGTTAGATATGGAGAGAAAGTGCGTTGTGAATTCGTGGTCAAAGAGGAAGTGATAGCGGTTGTCGCTAAGAATGGGAACGTGGAGTATCGGGAGCAGAAATCCATAACCGCCACATGGGAGTCTATGGATCAGAAGTGATGTCGAAAAAAATGGTGCGCAGATGGTGCCGCCAATTCAGTGAGGGGCGTCAACAAGTGTTGGACAAGACCTGGACGGACGTGCACGGCCACTACAGACGAAAGCAATGCTTGACTACTTCTTTGCAAGCAATGCTGAAGTCACACAAGCCGTTCAACGCTTCTTTTGTATGCAGAGCCCTGTTTTTTTCCTGGAGGGCTTTATGAAGCTTATAAAGGGTGTGATAAATGCCTCAACTCACTTGGCACTTAAGTAGAAAAATAAAGTTACGTCTTATCTTTCATGTTTCATTACATTTTTTGTCTTTCATGCACACCTCTGTCCACAGTTGCCAGGAGAAACTTATTTTCCGACTCACCCTTGTAGATAAAAATAAATTATAATTTCAGTACATTAATTAAGAAAGATAACTGAAGCAATGTTTTAATTAACCTTTAACTGATGTCACAGAAATTGTTACATAGCTAGTGCGAAGCGATCTGTGAGACCGCTCCATTGAAAGATGAATAAAAGGCACGATTAAATGATAGGATGGTGGTTTTGTACTAAACATTTTGTACAGGACTGTTATAATTTAAATTCACCTGTTCAAAAGTCTCTGGTGATAGTACTAAAGTTCCAAACGGAACAAAATTTTGGTAGTGTTTGTAGTTAAACTGAAAATTGCAAGTTAAACTATAAAAATTGAAAAAACCCGCGGTCTGAGAGACCGGTAACATCAGTTAAAGGTTAATCTTTAACTGATGTTACCGGTCTCTCAGACCGCGGCTTTTTTCAATTTTTATAGTTTAAATTGGTTTAACTACAAACACTACCGAAATCTTGTACCGTTCGCAACTTTAGTACTATCAACAGAGACTTTTGAATAGGTGCATTTTAATTATAACAGTCCTGTACAAAAACACCATCCTATGAGTTAATCGTGCCTTTTATTTATCTTTCGATGGAGCGGCCTCACAAACCATTTCACACTGGTTATGTGACAATTTCTGTGACATTCTGTGACAAGGTTAATATAAAATATAATATCAGGCAAATACATTTACTTCCACTTTATTTTTCTTGCATTTAGGGTAACAAAATCGTTTATTATTTTATGTGTAAAGATTGTGACACGCTGAATTTTATAGAAAGTAAATTCAGGTTGCTTAATCTCTCGACTCATAGCAGATCTTAAGTAGTTTTTTACTACTTTATTGTTACTGGAATACTTATAAATTATGTACTCTGTCTCCATGTTTTTGTAATTCCTTGTTTAGACAAAGTTAAAATTATGGAGCAACTAAAGGATTTCTAAATTATCCATTTTATAAAAGTTCTTATATAATGGTAGAAATAAGGTTTTCGCATTTAAAACTTCGCTTAACAATTCAAGTCCATTCAAGTCAGCAATACAGGGCAAGGTCCAGGCAATATTAACACATTTTCGATAACTGATTTTAGATTCGCACCAGCCAGAAACTCAAATTCTTGTTTTACATTTCTCAGTTTCTCAAACCTCCAGTTCAGTTGCACGGTTATAGTGTCTCTACGTAACACGTAATCCATCACATTCATATAAATTTCCACTTTCATCAGAAGCTTCGTAGTCAAATTGTTCTGTGAATTTTACGTTTTCTGTTTTGCTCAAATAAGGACTCTAACATTTACAGACATAACCAAATCTTCGCTTTTTTGTTCAAAAATTTCCTCTCTTATTGTCTGTAATGTGTTTTTTAGTGTTTCAATCAGTTTGCTGGCGATCAAAACATTGACAGTTTTTTTTCTTCTTTTTTCTTTCGTGAGAATAATATTAACTTTTTCCATTTCATTTAAAATGCTGTGTCAAACTAGTAGGCCGTAAATTCAGGGGAATTTCCTTATTTGCTTTATTAAGCTTTTTGCTCCTGAGTAAGTTTACTCATTTTACTTCATTTCTATAAGATCTTCCAGAGCTTTAAAAATCTATGGCAATTGTTTGTAAACTGCAGATATAGCTTTATTTTTTCATGACCATAGAGTATCGCAATGTTTCTTTAAATAAACTGATAAGTGGGACATAAGTATATCCCATCTTTCAGTAGAAGAGAAGAAAAAACAAACACATTTTATGCAGTTCCGGACATTTTTGGACATACACCAGCAGCACGAACTCAAAGTTTAGAGAATGTGCAGAACATGGTAAAAAATAGACGAATTTATTTACTTCGACGATTCGAGCTTACACAACATTATATTGGGAATCCATATTTGCACCATATCACAACATTGAGCTTTGAAGGGTTGATATTGGTATTGTTTATGACGGCCGATTATCTACAAGTTGGATATAGTATGCTGGAGTGGGATGGTAGTGTCCTCTGTAAGGTCTTTCTAAGGGAACCTAACCCGTATTTACGCAAGGTTCGAAGAAAACTACGGACAATTTCGAACGATTAGGCTGACGTGCGCGATTGGGTCGAACTCAGCACCTCCAGTCTACTGTCTTTGAGAACAGAACCTCTCGTGCAGCTGTGAATGTCGAGATTGTCAGATATTAGCTTATTTTAAATTTCTTGTGCTAATTTTTTTCTTTTTTTTTTTTTTTCTTTTCTTTTTTTTTTTTTTTGACTTGATGAAGTCAAGAAACCTTTCCACGAATGAAAATTTTCTATTTTCGGTATCTTATAATTTGCGTCATTTGTTCTTTGTGGGGTGTACTGGATTCCTAAACTGGACTGTGTTTAAAATTCAGTAAATTGCAAATGGTTGCAATTATTAAAAGAAATTCTTGCAGGAGAGTTATGTAAGATATTAGAAGTATTTTTACAGCGGTTCTCGGTTTTAGTTCCAAATAGCAGAGATAGATGGCAAGCAATAAGCACTCAATGGAGGTCTAAACTGAAATCCCCTAGCATCATACGAAGGAAGAAGGTTAAATATATAGAATAGGCCCATAAAAATAAGATTGTATTGGAGAATGAGACCCACTCCCTATATTTAGCCTCCTTTTTTCACATCAGTGTTGGACGATTTCGGTTTTGGCCTTGATTGAGCACCTATGGCGCTAGATGTGCACTAGATTTATAGTGCTTGTGTGATTATACATTGCTGGCATAATTGTCAATTCAGTATAAACTTGATTGATTTACACGAATATAGTTTAATAAAGTATACTGCTGTAACCTGAATTGACTATAAACCTGTTTAATACTTCAACAAATCATCGATATTTATGTTGTAATGTGAAATTGTAAAACTGCAGTATAAGAATTGAAAAAGTCATTTGTAACGCGAGCAGCTAGTGGATTTGGTCTGCCCCTCGGCATTGCACTATCACTCTAAAGCGTAAGCTGAGTTCCCGAGGTAATCATCCCTGCTTGCAGTGCCATCTGTAGTTGCTATTTGGAAGTAAAGTCGGGAATCGAGGTAAAAAAATACTGACATCTTACATTACCTTCTCGCAATTTTGTTTTTTAAATAGCTGTCACCCTTTACAAGTTATTGAATTTTAAAAATAGTCAGTCCATTTTAGGACACTCAGTATATGGAGTGCGATCGAACGAAATTGAGAAATACCTTGCTCTATTAATTTCTTCTACAATCGTTTTTCTTACTTCATTGGCAAGAAAGTTCCTAATTTCATCCTGAATATATTTTGCCATTTGCCTTTTTCACTTTCAATAATTTTCACTTTAGCTCTTTTCAAATTTGCTGTCGATTATATGATTTAATTTTAAACGTCTCTCAAGTTCCTTTTAGCGAATGCATGCATTCCTGTGTTCTAGAGCATTTTTGTGCTCAGGAATTTTAGGATTTAATTTCTTCCACATGAAAAATCCACAATCTGGATTGGCTAACTTTGGAGGGCGATCATGATAATTGGTGAATAGTAAAAAGAGAAAGCAAAATATAGTGATTCCCTTAATTAAGTTATCCAATAAGCCGCAATCACCGTTAATAATTACTCCACTAGGACTAGGTATAATTTTCTTGAACGTTAGTTTGGAAAATCGTAGTCCTTATGCAATCGCAGATTTCATGTAATCAGCATTTTCATCCTGTGCTGGACCTTTTTTTAACAGCAAAGTAATGACCGAATGACTATAAGAATGATCCCATAGTGGAATCAGAATAGGTTATCAATTCATATTCACTGAGGGTGGCAGGTGGCAGAAACTTTCGTATACGATGTAAAGGGCCCGCAGAGTGCAAAAGTTTAAGAAACATTGCAATAAGATATCACAAAAGCATATTATAAAAATTGTTGTGACGATTTGGACGTCATAACACACAGGGTCACGCGACAGTAAAATGGTTAGTACAATAGAAACAGTTATCCCGATCTGCGTTGTGAAAAGATCAAATGGGATAATGTTAATTAATAAATTAGGAGAGAAGAAAATTTTGGAATAAAATTAATTTTGACAATAACTCAAGGACGCCTTATTTAACGTAGAAATGGAGATATTGAACTTGTAGGTTGCATAGAGAAACGTCCAATTCTAACAATTTCAAAATATTAGTTCTTTAGATACCATAAATTATGAATATTATCTAAAAGGGAATAAGGAAGGAGTTCAAAGGAAAGACATATAAGTATACATACATAAACAAACTTTATTTTCATTTATATAAAATTCATGATTCAAATATGATTTGTTATATCACAATAATCTTTTCAGACTAAGACTCAAATTATCCATTATTTTTATTAGAATATAACATAGTTCCATTCTCATTAGAACAGCAAAATTTTCATAAAAATTATATTTTGTTACTTATTTTTTTCATTAATTTATGTTATCTTATACTTGCCCTTTTGTTCACAGCACGATCCGATGATGGGGCTTTTGCTAAAATTTTAATCAAAATTTTATTTATGAAAAGATAATATTCCCGTTATCATTAAAATCTTTATCATAATTAATCATAATATTCAATGATATAAGATTATGTACTTTAGTGAAAATTTAGAAAATTAGTTGCTTAATGTTAAATGTACACATTATAAGAAAACATGAAAACAATAGCCACAAATATATATTGAAATAAATATAAGGAATTTCTCACCCAAATAGACTTCGATCTTTTCTGTAATCATCTAAATTATACAGTTCTATCATAGTTCATGGAATCCAAAGCAAACACAAATGAGTTCATCTGGGCATAAAGTTCCTTGTTTTTATATATATAGTTCAGGGAATCCAAAGCAAACACAAATGAGTTCATCTGGGAATAAAGTTTTTTTTTTCTTTTATATATGTAGAGTTTATGGGTATCTTTCACCAACCAATTTCACTTTCTTTAGGCACTCTATGACGCATGAAAATTATTCGAGCTCCAACTCCACAACGTACGCTTTCATTGGCAAAATCTGCAGACACTTCATACATCTCTCTACTATCCACTGAACTTATATCTCCAAATCAGGTGAATTCTTCTGTAAAATTCTGTATCAATTTATTTTCAAAGACTTGTCTGCTCTCAGCGATCTTCGTCAATAGATCATGACAAGGATAGGTCTGCTCTCAGCATTAATTTCCATCATCATTTCCCTTTTTTCTGCATCAATTATTTTTCTGTGACAAAGACTTGTCTGCTCTCAGCATTCATTTCCATCGCTAATTTTTGTATTGCCCTTAAAAATTGCTGCGGAGGAACTTGATGTAAAATTTTGAAGTATCTGGATCGTCTTAAAGGAAGTCACTTCTTAAAATGTTACAGAACCTCTTGAGGACGAGACACAAGACTTAATAACTTTTTCTAATTTCATCTTCCAAGATCCAAATTTTTTTGGGGGAGGGCTAAATTAACCCAGAGCTGTCATTCTCATTGAAGGCTACTCCCGGTCCCTTATTGGTACTCTAGACATCCCCATCTATGGGCATGCCTATTTATTTTTCACTGCATAGCATTAACTTTATTTTGCCCCTTGCATCAGGTTTCTCATGGGAAATCACCACCCACGTCGAGTGTTGTAAAACCATTTTAATTGATAGAAATTTTATTGTTTCAACATCGTAAATTTTCTATTCTTTCGCTATACATTTTCTGTCCAACGCTGGCGTCAGTACTGTTTGCTTTATCTGTAATTTCCTATTTTCTGTCTGGTCTTATTTGGGGAGTTTTATTTTATTACACTGTTTTTGCACATATAAATATTTACAATTCGAAATTTTTAATTTTCAATATTAATACACAATAAATTAAAAATTCATATTCCTTATTTTTTTTCTAAACATACCAATATCAAACAACATATATATTTTTATTTTTTTACGCATTATATAATTATTCATTTTAATATACTTTTATTTGGAGTATTTTTTATGTTATTTTAATTTATTGTATTAATTAATTACTAAAGAATTATTTTCTGAGAATTCAATTATTTTTTAATGTTACTGGATCGTGCGAAAATTATTTAATTAGTTAAATTAATAACAAGCCTTGTTGTGTAGATTTCTACACGACAAAAATCATCAGATCTAAAGAGCTCAATGAAAAGTAAATGTGAACAGCGCAATAATTTTGAAATGAAAAATGTACATACAGTAGACTCCCTCAAATCCGCACAGCCTCGGACCAGAGGTTGTGCGGATTTTAGAATTTTGCGGATTTCTGGTCATTGCCTTGTTTACATTTTTGAAACATTAATTAGATTAGTAGTTAAGCAAGGGAAATTATAATGAATGCTTACAATAAAGTGAAACATTAAAATAAGTAAAATATTAAAATAATTTATTAATTTAAACGTAAGTAATTATTAAAATAATTATGTAAAATAAAAATTTAGAAAAATATTAAATTATTACCGATGAAATCGATTCAATTCGATTTCAAAAGTCCTATGCTGCTAACTAGTGGTAAAGCGATCGTAAAATCGATACGTCATTATGCTATTATCAGTATATATAGCTTATTGCGCTCTCTGTAACTTTTGTCGTTGTTATGTAGAGTCTTGAATGCTTTTCTTATACTGCTTTGTAAGTTTAGACATAAATTTGTCTATAATTTAAAAAAAAAAAATCCGCAAGCAATAATTTTAAAATAGCGTTTCGGTTCGTGGATTTTTCTATTTCGAATCCTGGAATTTTTTATATAGATATGCTAATTTATATCAAAATCAAAAGTAATGTAAATTTATCTAGTAATAAATCAGCTTGATTAACAAAAAAGTTAGTAAAAAAAAACGTTGCGGTAGTCACTGATTTCGGTGCCATCTTGAATTTTGTTCCTGCAACTTAACTGTAAATTTCATTGTTTGCATCTGAAAAATACGCGGATTTCAGGCGTTCGCGTATTTAAGGGAGTCTACTGAACTTCCAATGGGGAAAATATTCCCGATATGTAAATATATATATTTAGTTTTACAAAAATATAGAATATTGAAGAGTGAAAAAAAAATCCAATGAAAATGATCGACGACAATTAAAAAAAACTGAAATTGGTAGTACAAATTTGGCGCCCCTAAATTTCCGCGCCCGGGGCGACCGCCCCCTTCGCCCCCCCTTTCGCACGGTGCTGAATAGGGATCCGCATATTCATCTCTCATGGGCGCCATAGATGGACTAGGACGATCATAAGGTGAAGGGTATGGTCTCATGCGAGGCGACATTGAACTGTAGCCACTGTCATTAAAATCTCGACCTCTAGAAGGTGGACCGTCATATCTTCGGCCGTAGCCATTAGCATACCCATCACCACCACGGGGTCTACCATAACCACCACGTCCCCTGCTTGAACCTCCTCTAGCTAGTCCTTGTGACCCTGGCTCATGATGAAGCTTGCTTATTGAAGGCTCAACACTCAAAGAAGATCCTCTGAAGTAATAATTATTCAGAGCTTTTAAGGCATCCTGGGCTTCTTCAGGTTTGATTAACTTTTCAGGAACTTTCGGACATACTAGAGTTTCATGATTTTTTCTGCATACAACGCATTTTACTTTTGCTCTACAATTTCGGGCTAGATGGTTTAATTTTAAACATAGGAAACAAGTTCCCTTCTTTTGCATTATGCCTTTTTTAACATCATACGACATTGACATTGCCTTGAAACATTTTCCCGATGCATGTCGTTTGTCACAAAAAATACATAGTTTTTGTTTAAAATTATTCTTATTTCTAGTATATTTTCTCATATCAATGTTTAATAAATCTGATACAGTAGATATTTGAGATTCTTCGAATTCATGATTATTGCGTGCCGCTCTGTATCGAAAAGTTTTGTCAAAACTCTTACTTGCCACAGAAATTCTTCTGCTTCAACTTCGTCTTGCAGAAATTCTAATAAATTATCTAGATCAGTTTTTGAGCCAATTACAACACCATTCTTTAAATCTGTATCATGATTTTTATCTAGTTCAGATTCCATATCATTACATCTATTTGACGATCTTCTGTGATACGTTCTGTACCTTTCCCATGCTCTAAGAATATCATCTGGAAGAGACGATTCAACAAGCGGATATAACATCGCAGCATATTTGTCTCTAATAACGCCAAGAGTTTCTAATGATCGCAGTTTTGATTCTAATGAATCATATAATCGTCGCAAAGAGTTATGTTTTCCTGGATTTTGCTTCTGCAGTACAAGGCCTAACAAATCTCTAATATAATATTCAATTAAAAGTTCTTCCCGTCCAAAACGAGATTTAAGTTGACTTACAGCTTTGGCGTAACTATTACCACCAGGCGGAAAACTTCTAATCAATTCTTCTGCTACACTGCCTTTTTCCATGGCTTGTGATAAATACGCAAATTTATCATGAAAATCTAGGCTAGTATCTTGATCATTTTTTTCAAATTGACCCCAGAATTGCAACCAATTTTTTATTTCACCATTAAAAGTAGGTAATTGTATCTTCGGATAATGAAGCAATACATTCTTATTAATTATCGAAATATCAGATCTCAAATCTTCATTTTTTACAATCAAAAGTTCGTTTAATTTCTGTTGTAATACACGCCAGCGATCGATGTAAATTTCAGATTCATCGATATCTTTGTCTATTGTTTCTTCGTCAGCTTGGTCGCTATACAATATTTCTCTAATTTTATATTCTACATCTATCATAAATTTCGCTTTCTCTTCTATCATTGTCAATTTCAGATTTTTTTCAGCAGTCGATAAATTATTTTCACTTACATCAAATTCGTTACACGCTTTAGTGAAAATTCTACGATGCTGTCGTCTAGCTGCTTTCAACGGATCCATATTATTCAACATCAACAATTTTTTTTTTTATTCAACAGTAATAATAATTTTCACTTGAGCAGTTCAAATAAAATTCTACTTACAGATTCCAGTCCTGTCGCGGACGCCATATGTTGGATTCCAATGTAAATAAATCTCTTAACTAAATGAATCCCTAAAAGTTAAGTATTAAAATATCTATAAGCTATTAAAACTGCCCTCAATAACATTTCTTATTTTTAAAGCGAATATATTTCTAACTTAAATTCAATGACAGAAGAGCCATATATATTTCACATTACTTTATTTTTATAAACTTTTTTCTAGAACAAAACAAAACCAACTGTTGCCAGATATTGAAACAATGCAAGTACAACCAATTAAATAATTATGCAGGTGACTGATACATGGATGAAAGAAAAAGTTAGTTATTACGTAACAGGTATACTTTTTATGACGTAATTTTTAATAAGTTCTTGCTTTTTGTACATAATTATTTAATTCTAATTCCAAATGATTTTTTCTGTTTATAATAGTCACGTGTAAATAAATTTTTAATTTGAAGCAAACATTATTGCTTGCGCTGTTTATACTTTTGGCAACAGTATAAATTAATACCATTTTCTAAAATAATGTAAAAAATATCTCTAGAAATGATGAAAATTTGAATTTAAAATAGAAATAAAACCTCAAAAAATGAATCAAATTCAAAAAAGAAATACAGTCTGCACACCGGGAACTTCAAACGTATAAAATGTTCTAAAAATCATTAAATTCCCATGAATAGTTTTTGCTCCTATAAATTTTTTTTAGTGGAACGATTTTGTCCAACTTTAGCATTAAATATCTCTTAAAATAATTCTTCGATTTGAAAACTGTCTGTATCAGCGTGTTTATCAAACATTTCTGTATAAAACCACCGATTTTCATATTTTTGTATGCATTATTTTTCTTAATATTACCGAAGAAAGACCTTCGGTCACAAAAAATTCAAAACCGGCGGCGGCGGCGGTGACAGCGGTAGTTACTTTTTTTTAGAATAGAGAGATTTTAGAATATTGTACTAATTTAACCTGTTGCCAACTATATAAACAACGGAAACAATAATGTTTGCTTCAAATTAAAAATTTATTTACACGTGACTATTATAAACAGAAAAGATACTTTCTCTCTATTCTAAAAAAAAGTAACTACCGCTGTCACCGCCGCTGCCGGTTTTGAATTTTTTGTGACCGGAGGTCTTTCTTCTTTAATATTTAGCAAAATATTGCATACAAAAGTATGAAAATCGGTAGTATTATACAGAAATGCTTGATAAACACGCTGATGAAGACAGTTTTCAAATCGAAGAAATATTTGAAGAGATACTTAATGCTAAAGTTGGACAAAATCGTTCCATTAAAAAAGTTTTATAGGAGCAAAAACTGTACATCGGAATTTAATCATTTTTAGCTCATTTTATGCGTCAGAATTTCCCGGTGTGCAGACTGCACCCAGTTTATTAATTTGACTCATTTTTTGAGGTTTTATTTCTATTTTAAATTCAAATTTTCAGCATTTCGAGAGATATTTTTTACTGACTAGGGGCCTCGGCCCCCTACGAGCTACGCTCGCCAACCCCCGCCCAGACACCGTAGACTCTAAATGCACGCTAATTTGATCGGCTTTAAAAATATTTCGAAAGATTGAATTATAATGTAAAAAGCAGTGGCGATCTCCCTATAAACGAATTTCTATTCATTTGTCTTTGATTAGGGAATTTTAACGCCAAATCCGCTGCTTGATTATCTCGTCGACCAATTTCGCCAAATTATATAAATCGCCAAACCACTCGCCAAATTATACAAATTGACATAATTTTTTATTTTAAATAACAATAGAACAAATAAATTCGTACAACATTAATAAAAATACAAATAAAACGTCGAATAAAAATAACTTGATGACGTAGATACGTGTAACAACATTTCAAAATAAGCTAATATAAAAGGAATTAAGTAAACAGAGTCTTTGTCTCCTGATATTTTTTAACAAAGCGAAAAGAAAGTTCTTTTAAATGAGACATTTTAAATTAATCGTTTTTAATCTAACGTAATTTTTACCAAGCTATTTTTTTCTCTTTTAAATATTCACGTGAAGATACTTTTGTTAGAAATGAAATATTATTTGCGCTTTCCTAACAAAAATAGTTGAAAAGATCCTCTCAAAATATTAAATAAATGTCTAGCGCAATTTCTAAATTTAAACTTTTTTGCAATATTATTTTGTGTTCATTTTATTCATTCATGTAATAACTATAATGTGACGTAAATATGACGTAATTTCTCCTACGACTTCTAACGCGCATGTTAATGAACTTATTATTTTACAATATCCTTTCTCTTTTAAAATTCACGTGTGTACTTTTTATAACATAATTTTTAATAAATTCCTGCTTTTTATACGTAATTATTTAATTTTAATTTGAAAGTTTTTTTCCTGTTTATAATAGTCACGTGTAAATAAACTTTTAATTTGAAACAAATATTATTGCTTGCGCTTTTTATACAGTTGGCAACAGTTTAAATTAGCACAATTTTCTGAAATCTGTAAAAAATATCTCTAGACATGCTGAAAATTTGAATTTAAAATAGAAATAAAACCTGAAAAAATGAGTCAAAATAAAAAAAATTAATGCAATCTGCACTCCGGCAAATTCTAACGCATAAAATGATCTAAAAATGATTACACTGCCATGTATAGTTTTTGCTGCTATAAAACTTTTTTAGTGGAACGATTTTATCCAACTTTAGCATTAAATATCTCTTAAAATAATTCTTCGATTTGAAAACTGACTGCATCAGCATGCTTATCAAACATTTCTGTATAAAACCACCGATTTTCATATTTTTGTATGCATTATTTTTCTTAATATTAACGAAGAAAGACCTCCGGTCACAAAAAATTCAAAACCGGCGGCGGCGGCGGCGGTGACAGCGGTAGTTACTTTTTTTTAGAATAGAGAGATTTTAGAAAATTGTACTAATTTAACCTGTTGCCAACTGTATAAAAAACGCAAACAATAATGTTTGCTTCAAATAAAAAAAATATTTTGCACGTCACTATTATAAACAAGAAAATATAAAAAGCAGGAACTCATTGAAAATTATCATAAAAACCATATTACACGTGAATTTTAATAGTGAAAGAATGTTGTAAAATATTAAATTCATTAACATGCGTTAGAAGTCTTAAATAGGAGAAATTACGTCAAATTTACGTCACATTACACATTACGTAAAATGAACAAAAAATAATATTGCAAAACAGTTTAAATTTAAAAATTGCGCGAGACATTTATGTAATATTTTAAGATGATATTTTCAACTATTTTTATTAGGATAGCACAAATAATATTTCATTTCTAACAAAATTATTTTCACGTGAATAGTAAAAGGAGAAAGAAAAGTTTAGTGAAAATTACGTCAGATTAAAAACGATACATTTAAAGTGTCATTAAAAAAAAAAAAAAAAAAAAAAAAAAATTCTTTTCGCTTTGCTAAAAAATACCGAGAGGCAAAGACTCTGTTTATTTCATTCATTTTATATTAGCTTATTTTGAAATGTCAGCTGATTTTATTTAATCAAAGACGGAAACAGCCATTGTATCATTTAACAGCCGCTGATTTGGCTTTAAAATTCCCCAATCAAAGAGAAATGAATAGAAACCCGTTAATAGGGAGATCGCCACTGTTTTTAAACTTATAATTCAATCTTCCGAAATCTTTTTTAAGCCGATCAAATTAGCGTGCTTTTAGAGTCTGCGGTGTCTGAACGGGGGTTGACGAGCGTAGCTCGTAGGGGGCAGCGCCCCCTAGTCAAATTAAAATTAAATAATTGTGTATAAAAAGCAGGAACTTATTGAAAATTACTTCATAAGAACTATATTTACACACGAAGTTTAACAGAGAAAGGATATTGTAAAATAATAAATTCATTAACATGCGTTAGAAGTCTTAAATAGGAGAAATTACGTCACATTGCACTTATTATGTAAAATGAACAAAAAATAATATTGCAAAACAGTTTAAATTTAAAAATTGAGATTTATTTGATATTTCGAGATGATCTTTTCCACTATTTTTGCTGGGACAGCGCAAATAATATTTCATTTCTAACAAAAGTATTTTCACGTGAATATTAAAAAGAGAAAGAGAAGTTTGGTGAAAATTACGTCAGAAAGAACTTTCTTTTCACTTTGTTAAAAAGTACCGGGACACAAAGACTCTGTTTACTTAATTCATTTTATATTAGCTTATTTTGAAATGTTTAATGATTTTATTTAATCAAAGACGAAAACAACCATTATATCTTTTAACAGCACCTGATTTTTCCTTAAAATTCCCCAATCAAAGAGAAATGAATAGAAACCCGTTTATAGGGAGATCGCCACTGTTTTTTAATTTATAATTCAATCTTTTAAAATCTTTTTAAAGCCAATCAAATTAGCGTGCTTTTAGAAAATGCGGTGTCTGAACGGGGGTTGGCGAGAGTAGCTCGTAGGGGGCCGAGCCCCCTAGTGATATAAAAAATTAACTCAATCTCACCGTTTGCTGGAGATTCCACGAACAATTTATATTAACTGCGCCTTTGAAAATTAGCAAGAGTATACAGCTCATATTCAAAATATTAGAATAATTGAGAAAAAGAAATAAGAAAAAATATTTTTCATTTATTTATTTTTGATACTAAGTAAATGCAATTAAATTTCTTAGAAATTAAATCTGGAATGTTTAGATAAGATTTTAACATTTACAAAATATAAAATACAGTACAATAAATTAGGTATACAGCTTTCTGAAACCCATCAAAATATTAGAATAAAATTTAGATTGTTTTAAAATATTAGAATATTTTATTTTGCGCACCAACATTACCTTATGAATATGAAGTAAATGGTAGTTAATAGCTTGTAGCATCCCCTTTAGCTTTCATAACAGCGTACAATCGATCTTGCATACCATATACAAGGTGTTTACAAACATTTCTATCAATATTAGCCCAAATAGACTCTATACGTGCCACTAACTCAGTTTTACTTGAAGGGGGATTGTCTTGAAGTTTTTTCTTCTTTATACACCATAACTTTTCGATGGGATTAAGATCTGGTGAGTTTGGGTGGCCAAGGGAGTACCTTAATGTTGCGTTGGCGGAACCAATTCTTAGTTGACCCCGAAGTATGCGGGGACACTAAATCTTGTTGAAAGATGAAATCATCTTCAAATAAATCTTCTGATGATGGAATCATGTAATATTCCAAAATTTCTTGATATATCTGAGAGTTAACCTTTTCGTAGACGATGCATAACTTTTCAAATCCTTATACACTCATGCAACCCCAAACCATGACACTAGCAGCAAATTTTACGGAACGTTTAAGGCATTTTTCTTGCTTCATTCTCCAAACTCCAATACCTTTATTACCATATGTAACAAAAAACATATTTTCATCACTAAATAATATATTTTTTCAATCTTCTTCGCTCCATAAATATCTTGATTTACACTAATTCAATCTTATACGCTTTTGTTTTTGCTGTGATGAGAGGTTTTGTTTTCGGTACACGAGATTCAAACTTAAATTTATGGAGATGTCTTGATGTTGTCAATGTAGAAACTTCAACTCCTTCTTCTTTCCATTTTCGGTGCAAGAATCGCACACTTTTAAAACGGTTTTTCTTAACTATACGCTTCAGTTTCCTGTCATCTCTAGTAGATTTTTTTGGTTTTCGGCCGCCATTTCGGCGATTATTTTGAAATTTTCCATGTCTTGAATATTGCGTTAGTATTTTACTACGCTTGATTGCGAACAATGTAAATAATTCGCTATATAACGTTGATTTTTACCGTGCCGATACAAATCAACCATACGAAGTTTAACAGATTTAGGAACATCACTCACACGACCCATTTTAAGACGAAAAAGCAAACAAACTGCAAAAAGAATACTGTTTTAAATAAAATCGCCTGAATTTAATCAATGATGCCATCAGTTATGAATTGGTGATAATTAAAGGAGAATTAATGTGAAATATTCTAATATTTTGAACCACTTGAATAAATATTCTAATATTTTGAGTTTTCAAAATAATTTTTTTTTCAATTAATCTTTTCAAAAATGATATTAATTTTAAGATAATAAATAAGTTTAATCAGTAATAAGTTTTTAATAAAAATATCGTTTGCATATTTGCATTAAAAGGCACTAAATTACCAAACGATATTTTCAATTTGTAAAAAAAAGTACCGTATATACTCGCGTATAAGTCGAGAAATTTCTGACAATTTTCGGTAAGCAAATTTGGGTGTCGACTTATGCGCGAGTCAGTTAAAAAAGAAAAACCAAAAACTTCGAATACTGCAAAATTATGGCTTTTTATGTGTATGAATAAAAAAATAATACATAAAATATACAAATAACAATAATTTATCATTTAAAAATTTTCAATTATTTATTTTTGTTTACTTACTACCTTTTCGCATTGGCAAGTGAAATCTTTGATTTGAATTTGTGCAAAATTGAAGTAAAAAGTTAAGGGGTAGACTTATACGCGGGTTTTCGATTTTTTTCTAGAATTTGCATACGAAAGTTAGGGGGTCGGCTTATACGCGAGTATATACGTAATTACTCTAATATTTTGAATATGAGCTGTATAAAATCGTCTTTTAAAGTTCTATTTGATAATAATATTGATTTTAAGTAAGTTGTAGATACCCAACAGGGATGCAAACGGTTAAAATGACACTTGTATGATATAAATCACAAATTTATATTATTTGCTCTCTTCTAACATTCATTTGTGCAACAACATATTCTAATAGACCGGGAGATATCAGCACAGACAATCACCTCATCGAGTTCACGGATGAAATTCTAGGATTAGTTAAATCTCGATTCGCATATTAAAACGCAATCTGTCTGCCAAGTCGTATCTTGGTGGAAAACACCTGAAAACCCGATTTTAGCGGCTGACTCGAAGGTTTACCATTGTGTTTTCCTGCACCAAAAAGTGCGAACACATTTGACATTTCATTAACATACATCTGACCTGTGTGCTTGGCGTCAAGCGCCCGCTTATAAGTCATCGTCAATATATACATTGACGAGATAGCACACACAAGGAAATTTGCAACACAGAGAAATACAGCCGGGAGCTCCACAAAGAGTGTGCACCGGAGCCACCGAATTCGAACCCGTCCCACCTACACTAGCAAGCGATTAACGGTGTGATGCCTTGACCACTCAGCCACGGTGGGCCAGGCATGAAAACATGGAGAACTGGGAGCAGGAAAACTCAATGGTAAACCTGTGAGTCAGCCGCTAAAATCGAATTTTCAGGTGTTTTCCACCAAGACTTGGCAGACCGATTGCGTTTTAATATGCGAATCAAGATTTAACTAATCCTAGAATTTCATCCGTGAACTCGATGATTGTCTGTGCTGCTGGCTCACGGTCTATAAGCATAACATTGTGACATGTTCTTATTAGTTTCAGCTTTATGTTTCGTCCAAAGTTCTTATTAATATAAATATGCTGGTGTTCTGGAGAGGGTTTTTATAGGCAGCGTTATAATCATAAAAAAAGAGTATTATAGAGGATATATTAAAGAGGATAGCGTATACCCCCTGCCTGTAGGCAGGGGTATACACTAGACAGAATCATGAGTGTTCATGGTTAGAGTAAAGTAAACGCTATAGTTTTATTTTAGAAACAGAGGGTATACAGAGTTTCTTAAAAAAATCCAGAAGGTATACATCGTATTTTTCAGTATACCCAGCACTAGACCCCGGTTTATAGGAGAGTAGTGATATACGCGCAGAGCGAATGATCAGATTCGATCTTTTTGCCAAAACTACGGCAATTTATGCTACTGAACTTAGCAATATTTAATTAGTTCTCTTAGTTTCCATAAAGCTGGTTCACACTTTATGGAAACAATTTTTTTAATTAAATTTCTACGCATAAATGCCATATTCTTTGCAACAGTTTATCTTTCTTGAATAAGCTTGAGTTTTGATAATAGCTCTGACTCAAAATGTCTATGACAGTGCAATTTGCGGTAGTACAGTCATGCCAATTTTCTTCCAAACCTCTTCGGAAACTTTCCAAAGTCTTTCAAGTGTCCGTGGAGGACATTTTTCTAATGCTTGCTTTATCTATACAAAAAGGGCCGGTGCAAACATCTGGCAAACGGGCAGCGGCTGCCCAGAGCCCCGCGCCAATTGGACCTTCACTGTAAAATAAAAAATTTAAAAAAAATGACTAAAATACGGAAATTGTACTGGCAATCGAGACGCCAGAAAAAAATTCAGTTTTACTGTAATTTACTGGGGAAAATTCCCGTAAAAATATGGAAACAGTACTCGCGTCTCGATTGCCAGTACAATTTCCATATTTTAGTCCGTTTTTCTACGGTGTTGTTAAGATCACCGACCCTCTATAAACAATTCGGAATAACGTTTCTTCTGTATAAAATAATAATATTTTTGCTCTAGATTTGTTCTTAAATGTTCCTTCGTGGGAAATAAATGAATGTTAACATTATTTATTACAGGCAAAGCTCATATAATTGTCGGTGACTCTATAGATTTTATGATCCTGAAAATAACCATGAAGGCAAAAAAAATAAATATTTAAAATATCGTAAAAGGCAGAAAATTTTTCGAAATAAAAAGTAATTATGCACACTAAAGGTTAAAGTAATGGTATTTTTCATGCATTTTATTATCTTTATTATATATTAGTCTGTGGTATATACGATTTTAAACTAAATTAGGGGTGACCGGGGCTAGTAGGTGCAGTTTTTAGTTATTAATTTTTATTTATTTTTTGTTTAAATTTTTATGAAACTTTAACTGTACTTTTAAAGAACAGGCATCGGGCAATAAATACCCGGAGTTTTGAGTTTGTAGCTTTTGTAGTTTATGTTTAGCGGAAGCCTAAAGTAAAAGGAAAATTGTGCACCAACCTACCCCTTCACGGGCAAGTTGCCTATACCTATGGGGTAAGATGGCACACGCTTTATAAAAATTTAAATGAAGCTCAAATAAGACATGCAGTAAAGCGAAATCAATTTCATTATTACCAGTAAGTTTAAACAAAGGCGTTATAGCCGTACAATGTAAAATCTAAATTATACAGACATAAAAATAATGAATAAAACATTTACATTGAGAAACATCTATCCTACTCTATATCATCATCAGAGTTACAGTTGTCACAAAAAAAAAAAAAAAAAATCGAGTGTCTCCGTTTGGGGAAGCTTCGTGTGCCCAAAATCTTGCATTGCAGCCACTTTTCTCGTTGTTTGCTGTTTTTCAAGCTACCAGAATACACCAAACACCGAGCCAACTTGCCCCGTGTTCAATGCGCCTACTAGCCCCATAATGAATTTCTTCACTATAGGGACACGTAATCCTCTAAGCATAAATAATCCAAGGAAATCGCAAGTGAGATAGGTACAGTTAATCATACACTAAGAAAAACTGCACAAGTTAAATCGCAATTATTAAGATAAGTATTAGAAATTAGAAAAAGAATGAAGCAACAAAAAATTGCTTATGAGTGCAAAAAACAGAAAATCGTAATAAATGTCCACTGCACGTAGATAACGCTGCAAAACTACAATGGACATTGTAAAGAGCAATAAGAAAGGTACTCTGTGAGTGTTTGCGTAATCTATCCACAAACAGGCGATTTATGAGGACTACTTACCCCTGTAGCCAACTAGCCCCGGTCTCCCCTACTCCAATATTGCCGCATACTTTGAGCCCCAATAACTGATTTACCGGGTCCCCGCGCGATGTTGTACCATCCCGAAAGACAGATGTAGAAAAGGCCATGTGGAAGGAGCGTCAAGTGAGTTTTACACATGTACAGTCTTGGGAAAAAAATAGTAAACACCCCCTACTAACTTCTCAACAAATTATCGTAGAAGAAAGCTACTGGTACCGAACGATTGGAAATAAAGTCTACTTTTAAATGATGTATATAAAATTTGCTTACGGAGCCATCTATATATTAAAACGAACCATAACTGTGTTTTCTTCAATAGCAGTACACAATTCTGACAGCATAAATGAACTCTACACCCTTCAATTAGTCTCCAAAAACAATTTTTTATGCAATTTTTACCATAAGTTTCCGAGAAATTAATTATTTTAAAACGAGAGTATTTTGAGGGCTGTATCCAAATTGAAGTTCTGTACTCGATTGTTAACCGAGAGAGCCCCTTTCGGGGTAAAATGGGTATATTTTATCTATATATTTTTTTTTCTTTATTTTACCAGACTAATTTGTTTGAAAAATTTAAAGCATGAATGAAATGTTTACATATCTTGCAATATTTAAACTTGGTAAAAACAAACTAGCAATATATGCACTGGATTTGGCAGCCATTTTGCTTTTCAGAAGATAGAACAAAGTGTTTTTAGTGGATGATAAATTTCTTTCCAAAAAATATACAGGAAGAATTTAAAAAAAAAAAATTTTGATTTTAAAGAAAAAACTCAAAAAATGAGTAAATTTATTTACTCACAAGAATTTTGTACCATTTTTTGTCACTTGGGGTAAAATGGGTATAGGCCATCTTTTTTGTGTGAGTTGAGATCAAGATATGAATGTATGAATATTGATCCAAATTGAAAGACCTTTGAGAGCAAATTTTTATTGATCCTATGTTTAAAACTGAAATTATGCTTTGTTATATGAAATTAGGCTATAAATTAGTCGCAAACATCAGTTATCCGCGCTACCCGTTGGAATGTAAACATTAAAAATCACTGTTAACAGACAATTTCTCAAAAATCACCTTAAATAAAAGTATCGTATTTTCGGTCATAAATTAAATTAAAACACGTGTGCTAACTATATTAAATTGGGTAGATTAAATGAGGACAAACAGTAAAAAGTGTAGAAGCAACCCATGGAAGTTAAACCAGAGGTTCTCACTGTAGTGAATCCAATGATTGGTGAATGGGTCCTTGTGAAATTCAGTGTAAAGAAGTCTGTTCAAGAATTCACATGTCTTATTATTGTTACCCCTGATGAAGATGAACACACTGTGAAGTTTGCAACAAAGTCATCTGCCAGATTATTTTATGTCTTCCCTGAGAAAGACGAGATTGCTGATGTGTAGGCATCTCGAATTATCAGGAAGTCTATCTCAACCAAGCTGCACCATTCGTTGCCAAAATACATTTTGTACATAAATTTTCATTCAGTTATAGCTAGTTAACTTTTTAAATTATTAAATTAAAAAAACAGTACTTTTCGGTTATCCGGGCGCCAGTGTTATAAACATACATACATATATGTATATATACACACACATACATCTATATATATAAAAGAAAGTCTGGATTTCGTATTAATCAACGCGCAGTCCAAACTACTGAACCTAAAATCTTGAAAATTGGGGTAAAAATACTTCTTATGACATAGAGTGCCGCTAAGAAAGGATTTTCGAAAATTCCACTCTTAAGGAGGGTAAAAAATAGAACGAACTTTAAAAAAATTCCTTAAAAATCTGATTTTATAGTTATTTTTCAATCAATAACATATTTTAGTGTATTTTTGTATGCTGTATCGAATGGTGCTAACCAAATTCTTTTAAGCTCAATAGTTCATGATATATTTCATATTTTACTAATTTGGCGCTATCTTTGGCACCAAAACCTCAAAATATCTAACACTGCAAGTGATAATTCATTCATATTTATTCATATAGATAATACATCCATTACTGTAGCAACGGAAGAAATCAAAATTAAATGTTTTTGTCAATTCTGTTGGTTAAAGTATAGAAACGGCTATTAAAAAAAAAAAAAAAACGGTTTGAAAAAAAAAAGTACGAACGCCTTAAAAAAAAAAAATTCTGATTTTATTTAAAATGCAAGAAAAAGATTCACTGAAAAATTAACATTATAAAAGGAAAATATTTAGGTAAATATGAAAGCAATGTTTGTACGACTTACAAAAAAATTCAAAGGAAGAAATTAAAATTGAAATAATGTTTGGCTATTTATCCTGGATAAGAAGAAAATGTAGGTACTTTTATGTCAACCATGCACAAATCTCGCCAAAAAGCATTTTTTAAACTGCCAATAGCAGTAGTTACATTTTGCGTTTGTAAATTAAAATGGTACTACTTGATTATCCCGTCGACTAATCTCACCAAATTATACAAATTGACATAATTTTTATTTTAAATAACAAAAGAACAAATAAATTAGTATAACATTAAAAAAATACAAATAAAACGTCGAAATAAAAATCACTTGATGACGAATTATTAAATTGTTTTAATCCCATTACTGCGCGTACCTCATTTTCACAATACACGGCATTAAAAATATTTTGGTGTTTATAAAGAAAGCAAAATGTTTAATTTTAAGATCACACAAATTCCATTTAATACGAGGAATACAAAGTAATAATAAATAACCTCCATAATATAGAAAAGTTCAACTACATGAAATAAGTCAGATTACATTTGGGCTGGAACGTGGAATTTATTGGCGCCACATGCGTAACAATATTGATAAAATTATATGCATAGATTTGACTGGATGGAATTTGGATAGACAGAAGATAATTTTGAATTTTGGCTTCTGAAGAATACAGTTTTCATAAATCCAAACGTCCAACAAATTCTGAATAGGCTGTTGAATTAGAAGGCTATTGACCAGTTACTATTACTTTCCAATATGAAATAATGATCTATTTTCAAACAAGGATTCAGGTAAAATTAGTCACATTTCTTCTTATTCAAAAATTTCTTTACTCTTAATAAAAATACATATAACAGCACAAATAATTGTACAAAAATTGCTTTCAGGTGCATACATATAATATAAAGATATTTTTAACGTATCTTAAATATCTTTATATTATATGTATACACCTGAAAGCAATTTTTGTACAATTATTTGTGCTGTTATATGTATTTTAACCCTTAAATGCCGGGTGTTGCTTTTCGGCAACATACCCAATTTAGGCTTCTAAAATACTATTAAACAAAAACCTAATTTGCAGAACAAATTTAAAAAAAACAAAATTTATTTCCTAAATTGTTTAAGCCCGAGAAGGGGCAGATATTAGGATGTTTCATTCAATTCGTTCTACATTTAATGTTAAATTTTTGTAACAAATAAGTTAAACTAATTGAAAATTAAAAAATAAAAATGAAATTCATACAATATAATGCTTTAAACACCTATATACTTAGATTCCGTTCAAATGAAATCGAAATAAATCTGAGACTTTTTTTAAAGTTTTGTATTTTGCATGTACCTTGTCAAATTATGTGCAATCGTCATAAACATAATGCAAAATCTGCAGTACAAATATTTACAACTTAAAAATGGAAAAAGTCTAAGATTTATTTCAATTTCATTTAAACGAAATCTAAGTATATAGGTGTTTAAAGCATTATATTGTATGAATTTCATTTTTATTTTTTAATGTTCAATTGGTTTAGCTTATTTGTTACAAAAATTTAACATTAAATGTAGAACGAATTGAATGAAATATCTTAATATCTGCCCCTTCTCGGGCTTTAACAATTTAGGAAATAAATTTTGTTTTTTTAATCTGTTTTGCAAATTAGGTTTTTGTTTAATATGTCAAGTTTTTTAATAACTACTGCATTCAGACAAACACATTTCAAAATTAATGGAGGGTATCATCATCAGGCTTTGATTTGTGCGATATCGCATCACAATTTGTGATGCAATTTACCTATGTATAATTAATGTTTTACCAGTGCAGTAATGCAGGTTGTTGTAGTTTGGTCAAAAAATTACAATCTAAACTTAAAAAATCTGCTTGAAAATGTCATTTTTTTTCACTATGACGTCATATTCATCTTCTTTTTAATTCTAAAAAAAAAAAAAAAAAAAAAAAAACTATTTCAGTTTCATGTTTCACGTGAAAATCATTCAACTAAAAATAGGCAAATTATTACAACAATGAAGGAAAAATGTTAAATTTTATTAGAAAATGTCCGTTGATTCTCAATGAAAAAAGCGAAATTTGGAATTATTAAGAAAAATATTTGAATAATGTAAATAAAAATTAGCCCATGTTGCTCTCTAGATTATAATCCACCTATATGAAAAGGCATTTTATGATCCGTTTTGATCCTGACGTCTGGCAAATGTTTTCACACTTTGAATTTATAATATTATTAGAATTAGCAAAGAATTAAAAATGAGTGGCATCAGGGACAAAAAGGTGGGAAGAAAAAATGAAAAAGTTATGATCTCCATAGGCTTTTCCATGTTAAATTAACATTGAGAAGTGACACTGGAAATAAATAAGTATTGCGCTGCCGCGCAATAAATTAGAATAATATTGAAGCTATAATGCCTAATGTTGCCAATAAAATACATTCTGAAAATATTATTAAATCGATTTTCAACATGTAGATGGCAATACTTGTGCTGTTTAAGAATAAAGATACATTTATTTTTTCAATTGTTTCTACTTGTTCTTTTTGTTTTGTTTGGAAGCTTGCGAAATACCTTATTTCGTTTTGCAGTGAGCAAGTAAAATTTATTTCTTATTATAGTTTCTAAAATTCTTGTGTGTTTAATATTACAGAATTTTATCACGGAATTTTTTTTTAATTAAAGACCATTAGTGCCGATTAGTAACAAACTGTTTTTTAGACGTAAATCATACTTAAAACAAAATATGATTTTTTAAAGTATTTTTCCCATGATTTATTTAAAAAATGAAAGCCGAAAAATATTATTACATTGATTTTTGAAAATTCGGTCATTTAAGGATTAATTGTTTAGCTCAAGGTAAATATAGCACTAGAATTTTAACTTTCTTTACACTGTAAAATGCATCTTGAATTCTTTTGCATAACTACCCCTTGCTCATTTCTTCTGCATCAAATACGTCATTAGTACCTGCAAAGAAATCAGAAAAATAAGTATAGATAATGTCTGCAGAATTCGTATTTTTGTTATTTAACCCTCCGTCGGTCGCAATAGGCCTGACAGGGACCGAACAATTATTTCCGTTTTCCTCTCTGCAACTAGAGAGCGAAGAGTTACTTACTTTCAGTGTAATAAAGGAGGTTTTCTTCATTCAAACTTGACATATTCTCTCTATGTATATCTTAGTGAAGGTCACTGATCACTTTAAGAGCTTTATAATTGCGCTAATTAATTGCTAATAACGATTTTCTAACAGGCGCATTGTGCCCGAACTCGGAAGTCCCAGAGTTGCGACCGACGGAAGCTTAATTCAATTTTTATTTACATAACTAATCGAATAAATATATTTGCATCAAAGTTATTCTCAGATAATGGTAAATACAATATTAGTGGTTAAAAATTGTGAATTAAGGAAGTCAATCATGAATGTTTAAAATATTTGTCACCATTCCTTTTCAAATAATAAATTGTACACTAGTTTACATATTAAAATATTCCATTTCATTTTTTTTAATGAAAAGCTTTAAATACCATACAAAGACTTGTCCCAAGCTTTAAATTTATTAACTGAGAACTTTATTTTTAAGGAATGGAAAGCTGTACAGCAAAGGAAAATATTATCTGGTTACATTTCATTTCTTTACTTTTTTATATCTTTGGCCAGTAGTTCCCAACGTAGCATAGTGCGCCCCACCGGGAGGCAATTTGACTCTCCAGGTGGGGCAATCCCAAATTTTTTTACTCACTCATTCTGTATCAGTTTCTGTTTGTCTTTTCTTAAAAAAATATTGTTGTAGATTAAAAAGAAATAGAATCAGCGTTCTTGCTGGACTTTTGACCAACATTAGCCATTTGGCGAGTAAGAAATAAAAAACAATAGCCAAATGAAAAATAATGTTATCAAAAAAGATTCGGCGTGAAACGCGGAAAAATCTATCTTTAACCCCTCACTATATCCTTTTTTTCAACTAGGGGGCTCTGCCCCCTACGAGCTACGCTCGTCAACCACCGTTCAGACACCGCAGACTCTAAAAGTACGCTAATTTGATCGGCTTTAAAATATTTCGGAAGATTGAATTATAATTTAAAAAACAGAGGCAATCTCCCTATAAACGGATTTCTATTCATTTCTCTTTGATTGGGGAATTTTAAGGCCAAATCCGCTGCAGTACTACTTGATTATGCCGTTGACCAATTTCGATAAATTATACAAATTCACATAATCTGGCGAATTGACATAGTTTGGCGAATGATAGATTTTTGGTCGACGGGATAACTAAGTACTACCAAAGATACAATCGCTGTTTTCGTCTTTGATTAAGTAAAATTAGTTAAACATTTCAAAATAAGCTAATATAAAAGGAATTAAGTAAGCAGAGTCTTTGTCTCCCTGTATTTTTTAACAAAGCAAAAATAAACTTCTTTTAAATAAGACATTTTAAATTAATCGGTTTTAATCTGACGTAATTTTGACCAAACTATTCTTTCTCTTTTTAATATTCACGTGAAAATACTTTTGTTAGAAATGAAATGTTATTTGCGCTTTCCTAACAAAGATAGTTGAAAAGTACCCTCTCAAAATATCAAATAAATGTCTAGCGCAATTTCTAAATTTAAACTGTTTTGCAATACTATTTTGTGTTCATTTTATGTAATAACTGTAATGTGACATAAATATGGCGTAATTTCTCCTATTAAAGACTTCTAACGCATGTTAATGAATTTATTATTTTACGATTTCCTTTCTTTCTTAAAATTCTCGTATAAATATAGTTTTTATGACGTAATTTTTAATAAGTTCCTGCTTTTTGTGATAAACACGCTGATGCAGACAGTTTTCAAATCTAAGAATTATTTTAAGAGATATTTAATGCTAAAGCTGGACAAAACCGTTCCACTAAAAAAGGTTTATAGGAGCAAAAACTATTCATGGGGATTTAATAATTTTTAGATCATTTTATACGTTTGAAGTTCCCGGTGTGCAGACTGTATTTCTTTTTTTAATTTGACCCATGTTTTGAGGTTTTATTTCTATTTTAAATTCAAATTTTCAGCATTTCGAGAGATATTTTTTACTTATTTTATCTATAAACCTTTTTTAGTGGAACGATTTTGTCCAACTTTAGCATTAAATATCTCTTAAAATAATTCTTCGATTTGAAAACTGTCTGCATCAGCGTGTTTATCAAACATTTCTCTACAATACTACTTATTTTCATATTTTTGTATGCATTATTTTTCTTAATATTAACGAAGAAAGACCCCCGGTCACAAAAAATTCAAAACCGGCGGCGGCGGCGGCGGTGACAGCGGTAGTTATTTTTTTCTAGAATAGAGAGATACGCTCTAAAATAATCCAATTTCTTGTAATTGCTTATAAAATAGAAATTGGACTATCCGCTACAAAACTATTAAAAATAAGTAATACATTCTAAATGTCTTCTAAATGTGTAAATGTTTCATACAGTTTTTTAGCAGTCTAGATAAAAATTCAAAACAGTTATCTTTGATTTGCCATTGTGAAAATATACACTAAAAATTTCTATGAGATTCCGACTCTAACCGATAGAAATAAATGGACAAGCCAAATGACACTTTCCATACAACTAATAAATAGTATGATAAGTAACTAGTTTCAATGGCGCATTCCAGCAAAACTTTTCTTTATTTAGCTGGCTAATTTCAATGCCACATTCCAGCAAAACTTTTCTCTATTTGGCCCTTGATGCGAGTAATATTGTTGATGTTTTTATAGCATAGATAGTGCATAGATAGTGATTAAAACTGACAATAGAGAAATACCTATCGCGTAATCCTTTCTGTGTCTTTGGCTATTGCTAAACTAAATTGGTGTTGAGTCAGTAGCTCTATAAATAGAGCATTGTAAATGGCACGGTGCGATTGAACATTTAAAGAGACATCAATCGTACAGCAACGTGGATAAGAATCTCGACTGTATTGACACACACACAAAAAAGAGAGAGAGAGAGTAGAAATTGAGCACTCGCTGAATTTGGCGAGTCGAATTGTTCGTTTACTCGCCAAATGAAGCATTTTGTCTCGATTTAGCGCAATAGCGAGCGGCAGCGAGAACCCTGAATAGAATACAAGCAAAATTTAAAAAAAATAGTTTTTTTTTTATTATTATTGAATTTTACAAATCTTCCCAATCAAAAGTTCAAAATACATTTAACACCAGAATAATGATATAAGTAATCTTTTAAAAAGTTTGATATCCTTTTCATAGTTGTAAGATTCACTCATAATGTTTCTAATATTGTGTTTTACAATTTTTTGTAGAGATTTTGATTATTTATTTAATAAGTTTTCTACTTCTACTTGCTCTGATATATGTCTCACGAAGAATATTTTACCCGTGAAACTACTTAAAAGTATATATATAAATTTGACTGTCTTGAACACATTTAACTAAAAAATAAATGAAATATTTGAACGAGATACTATTAACTTCATAAAACTTAAATAGGAAATGGGTAGTCAGTAAATATCTATGGTTCTAGTGCAGGCATCTTACATAGTAAATAAATTCACACAATGACATGTAAACTACACATCCATAGACAGAAAATGTGGTCTCCAAACCTTTCCCAGAAACCCTTGATAAGTTAGAAAAGTGAATTATAAAACGTGTGAATGTTATCAATTTTAACATTAAATGTAAATCTCCCTTAAAGGTATTTTGTGGACATTGAGATAGGCTGGAAAAGTACAACAAAACAATTTTTGGCACAAAGACGAAATGTATAACCTCATTATATAAAATTATGTTAAAAAAACATGTGTGGCAGAAGAAAGATTCACCACTTTGAAAAGTTAAAAATGTAAAATGAATAGTTATTGTTAAAACTCTATTGCGCTTCCACCGTGCGAGTAGAGTTAACTTTTTAACCGACTTCCAAAAAAAGGAGGAGGTTATCAATTCGACGCGTATGTATGTTTTTTTTTTTTTTTTTTTTTTTTGTATGTATGTTCACCGATTGCTCCGAAACTTTTTGTCCGATTTATGTGATTTTTATTTTAATTGAAAGAGGATACTCTCGAATTGGTACCACTTCCGTTTAATCGAAATTGGTTCAGTAGTTTTTTAGTAATTCAACAAAAACCAATATAAACTTTTTTACCAAAAATAAAACCGACTTCAAAAACTACTACAAAGTAAAAAATATTTTTTTTACATAATTGTTAATAAGAAATTAAATTAAGAGCATTGTATTTACCATGCGTATTATTATATTTATGTACATTAATTTGATTTTTTGGAGTCGGTGTCAGCCAAACGAAGTTAAGTATAATTATCCAACAGACACACATCCAAATATCAACGAGTTCTTTTTTACGATTTACTATTTAGTTAAAAAATTTTAATCTTACCATATTTGAAACATTTCATCTCATTTTATAAACGTGTATTTTCAAGTGAGATTAGTTGAAATTATGTGCGCTAAATTAGGGGTTATTTTAAAATTAATGCGTTTATACAGGCTATTATGTAAAAAAATCGTAGCCAAACACAGATTTTCAAATGCAGGATGGTGTCAGAATTGATTAAGAATGGAATTTTTTTCCTAAACGGTTTTGCTGAATCTTGTTACGATTTGTTTTGGATAAAAAATTTTAATTCTGAACTTGGCTTGGCTGGCACCGACTCCAAAAAATCAAATTAATGTACATAAATATAATATTACGCATGGTAAATACAATGCTCTTAATTTAATTTCTTATTAACAATTATGCAAAAAAAAATATTTTTTACTTTGTAGTAGTTTTTGAAGTGGGTTTTATTTTTGGTAAAAAAGTTTATTTTACCCTTTTTAGTTTTTTTTGAGTTACAATTTTTGCATGATCCTTTTGGAGGAAATTACGGACTTTTAAAGAAACTTTTAAAGATGTTATTTTGATAAGTAAATACTTTTGTCCAGAATTGTGTGTACATTAATAACACAGGTTTTTTGTGAAAATTCTTTATATATATATTACATTTCTTCTTCAGATTTAATAGCTTTATTTTTTAATTAAATATTTTTGTTTCTCTATTTGGACATGGGTAGAACGACAAGAGATGCTGCTCGCATGAAAAA
This sequence comes from Maratus speciosus, assembly GCA_963932465.1. NCBI lineage: Eukaryota > Metazoa > Arthropoda > Arachnida > Araneae > Salticidae > Maratus > Maratus speciosus. The sequence continues at coordinate 78,533,575 of OZ010793.1, read as the reverse complement.
ATATCGAACTTTGGAAACTGACAATAAAAAGTTCTTCGGCTTACTAAAAATGCTCTATGAAATAGAGAAGAGAGACCCAATGACTTATTTTTCATACTTTCTAACCGAAGACCAGGCCCTTATCTTCCGGGTTGCCCTAGATGAACGGATTTGATACCTGGCATCGGCGTAGGAGACCACCTAATCGCCACGTAGCGGTAATAAACCTGATGAACACCTAGATCGTTTTACTATCGGCAGTGCCTATTTCTTAATTATGAACTTTTTTTATGCCAGTTACTTAACATTTATATCTTGTTGTTTAGCACCTGCGCATTGCTACTCATGTTGATCTCGTAATTTAGAAGCTTAATCAGATGACGAGATCTTCATCTGGCGAGGCACGTGAGAGGTATAATTCATAAGTAAATTCGAGGTCTTCGCACCTATCGACGGAGTTTACATGCACCAGGAGCCATTAGGGTACATGACAACCGAATAACTTATCAAAAAAAGATCGTGAAAAGACTATAGGGGGAAAGTGTTGAATGGCGTTCCCTCAAATGGCTGGTCATTGATGAAATTTCTATGGTGTCAAAAGAGAATTTATATATAATTCATTTGAGGTTTCAAGAATTTAAAAACAATTTATTTTTTGGTGGCATTAATGTTTTCTTATATGGATATATTATGCAAGCGCCAATATGTAATGTATAATGTATACGTAATGTCAATGTTCTTAAATGCATACTAAGCATTTCAGCATGGTACTTTTTTTCATAATTTAAATTATTTGCTTAATCTTTCGCCAAATCTAAAGATTCTGATAGAGAAATTGAGAACTCATTGCATCATGACGGCATTTTGTTTATTTTTATTTGCAATCTTTCTTGACAAAATCAGCTTTACTCACTTAGGGATTTATGCTTCTTATTGCATCATCATTTGCAATACGTTGGGCAGTGGAGATTTTAAAACTATTAAGTAATCTACCGTTATTGCGTCCACTGCCAATTGTTGTTTCTGAGCTAATATGATTTGGTGCATTGAAGCGTTTTGCGAATTAAATATTTTATGATACCCACATTTACATTAAAACAACTGCTGCTGATATTTTTTGTTGTTTCACGCTAGCCTTAACTGTGGGCTCGATTACGGAAGATTTGAAATTCATCGTCATGCTCATTTAATAGTCTTCGTTAAAGTGCCATTGGTCTGCATAGTAACTGACGTATTTTAGTGATTACAGTACTGCAAAACATATAGAACATATAGAACTTTCGGAAGCAACTTATGATCTTCGCATTTCCTTTAAACCATGTTTCCTGTTAGTATCGCAAACTTTTTGCTTTTATAGGCAATCTGATTCAAATTTACTTGCTCTCATTTCTTGATACAATTCAAATGTTTTCATGACTGCGTAACCCACTGACTTGCTTTCGCCATTATTCTTATGCCTAAGTTCTGTGCCATGTAAATACACCGCACTATAACAATGCCGCCTGTAATACTAATTAGAGTAACTCCTTTTATTTCTTTCTATGTTGTTTATCTTGAACTTTAGCAGCATAGGGATCTTGGCTCAACTTCTGTTTGCATATAAAAGTAGACAAATGGTTGTTTACAATAAATAAATTTATAAATATTGAAAAACTTGCTTGTGAGACAGTGGTACTACTTAGTTATCCCGTCGACCAAAAATCTATCGCCAAACTATAAGATTAAATGCCAATAATGGTTGATCGTAAATGTCACATTCACTTGACTTTAAGCAAGATACATGTGTTTACGTCATCAAGTGATTTTTATTTCGACGTTTTATTTGTATTTTTATTAATGTTATACTAATTTATTTGTTCTTTCGTTATTTAAAATAAAAATTATGCCAGTTTGTATAATTTGGCGAGTGTTTTGGCGATTTATATAATTTGGCGAAATTGGTCGACGGGATAACTAAGTAGTACCGAGACAGTTTTATAGGTTGTCAGAAAATATGTGTGAAATTTTCATTTTCTCTCCAAGGCCCCTATACAGGAAAGTTATCATTAATGTTATCTAGTGGAAATATTAAAAGCAATCAAAAAGCATTCATACATATAACTGTTTAATATAATATAATATAGGTATGTATATAATATTATGGTACTTCTTAGTTATCCCGTCGACCAATTTCGCCAAATTATATAAATCGCCAAACCACTCGCCAAATTATACAAATTGACATAATTTTTATTTTAAATAACGAAAGAACAAATAAATTAGTAAAACATTAAAAAAAATACAAATAAAACATCGAATTAATGTTTTTATTGGCATTTAATCTTACAATGAATTAATTAATGGCAAACCATTATTGGCATTTAATCTTACAATATGGCAACAGAAATTTGGTCGACGGGATAACTAAGATGTACCAATATTATATATATATATATATATATATATATATATATATATATATATATATTATGTGCCGCCAGTCTTATGTTATGTGTTTAATTAAACTAAATTATTGTATACTAAATTATTGTTTTGTATTAAGTTAGTTTGCTTCTGTATTATTTAGCATTTGAAATAATGGTGTATATTTAATTAATGTATATTAAATTACTATTTTGAATGCGATTGCCAATTGAGAATTTTAAATATGACTGTCGATTAGAAAATGCGAAGAAACAGATTGGGGAAGATCCATTACTGAATTTGAATGGGGATATCGCCAAATTGTCAGTTACAGACAAGTTGGCTTCATTTATGGTGACTTATTTTGGTCGCCAAATTTGGCGATAATTCACGTAACTGTGCCATGTTTTGCGACAACCTGGCGCTAACGTATATGAATACATAGTTTTATGCTTATGATTGAGAAACCGGTTTCAACAATGAAAGATAATTTGGGTGAAATCCTTCATTTTATTGGTTTTTGTTTAATTACTAAAAAACTACTCAACCAATTTCGATGAAACGGAAGTGGTACCAATTCGAGAGTATCCTCTTTCAATTAAAATAAAAATCACATAACTCGGGCAAAAAGTTCCGGAGCAATCGGTGAACATACATAAAAAAAAAAAAACATACATACGCGTCGAATTGATAACCTCCTCCTTTTTGAAGTCGGTAAAAATGAAGGATTTCTCGCAAATTATCTTTCATTGTTGTAACCGGTTTCTCAATCGTAAGCATAAAACTATGTATTCATATATGTTAGCACCAAGTTGTCGCCAAACTTGGCGCCATTTGGTGAAATACCGCCAAATTTGGCGACCAAAAGAATTCGCCATAAACGAAGCCAACTTGGCTGTAACTGACTAATTTGGCGATATTCCCATTCAAATTCAGTAATGGATCTTCTCCAATCTATTTCTTCGCATTTTCTAATCGGCAGTCATATTTACAATTCTCAATTGCCAATCACGTTCAAAATAGTAATTTAATGTACATTAATTAAATATATAACATTATAAAAAAGGCTAAATAATACAGAAGCAAACTAAATTAATACAAAACAATAATTTAGTATACAGTAGTTTAATTAAACACATAACATCAAACTGGCGGCCCATATATGTATATATATATATATATATATATTCTAAAAGAAAAGTAACTTACGCTGTCACCGCCGCCGCCGGTTTTGAATTTTTTGTGAGCGGAGGTCTTTCTCGGTTAATATTAAGAAAAATACTGCATGCAAAAACATGAAAATCCGCGGTATTATAGAGAAATGTTTGATAAACACGCTGGTGCAGACAGTTTTCAAATCGAATAATTATTTTAAGAGATATTTAATGCTAAATTTGGACAAAATCGTTCCATTAAAAAAGTTTTATAGTAGCAAAAACTATACATGGGAATTAATTCATTTTTAGATCATTTTATACGTTAGAATTTCCCGGTGTGCAGACTGCATTCACTTTTTTATTTTGACTCATTTTTTGAGGTTTTATTTCTATTTTAAATTCAAATTTTCAGCATATCGAGAGATATTTTTTACTTATTTTAGAAATTGGTATTAATTTAAACTGTTGCCAACTGTATAAATGGCGCAAATAATAATGTTTGCTTCAAATTAAAAATTTATTTTACACGAAACTGTTATTAACAGAAAAAAACTTTCTAATTAGGATTAAATAATTACGTATGAAAAGCAGGAACTTATTGAAAATACATCATAAAAACTATACTTACACGTGAATTTTAAAAGAGAAAGGATATTGTAAAATAATAAATTCATTAACATGCGTTAGAAGTCTTAAATAGGAGAAATTACGTCACATTTATGTCACATTACACTTATTACGTAAAATGAACAAAAAGTAATATTGTAAAACACTTTAAATTTAAAAATTACGCGAGACATTATTTTGCTATTTTGAGATTATATTAATAAGATTAATATTAATTTTATTGAACGCGTTTAGACTGCTTTCGAGCGACTATTTAGTAATTCAATAAAAATAAAAAAGATTACAAGCTGAAAATGAAGTGTCATCGACAAAAAATATAGTTTGAAAGAGAAAAATCTGTGAAGCAGAAAATAAAGAAATTGCTTAAATGGTTCAGTTAAGATTCGTTAACCTTCTGCGTCGTTTCCGTCAAAAGAAGGCATTGGTATTTGTGAAATATATTTGCATTTTGATGCAGATTTGCTTACTATATTAGCTTATTTTGAATTGTTTAAGAGATTTTTCTTAATCAAAGACGAAAACAGCCATTGTATCTTTTAACAGCAGCTGATTTTTCCTTAAAATTCCCCAATCAAAGAGAAATGAATAGAAACCCGTTTATAGGGAGATCGCCACTGTTTTTAAAATTATAATTCAATTTTTCAAAATCTGTTTAAAGCCGATCAAATTTGCGTGCTTTTAGAGACTGCGATGTCTGAACGGGGGTTGGCGACCGTAACTCGTAGGGGGCCGAGTCCCCTAGTATATATAAAATATTATATACGTATCTATATTATATTAAAGAGTTATATGTACGAATGCTTTTTGATTGCCTTTAATATTTCCCCTACATAACATTAACGATAACTTTCCTATATAGCGGCCTTGGAGAGAAAATGAAATTTTCACGTATATTTTCTGACTACCTATTCACTGTCTCATATACACAAGCAAGTTTTTCAATGTTTATAAATTTTTATTAACCGACTTCCAAAAAAAGGAAGAGGTTATCAATTCGACGCGTGTGTATGGTTTTTTTTTATGTACTAAGGGGCTCTGCCCCCTACGAGCTATGCTCGTCAACCCCCGTTCAGACACCGCAGACTCTAAAAGGTCGCTAATTTGATCGCCTTTAAAAGGATTTCGGAAGATTGAATTATAATTTGAATCTGACAATTATAATCTGACGTAATTTTCACCAAACTTTTCTTTCTCTTTTTAATATTCACGTCAAAATACTTTTGTTAGAAATGAAATATTATGATCATCTTAAAATGTCAAGTAAATGTCTCGCGCAATTTTTAAATTAAAACTGTTTTGCAATATTATTTTTTGTTCATTTTACGTAATAAGTGTAATATGACGTAAATTCTCCTATTTAGGACTTCTAACATATGCTACTGAATTTATTATTTTACAATATTCTTTCTCATTTAAAATTCACGTGTAACTATAGTTTTTATGACGTAATTTTCAATGAGTTCCTGCTTTTTATATTTTTTGTTTATAATAGTCACGTGTAAAATAAATTTTTAATTTGAAGCAAACATTACTGTTTGCGCTGTTTATACAGTTGGCAACAGTTTAAATTAATACAATTTTCCAAAATTTGTAAAAAATATCTCTCGAAATGCTGAAAATTTGAATTTAAAATAGAAATAAAACCTCGAAAAATTATTCAAATTAAAAAACTAACTGCAATCTGCACACCGGGAAATTGTGACGCATAAAATGATCTAAAAATGATTAAATTCCTATGTACAGTTTTTGCTCCTATAAAACTTTTTTAATGGAACGATTTTGTCCAACTTTGGCATTAAATATCTCTTAAAATAATTCTTCGATGTGAAAACTGTCCGCATTAGCGTGCTTATCAAACATTTTTCTATAATACTACCGATTTTCATATTTTTGTATACAACAGTTTTTTTAATATTAACGAAGAAAGACCTCAGGTCACAAAAAATTCAAAACCGGCGGCGGCGGTGACAGCGGTAGTTACTTTTTTTAGAATAGAGAGATGTTCACCGATTGCTCCGAAACTTTTTGTCCGATTTAAGTGATTTTTATTTTAATTGAAAGAGAATACTCTCGAATTGGTACCACTTCCGTTTAATCGAAATTGGTTCAGTAATTTTTTAGTAATTCAACAAAAACCAATAAAATGAAGGATTTCTTGCAAATTATCTTTCATTGTTGTAACCGGTTTCTCAATCGTAAGCATAAAACAATGTATTCATATATGTTAGCGCCAAGTTGTCGCCAAACTTGGCGCCATTTGGTGAAATACCGCCAAATTTGGCGACCAAAAGGCCATAAACGTTAACCGCCATAAACGAAGCCAACTTGGCTGTAACTGACTAATTTGGCGATATTCCCATTCAAATTCAGTAATGGATCTTCTCCAATCTATTTCTTCGCATTTTCTAATCGGCAGTCATATTTACAATTCTCAATTGCGATCGCGTTCAAAATAGTAATTTAATGTACATTAATTAAATATATAACACTAGGGGGCTCTTCCCCCTATGAGCTACGCTCGTCAACCCCCGTTCAGACACCGCAGACTCTAAAAGTACGCTAATTTGATCGGCTTTAAAAAGATTTCGGAAGATTGAATTATAATTTAAAAAACAGTGGCGGTCTCCCTATAAACGGATTTCTATTCATTTCTCTTTGATTGGGGAATTTTAAGAGCAAATTCGCTGCGGTACTACTTGATTATCCCGTCGACCAGTTTCGCCAAATTATATAAATCGCCAAACCACTCGCCAAATTATACAAATTGACGTAATTTTTATTTTAAATAACGAAAGAACTAATAAATTAGGGCATCATTAATAAAAATAGAAATAAACCGTCGAAATAAAAATAACTTGATGACGTAGACACGTGTAACTTGCTTAAAGTCAAGTTAATGTGACATTTACGATCAAACATTATTGGCATTTAATCTTATAGTTTGGCGAATGATAGATTTTTGGTCGACGGGATAACTAAGTGTACCAAAGATATAATCGCTGTTTTCGTCTTTGATTTAGTAAAATAAGTTAAACATTTCAAAATAAGCTTATATAAAAGGAATTAAGTAAACAGAGTTTTTGTCTACTGGTATTTTTTAACAAAGCGAGAAGAAAGTTCTTTTAAATAGTTCATTTAATCTTATAGATTGGCGAATGATAGATTTTTGGTGGACGGGATAACTAAGTGTACCAAAGATACAATCGCTGATTTCGTCTTTGATTTAGTAAAATAAGTTAAACATTTCAAAATAAGCTAGTATAAAAGGAATTAAATAAACAGAGTCTTTGTCCACCGGTATTTTTTAACAAAGCGAAAAGAAAGTTCTTTTAAATAAGACATTTTAAATTAATCGGTTTTAATCTGACGTAATTTTGACCAAACTATTCTTTCTCTTTTTAATATTCACGTGAAAATACTTTTGTTAGAAATGAAATATTATTTGCGCTTTCCTAACAAAAATAGTTGAAAAATATCTTCTCAAAATATCAAATAAATGTCTAGCGCAATTTCTAAATTTAAACTGTTTTGCAATATTATTTTGTGTTCATTTTATGTAATAACTGTAATGTAACGTAAATATGATGTAATTTCTCCTATTTAAGACTTCTAATGCATGTTAATGAATTTATTATTTTACAATTTCAATTCTCTCTTAAAATTCACTTGTAAATGTATTTTTTATGACGTAATTTTTAATAAGTTCCTGCTTTTTGTACATAATTATTTAATTCTAATTCCAAATGTTTTTTTTCTGTTTATAATAGTCACGTGTAAATAAATTTTTAATTTATTTGCCGTATAAATATTTCTTTTCTTTTTTTTTTTTTTTTTTTTTTGAAGCAAACATTATTGTTTGCGCTGTTTAGGCAGTTGGCACCAGTTAAAATTTGAATCACTTTCTTAAATTTTGTAAAAAATATCTCTAGAAATGCTGAAAATTTGAATTTAAAATAGAAATAAAACCTCAAAAAATGAGTCAAATTAAAAAAAAAAAGAAATACAGTCTGCACACCGGGAACTTCAAACGTATAAAATGATCTAAAAATGATTAAATTCCAATGAATAGTTTTTGCTCCTATAAAACTTTTTTAGTGAAACGATTATGTCCAACTTTAGCATTAAATATCTCTTAAAATAAGTCTTCGATTTGAAAACTGTCTGCATCAGCGTGTTTATCAAGCATTTCTCTACAATACTACCGATTTTCATAGTTTTGTATGCATCATTTTTCTTAATATTAACGAAGAAAGACCTCCGGTCACAAAAAATTCAAAACCGGCGGCGGCGGTGACAGCGGTAGTTACTTTTTTTTTTAGAATAGAGAGATTATTAAAAAGGCTAAATAATACAGAAGCAAACTAAATTAATACAAAAAAATAATTTAGTATACAGTAGTTTAGTTTAATTAAACACGTAACATCAAACTGGCGGCACATAATATATATCTCTCTATTCTAAAAAAAAAGTAACAACCGCTGTCACCGCCACCGCCGGTTTTGAGTTTTTTGTGACCGAAGGTCTTTCTCCGTTAATATTAAGAAAAATATTTCATACAAAAATGTGAAAATCGGCGATATTATAGAGAAATGTTTGATAAACACGCTGATGCAGGCAGTTTTCAAATCGAAGAATTATTTTAAGAGATATTTAATGCTAAATTTGGACAAAATCGTTCCATTAAAAAAGTTTTATAGGACCAAAAACTGTACATCGGAATTTAATCATTTTTAGATCATTTTATACGTTATAATTTCCCGGTGTGCAGATTGCATTTAGTTTTTAAATTTGACTCATGTTTTGAACTTTTATTTCTATTTTAAATTCAAATTTTCGGCATTTCGAGAGATATTTTTTACTTATTTTAGAAAATTGTACTAATTTAACATGTTGCCAACTTTATAAATAGCGCAAACCGCAAACAATAATGTTCGCTTCAAAATAAAAATTTATTTACACGTGGCTATTATAAACAGAAAAAAAAACTTTCAAATTAGAATTAAATAATTACGTTTAAAAAGCAGGAACTTATTTAAAATTACTTCATCTATAATTACACGTGAATTTTAACAGAGAAAGGATATTGTAAAATAATGAATTCATTAACATGCGTTAGAAGTTTTAAATAGGAGAAATTACATCACATTTACGTCACATTACACTTATTACGTAAAATGCACAAAAAATGATATTGCAAAACAGTTTAAATTTAAATACTGCGCGAGACATTCATTTGATATTTCGAGATGATCTTTTAAACTATTGTTGTTGGGTCAGCGCAAATAATATTTCATTTCTAACAAAAGTATTTTCCCGTGAATATTAAAAAGAGAAAGAAAAGTTTGGTGAAAATTACGTGAGATTAAAAACGATACATTTAAAATGTCTTTTATTTATTTACTAGCTGTTTAACCCGTTCTACGCATGGGAGTTCATGAATTTTATTCTAAAACCAAAATTAAAAATATAAAACAGTACAACCAAACTAAAGTTTATGAATATAAAAATGTGTTATGTCTATTAAAAATCAGTAAATACAAAACCAATATGAACTAAGTACGTACAAAAAAATCAGTTATGTATTAAAAAATAAATAAAAGTAATTATTTACACAACAGAATTAAAGTTTGGGAATATAAAAATCACTTATAAAGTCAATATTTACACAACCAAACAGAAATTTGTAAGAAAAATTTGAAATTTACACCGTGACTGCAAAAAAATGGAAAAAATTATTTTAAAATGAATAATCTTTGCACTATTTTCCACATCACCAAAGAGGTAAATTGCGGTAGACTCGTTTTTTTTTTAGTGAGTATTTACACAACCAAATTAAAGTTTAGGAAATCAGTTATGAAGTCCATATTTACACAACTAAACAAAAATTTGTAAGGAAGAATGGAATGTACTACATCGTCACTGCAAAAAAAATTGAAAAAAATTCTTTTAAAATGAAAAATCTTTGCATTGTTTTCCACGTCATCCATGAGGTAAAGTGAAGTAGACTCATTTTTGTTTGTTTGTTTTTTACAATAAAGCAAAATAGTTGCGACTTAAGATGAAACTTAACGGAAGACAATGTTTTGAATAAGTACCTTGTCAGACTATGACAAAAGTTTTCCTTGTTTTGGTCCGTCCTTGACCCAAACACGTACACATCCTGTAGAAGTTGCTCTTGGAAAGTCTGCATACAACATCCCATGTGAGAAAATTGGATGGGCCAATAGATTCCAACCTTTTCCAAACTTTGTCCCTGAAATTTATTGATAGTCATAGTAAAGGCAAGCTTAAGTGAAAACTGATGGCGGCGTAACTGGAAAGGTAAACTGGTATCCGACGGAGGACCTCTCTTATGTACTGTCAAAACTTCTGCATCTATAACATTTTGCGACAACCTTTTGACTATTAAACGTGTTCCATTACAGAGAACACTAGGCGGATTCATGTTCCTAAGCAACATAACAATAACGCCAACTTTAAGATTTAACAGTTGTGGTGGCATTCCAGAAGGTGTTAAACTATTGATGAAATACATCTGCAAATTGTTTTGTTCTTCTTCATCATCACAAAGTATTGTATCAGCACTAAAATAAAACTTGACTTCGTCAGGTACTTTTCATAAAACCTCCTCATACAATATCAAAGAATTCTCATTCTTGGGACACAAAATGGCTCTTTCTGAAAGATGATCAAGATCAATTTCAGATGAATCAAAAATATCAACCACTATAGAATCCTGCACTAAACATTCTGGAGGTATTTCAATAATATCTTCTCCGAGTTCATAATCATTAGTTAACAGACCCCCATTCCACGAAATCAAGTTCCTCCGGCTCCGTTCGCATATTTGTAACCAGACTGAACTGTCGAAATGTTGGTCAGAGAGAAGAATTCTTGATACAGATTTCAAAAATGAGTGTTTTGTTTGGATGAATAACTACAGGTAAAATCTGCCTCCAGTCACCTCCAAGAATAAACACTTTGCCTCCAAATGGGACATCCTTGCCAACCAAACCTCGCAGAGTTCTATCAACAGCATTCAACGCATGAATAGGTGTCATGGTACATTCTTCCCATATAATGAGCTTAGCAATTTGCAGTAATCTTCCTTCAGATGTATTTTGCCGAATTTTTGAAGCTGAATTATCTAATATGGAGACTGTTAATTTAAATTGAGAACGTGCAGTTCTTCCACTTTGTAAGAGTATAGTTGCGATGCCTGTCCATGCAACAGGGAATTGCAGTATGTCCCTTTCCTCTGACGTAATGCAGCAAAATATTGAATAGGAATGTTTTTCCTGATCCCGCAAAAGCACTGACACAGAAAACCTTAGCGGCAGTAGCATAATCATTTTGAATTATTTCAATGACAGCATCAAAAATTATACGTTGTTCCGGATTTAGCATGTTTAACAATCGCTGCCCCTCTGCTCTTTCTTCTTGTAAATCATAGACATCGCCTTCCACACTCTATCTCTACTCTTCTGTAGCGGCAGATGGCGAGCAAAATCTTCTAAGAGTTCTGACTTAAATTGTTCACATAATTAAATCGGTGAGTTTGGATTGCCAAAGACACTATATGAAAGAAAACAGTTGTCTCAATTTGGGCGACATTTCAAAACCACATGCTTCTGTTAAACAATGTTGCCATTCATCATCATCTTCTAATAAATTTCTAGCACGGCATGCAGCCTTGAATGTTTCATAGACAGTATTCTCATACGTCCTTAACTCTTCGAAAGACTTGGCATCGGGAACATGACAAAGCAGCATACGAAGATGGAATCGCTCAGTATCCTTTGGGATTACAGGATACATCCTTGATACTATGTAGTCACCTAATCTAACACGCCTTTGCCACACATTGCCTTTCCATACAAAGTGCTTTAGAATTTCTGTGTAGAGATAGATGTTTGCTGAAGGATCTGACCTGTTAAGTAGAAACCAAGCAGTGAGCATGGTGTCTTTATTACTTTCTCTTTCAAAAGCTTTACGTTCTCCCGCTTCCCTAAAATGCACAGATTGCATATCTTGTAGATGTACCGGCAATCTAATAATAACATGCGACTTGTCGTGCATGGGCTTTTCAAGAAGTCACCAAATTGTCTCTGGTACCGAAACATATCGAGCATTTAAATAACTCTTCACCTCATCCCACACTACAAATCCCTCACCGTTATTTTCAAAAACAACTTTTGTGCAATCATGATCCTTGTATACATACTTAGAAATATACTTAATGGATTTAACAGAGCTGCATATGTCGAAATTAACATGGGTATTGTATTTCTTTATGAGTTATGGGTTATAAGGAACAACCCAACGGTTGTCTACGACATTTCCCTTTATCATTATGTGACTATTATCATCACGCCGTCTATACATTGGGTAATCATCAACATTCTCAGCCATTTTATTTCTGAACTCTTTTGCATAACTTTTTGAGCAAACACCGTCTTCCATGCAAGATGAGTTTGTATTTATGAGCCACATGATCCGGGAATCATCGTAGCCTTGACAATTTCGTGCAATCCATTTTCAACTGTGGAATCAGGTAATTCATCACAGACCATGGTGTCTATAGTGGCTGGCTCTCTTATCTTATCATCATCAGTTAAAATGAGTAAAAGGGGCATGTGTGGCAATCCTCTCTTTTGGAATTCAATAGCATGTATGACTGCGACTGTGCGTCCTAAAATGCCGTTCTTTTTAAGATCGTTCAACATTACTTTCTTCTTCATATCGAACACGCGTGCCACTAAATCTGGACGATCATGAGGCTTTTGTCCTGGGAAAAGGTTCCCTTTGATTTCTCGCCAATTTGGATTGCACATTAGGGCGACGAAAAGATCAGGCTTACCAAATTCTCTAACGATTGTCATGGCAAAATAACAATTACACCTGGTTTCAAACCAGATTGTTCTGCTAGAGCATTAAGGTGATCCGCTAACCCTAAGTAAGATTCTACTCTTAATGTTTTCTGGTTGGAGCGGATGTAATTCAGACGGTTTCCTTCAACCTTGACGTAAGCATCGACGCAATACTGCTGTAAGAGTTTTCCACCATAAAGTATGGGATTGAAAACATTCCTTCTCACTGACAGCCTATGACTGTAAAATTTAAGTTCAGAACATCCAGCATCCACACTCCAACCCTTTTCGCCATGTGTGAAAAATAAAACATAAGTCATTTGGCCACAATTAGGATTCAGGGCATTTATTCTATACAGTTGATTCCCCTTCGGGTATCCCATTGGTAGGTGATGCACCATCCGAACTATGGAAAACCATGGCTATATCATTTGACTTTGGTGCATTGTATCTGCCTCGATGCTGGTCCGCTGATAAATTTTTATTGCATATATACATACACACGCTTTCAGCTGCTCCAGGTGCTTTTTCTGCAATGACTCGTTCTTCCATTTCATGAAGCATTTTAAAAGCATGTGCATAAGGGTTAACTCGCCTAATAACATCGTCAAGCTTGCTTATGATTTCTTCTTTACATTTAAAATTTTCTCTACTGTTCATGCGTTGCCGCAGTGCTATATCCGAATCCTATACATACAATTGAGATATTTTTCCGGACCTACTTCAGATGGATGAAGATGAGAAGTATTATGATAAATTTGCCCATGGATTCTAAAACAATACGGGCCAGTACCTGGGGGCGGTGTAACATGAGCACCCATAGAGGCAAAAGACAACACACTGTTACATGACCTTAAGTGTTCGTTAAAGTGAGCTGGCGATCAATCACTGCCATCTATAAGCTGTCTCATCTGATCTGGATATGGTTGAAGAGGTTCCAAAATTTCTTTGTCGATGTGACAACAGTGATTATAAATTCCTCTTGTATTCTTCTCTGCATAAAAAAACAAGTGGTTAAGTGTGATCACAGATCACACAGAGGGTTTCGCTTAATATCCCTTTCAAAACACTTTATCCTTTTGCGAAATCTGTTAGTTCCACATTTCGCAACCAGGGGTCGCACTCTATTCTACACAAACCTCTATCCGAACGAAACTCCGTTTTACAACCTATCCGTAGGTATATTAGTCGAGGGGATCGTGTCTATAGCACCCGAGATAGGTAGGCGCTCCCTGGCGGTAAAAAATGGAACTGAAATATGTAAAACTATGTGCATAATATGAAAGAGTGGTCAAAGTGGTGTCGGCAAAAGTTAGAAAACTACCCGTCGGGTGCAATGGGGGGAGGTTAGAAAAATTGCTTAAAATACCCAAGTTAGAACCCGGTGGGTAAATAATATAAGACTTTTTGAAAATTTTAAGATTTTTCGTGTGATCGCAAGTGTTCTGCTATACGTATGCAAAATTTCAAGTCTTCAACTTAAATACGGGCTCAGTTAGAAAAAAAAAACTTAAAATACGCAAGTTAGAGCCTAGAGGTTTAAATATAAGACTTTTTCAAAATTTTATGATTTGTCGTTTGATGTGAGGTGTTCAGCTATAAGTGTACAAAATTTTAAGTCTTATACTTAATTAGGGGCTCAGTTAGAACAAAAAGATTAAAATACACAAGTTAGAGACCAGAGAGTTAAATATAAGACTTTTTCAAAATTGTATGATTTGTCGTGTGATGTGAGGTGTTCAGCTATATTTATGCAAAATTTCAAGTCTTCAACTTAATTAGGGGCTCAGTTAGAACAAAAATATTAAAATACACAAGTTGGAGCCCAGAGGGTTAAATATAAGACTTTTTCAAAATTTTAGGATTTGTCTTTTGATGTGCGGTGTTTAGCTATAAGTATGCAAAATTTCAAGTGTTAAACTTAATTAGGGCTCAGTTAAAACAAAAAGATTCAAATACACAAGTTGGAGCCCAGAAGCTTAAATATAAGGCTTTTTCGAATTTTTTGCCCCAATCGTTCATGGGCCTCCTACCAGCAACCCCTGTGCAAAATTTCGTAGCCCTGCGCCTTTTTGTTTCAGAGTTTTTGTGGTTACAAACATACGCGCACAGATTTTAATAGTATAGACTAGCTGTTTAACCCGTTCTACGTACGGGAGTTCGTGAATTTAAGTCTAAAACCAAAATTAAAAATAAACTAGTATGTTGTGGCCATCACAAAACTTTCTTCTATATATATCACGTCAATTAAACCATTTAAATAGTAAAAGAAATTACATCAATTTAGAACCAATTCGTATCAAATTATACCTGAATTTGAAGTTTGATGAAAATTCGTGCATTAGTACTTGAGATAGAGCTGTAGGGGAAATTCTGAAAAATGCAACATAGCAGCGCCACCTGTTGAGCGATTTTCACCGAAACACAAACAGCACTAATTCATATTAAGGTATACCGGAATCTGAAGTTTGATGAAAATCGGTGCATTAGTTCTGAAGCTAGAGCTATTGTGGAAATCACAAAAATGCAGCACAGCAGCGCCACTTGTTGAGCGATTTACACGAAAAGGTACAAAACATCAATTCATGTCAAGGACTAACTGCATCTGAAGTTTGATGAAAATCAGTGCATTAGTTCTGGACATTGAGCTATTGTGTAAATCGTGAAAAATGCTGCATAGCAGCGCCACCTGTTGAGCGATATACACCAAAACATAAACAGCGCTAATTCATATACAGGTATACCTGAATCTGAAGTTTGTTGAAAACCCAAGCATTAGTTCTTGAGATAGAGCTATTGCGGAAATCTAAAAAAATGCAGCATAGCAGCGCCACCTGTTGATCGATTTACACCACAAGGGGCAAAACGTCAATTCATGTCAAGCACTAACTGAATCTGAAGTTTGATGAAAATCCGTGCATTATTTCTTGAGATTGAGCTATTTGAGAAATCGTGAAAAATGCTGCACAGCAGCGCCACCTATTGAGCGATTTACACCGAAATGCATAAAACTTCAATTCATGTCAAGGACTAACTGAATCTGAAGTTTGATGAAAATCCGTGCATTAGTTCTGGAGATTTAGCTATTTGAGAAATCGTGGAAAATGCTGCACAACAGCGCCACCTAATGAGCGATTTACACCAAAATGTATAAAACTTCAATTCATGTCAAGGACTAACAGAATCTGATGTTTGATGAAAATCCGTGCATTAGTTCTGGAGATTGAGCTATTGCAGAAATCGTGAAAAATGCTGCATAGCAGCGCCACCTGTTGAGCGATTTACACCAAAAACTAATCAGCACCAATTTATATCAGGGTCTAACTGAATATCATTTTTTATTAAATTCCGTGCATTAGTCCTTGAGATAGAGCGGCCACAAAATTTGTGTCACATACAGACAGACAGACGGACAGACAGACAGACAGACTCACAGACAGACATTTTGTAAAAACATGTTTTTCGGAATCTCTGACCCCCAAAACGTGTAAATCCGTCGAAAACTGGAATTCGAAAATTTTCACGAAACCAATACTTTCTTCTTGTAAAGATAGAAGAAAGTAAAAACAGTACAAACAAACTAAAGTTCATGAATATAAAAATGTGTTATGTCTATTAAAATCAATAAATACAAAACCAATATGAAATAAGTATGTACACAAAAAATCAGTTATGTATTAAAAAATAAATAAAAGTAAGTATTTACACAACTGAATTAAAGTTTGGGAATATAAAAATCATTTATAAAGTCAATATTTACACAACCAAACAAAAATTTGTAAGAAAAAATGAAATTTACATCATGACTGCAAAAAAATGGAAAAAAATATTTTAAAATGAACTTGTGTGTTGTGGCCATCACAAAACTTTTTTCTATATAAATCACATCAATTAAATCATTTAAATAGTATAAGAAATTACATCAATTTAGAACCAATTCGTATCAAAGTATACTTGAATTCGAAGTTTGATGAAAATTCGTGCATTAGTTATTGAAATAGAGCTGTAGGGGAAATTCTGAAAAATTCAGCATAGCAGCGCCACCTGTTGAGCGATTTGCACCAAAACACAAACAGCACTAATTCATATTAAGGTATACCGGAATCTGAAGTTTGATGAAAATCGGTGCATTAGTTCTGGAGCTAGAGCTGTTGTGGAAATCACAAAGAATGCAGCACAGCAGCGCCATCTGTTGAGCGATTTACACGAAAAGGTACAAAACATCATTTCATGTCAAGGACTAACTGAATCTGAAGTTTGATGAAAATCCGTGCATTAGTTCTGGACATTGAGCTATTGTGGAAATCGTGAAAAATGCTGCATAGCAGCGCCACCTGTTGAGCGATTTACACCAAAGCATAAACAGCACTAATTCATATCCAGGTATACCTGAATCTGAAGTTTGTTGAAAACCCAAGTATTAGTTCTTGAGATAGAGCTACTGCGGAAATTTTAAAAAATGCAGCATAGCAGCGCCACCTGTTGAGCGATTTACACCAAAAGGAGCAAAACGTCAATTCATGTCAAGTACTAACTGAATCTGAAGTTTGATGAAAATCCGTGCATTATTTCTTGAGATTGAGCTATTACGAAAATCGTGTAAATGCTTCAAAATGCAGCATAGCAGCGCCATCTGTTGGGCTATTTGCACCAAAACGTTACCAGCACCAATTCATATCAAGGATTAACGGAATCTGAAGTTTTATAAAAATCCGTGCATTAGTTCTTGAGATAGAGGTTTTGCGGTAATCCTGAAAAATGCTACATAGCAGCGCCAACTGCAGGGCGATTTACACCAAAAACTAATCAGCACCAATCTATATCAGGGACTACCTGAATATAAATTTTTATTAAATTCCGTGCATTAGGTCTTGAGATAGAGCGCCCACAAAATTTGTGTCACATACAGACAGACAGACGGACGGACAGACAGACAGACAGACAGACATTTTGTAAAAACATGTTTTTTGGAATCTCTGACCCATAAAACGTATAAATCCGTCGAAAACTGGAATTCGAAAATTTTCATGAAACCAATACTTTCTTCTTGTCAAGATAGAAGAAAGTAAAAATCTTTGCACTATTTTCCATATCACCAATGAGGTAAATTGTGACAGACTCGTTTTTAAGTGAGTATTTACACAACCAAATTAAAATTTAGGAAATCAGTTATGTTGTCAATATTTACACAACTAAACAAAAATTTGTAAGAAAGAATGGAAAGTACATCGTCATTGTAAAAAATTTTGAAAAAAATTCTTTTAAAATGAAAAATCTTTGCATAGTTTTCCACGTCATCCATGAGGTCGTCAGCCATAAAGTGCAGTAGACTCGTTTTTGTTTGTTTGTTTTTACTTTCTTCTATCTTTACAAGAAGAAAGTATTGGATTCATGAAAATTTTCGAATTCCGGTTTTCGACGGATTTACACGTTTTAGGGGTCAGAGATTCCAAAAAACATGTTTTTACAAAATGTCTGTCTGTGACTCTGTGAGTCTGTCTGTCTGTCTGTCTGTCTGTCTGTGTGTATGTGACACAAATTTTGTGGGCGCTCTATCTCAAGAACTAATGCACGAAATTTAATAAAAATTGATATTCAGTTAGTGCCTAATACAAATTGATGCTGATTAGTTTTTGGTGTAAATCGCTCAACAGGTGGCGCCGCAATGCTGCATTTTTCACGATTTTCGCAATAGCTCTATCTCAAGAACTAATGCACGGATTTTGATCAAACTTCAGATTTAGTTAGTCCTTGATATGAATTGATGATGATTACGTTTTGGTGTAAATCGCCCAACAGGTGGCGCTGTTATGATGAATTTTGCAGGATTTACACGATTTCCCCAATAGCTCTATCTTAAGAACTAACGCACGGATTTTCATCAAACTTCAGATTAAGTTAGTCCTTGATATGACTTGCTACTGATTAGGTGTTGGTGTAAATCGCCCAACAGGTGGCGCTTCTCTGCTGCCTTTTCCACGATTGCCTCAATAGCTCTATCAATAGAACTAATGGTCCAATTTTCATCTAACTTCAGATTTAGTTGTATGTTGACACAAGTTGTTGTTAATTAGGTTTTGGTGTTAATCACCCAATAGGTGGCACTGCTATGCAGAAATTTTCACGATTTTCGCTATTGCTCTATCTCAAAAACTAATGTACGGATTTTCTCCAAACTTCAGATTCAGTCAGACGTTGACATAAATTGTTGCTGATTAGGATTTGGTATAAATCACCCAATAGGTGGCGCTGCTAGGCAGCATTTTGCTAAATTTAGACGATTTCAGCGATAGTCATATCTCAAGAACTAATGCACGGAATTTCATATCGTTAGAATCCTCATGAGATGCATAGATTGCCATTTAATTTTGGCAGTGTGATAGCGAATTTTGAAGTATTAACATGTATGAGATAGAAGAAAGTTTTGGGATTGGTACATCCGACTAGTTTACAATAAAGCAAAATAGTTGCGACTTAAGATAAAACTTCACGGAAGACAATATTTTGTGTAAGTACCTTATACGACTGTGACAAAAATTTTCCTTGTTTTGGTCCGTCCTTGACCCAAACACGTACACATCCTCTAGAAATTGCTCTTGAAAAGGCTACATACAACATCCATGTGAGAAAACTGGATGGGGCAAATAGATTCCAAACTTTCAAAACTTTGACCCTGAGATTTATTGATAGTCATAGCAAAGGCGAGCCTAAGTGGAAACTGACGGCGGCATAACTGGAAAGGTAAACTGGTATCTGATGGAGTAAGCAGGGTCCTCCGTATGAAAACATGGCTGCCGCTCTTACGTCCAGTCAAAACTTGTGCATCTATAATATTTTGGGACAACCTTTTGACTATTAAACGTGTTCCATTACAGAGACCACTGGGCGGATTCCTGTTCGTAAGCAACACTACAATAAAGCCAACTTTAAGATTTAACTGATGTGGTGACATTCCAGAAGGTGTTAAACTATTGATGAAATCCATCTGTAAATTGTTTTGTTCTTCTTCATCATCACAAAGTATTGTATCAGCACTAAAATAAGACTTGGCTTCGTCAGGTACTTTTCGTAAAACCGCCTCATTCAATCTCAAAGAATCCTCATTCTTGGGACACAAAATGGCTCTTTCCAAAAGATGATCAAGATCAATTTCAGACGAACCAAAAATATCATCCACTATAGAATCCTGCACTAAACATTCTGGAGGTATTTCAATAATATCTTCTCCGAGTTCATAATCATTAGTCAACCGACCATCCCCCAGGCGAATGAGCTATTCCACGAAATCAAGTTCCTCCGGCTCCGCTCGCATATGTGTAACCAGACTGAACTGTCGAAATGTTGGCCAGAGTGAAGAATTCTTGATACAGCTTTCAAAAATGAGTTTTTTGTTTGCATGAATAACTACAGGTAAAATCTGCCTCCAGTCACCTCCAAGAATAAACACTTTGCCACCAAATAGGACATCCTTGCCAACCAAACCTCTCAGAAGTCCATCAACAGCATTCAAAGCATGAATAGGTGTCATAATACATCCATTCTATATAATGAGATTAGCAATTTGCAGTAATCTTCCTTCAGATGTATTTTGCCAAATTTTTGAAGCTGAATTATCCAATATGGAGACTGGTAATTAAAAATTGAGAATGTGCAGTTCTTCCATTTTGTAAGAGTATAGATGCGATGCCTGTCCATGCAACGGGAATAGCAGTATGTCCCATTCCTCTGACGTAATGCAGCAAAGTATTGAATAGGAATGTTTTTCCTGATCCCGCAAAAGCATTGACACAGAAAACGTTAGCGGCAGTAGCATAATCATTTTGAATACTTTCAATGACAGCATCAAAAATTATACGTTGTTCCGGATTTAGCATGTTTAACAATCGCTGTCCCTCTGCTCTTTCTTTTTGTAAATCATAGACATCGCCTTCCACAGAATTCTCCTGGCTTGAGGGTTCAGGCAATTCAAGGCTATGAAGTGTCATGTTGTGTATGCGTAGATGTTTGGCTATGTCTTGAAGGGCTCTATCTCTACTCTCCTGTAGTTGCAGATGGCGCGCAAAATCTTCTGAGAGTTCTGACTTTAATTGTTCCCATAATTAAATCGGGGAATTTGGATTGCCAAAGACACATATGAAAGAAAACAGTTGTCTCAATTTGGGCGGCATTTCAAAACCACATGCTTCTGTTAAACAATGTTGCCATTCATCATCATCGTCTAATAAATTTCTAGAGCCTAACAGAATACATCCTTGATACTATGTAGTCACCTAATCTAACACGCCTTTGCCACACATTGCCTCTCCATATAAAGTGCTTTGGAATTTCTGTATAGAGATAGATGTTTGCTGAAGGATCTGACCTGTTAAGTAGAAACCAAGCAGTGAGCATGGTGTCTTTATTACTTGCTCTTTCAAAAGCTTTACGTTCTTCCTCTTCCCTAAAATACGCAGATTGCATATCTTGTAGATGCACCGGTATAATAACATGCTTATAATAACATGCTTATAACATGCGACTTGTCCTGCATAGTCTTTTTACGAAGTCGCCACATTGCCTCTGGTACCGAAACATATCGAACATTTAAATATGTCTTCACCTCATCCCACACTACAAATTCCTCACCGTTATTTTCAAAAACTAATTTGTGCAATCATGACCCTTGTATACATACTTAACTAGTCGGATGTACCAATCCCAAAACTTTCTTCTATCTCATACATGTTAATACTTCAAAATTCGCTATCACACTGCCAAAATTAAATGGCAATCTATGCATCTCATGAGGATTCTAACGATATGAAATTCCGTGCATTAGTTCTTGAGATAGGACTATCGCTGAAATCGTCTAAATTCATCAAAATGCTCCCTAGCAGCGCCACCTATTGGGTGATTTATACCAAATCCTAATCAGCAACAATCTATGTCAACGTCTGACTGAATCTGAAGTTTGGAGAAAATCCGTACATTAGTTTTTGAGATAGAGCAATAGCGAAAATCGTGAAAATTTCTGCATAGCAGCGCCACCTATTGGGTGATTAACACCAAAACCTAATTAACAACAACTTGTGTCAACATACAACTAAATCTGAAGTTAGATGAAAATTGGTCCATTAGTTCTATTGATAGAGCTATTGAGGCAATCGTGGAAAAGGCAGCAGAGAAGCGCCACCTGTTGGGCGATTTACACCAACACCTAATCAGTAGCAAGTCATATCAAAGACTAACTTAAGTTTGATGAAGTTTGATGAAAATCCGTGCGTTAGTTCTCAAGATAGAGCTATTGGGGAAATCGTGTAAATCCTGCAAAATTCATCATAACAGCGCTACCTGTTGGGCGATTTACACCAAAACGTAATCATCATCATCAATTCATATCAAGGACTAACTAAATCTGAAGTTTGATCAAAATCCGTGCATTAGTTCTTGAGATAGAGCTATTGCGAAAATCGTGAAAAATGCAGCATTGCAGCGCCACCTGTTGCGCGATTTACACCAAAAACTAATCAGCATCAACTTGTATTAGGCACTAACTGAATATCAATTTTTATTAAATTCCGTGCATTAGTTCTTGAGATAGAGCGCCCACAAAATTTGTGTCACATACACACAGACAGACAGACAGACAGACTCACAGAGTCACAGACAGACATTTTGTAAAAACATGTTTTTTGGAATCTCTGACCCCTAAAACGTGTAAATCCGTCGAAAACCGGAATTCGAAAATTTTCATGAATCCAATACTTTCTTCTTGTAAAGATAGAAGAAAGTAAAAATGTACTTAATGGATTTAACAGAGCTGCATATTTCGACATTAACATGGGTATTGGATTTCTTTGTGAGTTATGGGTTATAAGGTACAACCCAGCGGTTGTCTACGACATTTCCCTTTATCATTATGCGACTACCATCATCACATCGTCTATACATTGGGTAACCATGAACATTCTCAGCCGTTTTAATTCTGAACTCTTTTGGATAACCCTTTGAGCAAACACCGTCTTCCATGTAATATGAGTTTGGATTTATGACGCCACATGATCCGTGAATCATCGTAGCCTTAACAATTTCGTGCAATCCATTTTCAATTGTGGAATCAGGTAATTCAGCACAGACGATGGTGTCAATTGTGGCTGTATCTCTTATCTTATCATCATCAGTTAAAATGAGTAAAAGGGGCATGTGTGGCAATCCTCTCTTTTTGAATTCAATAACATGTATGTCTGCTACTGTGCGTCCCAAAATGCTGCTCTTTTTAAGATCGTTCAACATTACTTTCTTCTTCATATCGAAAACGCGTGCCACTAAATCTGGACGATCATGAGGCTTTTGTCCTGGGAAAAGGTTCCCTTTGATTTCTCGCCAATTTGTATTGCACGTTAGGGTGACAATTAGATCAGGCTTACCAAATTCTCTAACGATTGTCATCCCATCTTGATAATTTTGCTGCCTGGCTCTGGGACTTCCTATGAATGTAGATGGCAAAATAACCATTACACCTGATTTCAAACCGGATTGTTTTGCTAGATCATTAAGGTGATCTGCTAACCCTAAGTAAGATTCTACTCTTAATGTTTTCTGGTTAGAGCGAATGTAATTCAAACGGTTTTTTCAACCTTGACATAAGCATCGACGCAATACTGCTGCAAGAGTTTTTCACCATAAAGTATGAGATTGAAAACATTCCTTGTCACTGACAGCCTGTGACTGTAAAATTGAAGTTCAGAACATCCTGCATCCACACTCCAACCCTTTTCGCCATCTGGGTAAAATAAAACATAAGTCATGGGGCCACAATTAGGATTCAGGGCATTTATTCTACACAGTTGATTCCCCTTCGAATATCCCTATTGGTAGGTGGTGCACCATCCGAACTATGGAAATCCATGGCTATATCATTTGACTTTGGTGCATTGTATCTGCCTCGATGCTGGTCCGCGTATAAATTTTTATCGCATATATACATACACACGCTTTCAGCTGCTCCATGTCCTTTTTCTGAGATGACTCGTTCTTCTATTTCATGAAGCATTTTAAAAGCATGTGCATAAGAGTTAACTCTTCTGATAACATCGTTAAGCTTGCTTATGATTTCTTCTTTACATTTTAAATTTTCTCTACTGTTCATACGTTGCCGCAGTGCTATATCAGAATCCTATACATATAATTGATCACATTTTTCCTGACCTACTTCAGATGGATGAAGATGAGAAGTATTATGATAAATTTGTGCATGGATTCTAAAACAATACGGGCCAGTACCTGGGGGCGGTGTAACATGAGGCCCTATAGAGGCAAAAGACAACGCACTGTTATATGACTTTATGTGTTCGTTAAAGTGAGCTGACGATCTATCCTTGCCATCTATAAGCTGTCTCATCTAATCTGTATATGGTAGAAGAGGTTCCAAAATTGCTTTGCCGTTGTGACAACAGTGAGTATAAATTCCTCTTGTATTCTTCTCTGCATTGAAAAACAAGTGGGTAAGTGTGATCACAGATCGCACAGAGGGTATCGTTTAATATTCCTTTCAAAACACTTTATCCTTTTGCGAAATCTGTTAGTTCTACATTTCGCAACCAGGGGGCGCACTCTATTCTACACAAACATCTATCTGAGCAAAACTCCGTTTTACAACCTATCCGTAGGTATATTAGTCGAGGGTATCGGGTCTATAGCACCTGATATATCGGGTCTATAGCACTTCGGGTAGGCACCCCCTGGCGGTAAAAAGTGGAACTGAAATACGTAAGACTATATGCATAATATGAAGGAGTGGTCAAAGTGGTGTCGGCAAAAGTTAGAAAGTACACACCGGGTGCAATGGGGGAGGTTAGAAAAATTTCTTAAAATACACAAGTTAGAGCCCGGTGGGTAAATAATATGACTTTTTGAAGATTTTATGATTTTTCGTGTGATCGCAAGTGTTCTGCTGTACGTATGCAAAATTTCAAGTCTTCAACTTAAATAGGGGCTCAGTTAGAAAAAAAAACTTAAAAAACACAAGTTAGAGCCCAGAGGTTTAAATATAAGACTTTTTCAAAATTGTATGATTTGTCGTTTGATGTGGGGTTTTCAGCTATAAGTATGTAAAATTTCAAGTCTTAAACTTAATTAGGGGCTCAGTTAGAAAAAAAAAGCTTAAAATACACAAATTAGAGCCCAGAGGGTTAAATATATTCATCAATAAATATGCAAAATTTTAAGTCTTAAACTTAATTAGGGACTCAGTTAGAACAAAAAGATTAAAATACACAAGTTAGAGCCCAGAGGGTTAAATATAAGACTTTTTCGAAATTTTATGATTTGTCGTTTGATGTGAGGTGTTCAGCTATAAGTATACAAAATTTCATGTCTTAAACTTAATTAGGGACTCAGTTAGAACAAAAAGATTAAAATACACAAGTTGGAGCCCAGAGGGTTAAAAATAAGACTTTTTCGAATTTTTTGCCCCAATCGTTCATGGGCCTCCTACCAGCAACACCTGTGCAAAATTTCGTAGCCCTGCGCCCTTTGGTTTCCGAGTTTTTGTGGTTACAAACATACGCGCACAGATTTTAATAGCATAGATAGATTGACCAACAAACATACGACTTGTGTGCTTGACATGAGAGCCCGCTTAAAATGTTTTATTTAAAAGAACTTTCTTTTCGCTTTGTTAAAAAATACCGGGAAACAAAGACTCTGTTTAGTTAATTAATTTTATATGAGCTTATTTTGAATCGTTTAACTGATTTAATGTAATCAAAGAGGAAAATAGCCATTGTATCTTATAACAGCAGCTGATTTTTCCTTAAAATTTTCCAATCAAAGAGAAATGAATAGAAACCCGTTTATAGGGAGATCGCCACTGTTTTTAAAATTATAATTCAATTCTTTCAAAATCTTTTTAAAGCCGATCAAATTAGCGTGCTTTTAGAAACTGCGGTGTCTGAACGGGTGTTGGCGAGCGTAGCTCATAGGGGGCCGAGCCCCCTAGTATATATATAAAATATTATATACGTATCTATATTATATTAAAGAGTTATATGTATGAATGCTTTTTGATTGCCTTTAATATTTCCCCTAGATAACATTAACGATAACTTTCCTATATAGGGGCCTTGGAGAGAAAATGAAATTTTCACGTATATTTTCTGACTACTTATTCACTGTCTCATATACACAAGCAAGTTTTTCAATGTTTATAAATTTATTTATTGTAAACAACCATTTGTCTACTTTAATATGCAAACAGAAGTTAATCCAAGATCCCTACACTGGAAAAGTACAAGATTAACAACACATAAAGAAAAAAAAAAAGGGAGTTACTGTAATTAGTATTACAGGCGGCATTGTTGGTTCGGTGTATTTACATGGCACATAACTTAAACATCAGTAAACATAAGCATAATTGCGAAAGCAAATCAGTGAGCTACGCAGTTACGAAAACATCTGAATTGTATCAAGGAATCAGAGAAGTAAATTTTAATCAGATTGCACGATAAAAACACAAAGTGCGCGATAGTAACAGCAAACATGGTTTAAAGGAAATGCGAATATCATAAGTTGTTTCCGAAAGTTCTATGTTTTGCAGTATTATACTCACTAAAATATGCCACTTAGTATGCAGACCGATGACACTTTAACCAACACTATTAAATGAGCATGATGATGAATTTCTAATCTTCCGTAATCGAGCTCACAGTTAAGGCTAGCGTAAAACAAAAAAGATATCAGCAACAATGTGGTTTAATGTAAATGTGGGTATCATCAGGGATGTAGTGGAGGTTATACGGTGGTATACGCCGTATACCTTCTGGATTTTTTGGTCCGGTAGATCACTTAATAGTTTTAAAATCTCCACTACCCAACGTATTGCAAATGATGATGCAATAAGATGCATAAATCCCTATGTGAGCTGTTTCTGTCAAGAAAGATGAAATACATAGCAACCAAAAATAAACAAAATGCCGTCATGATGCAATGAGTTCTCGATTTCTCTATCAGAATCTTTAGATTTGGCGAAAAATTAAGCAAATAATTTAAATTATGAATAAAAGTACCATGCTGCAATGCTTAGCATACATTTAGGCACATTGGCATGACATATACATTATACATTGGCACTTGCATAATATCTCCATATAATAAAACATTAATGCCACAAAAAAATTAATTGTTTTTAAATTCTTGAAGCCTCAAATGAATTATACGAGAATTCTCTTTTGACACTATAGAAATTTCATCAATGGCCAGCCATTTGAGGGAACGCCATTTGAGATTTTTACGCTGTAGTCTTTTCACGATCATTTTTTTTATAAGTTATTGGGTTGCCATGTACTCTAATGACTCCGTCGTGGATGCAAAGTCCTCGAAGTTACCTATGAATTCTACAAATGAGGTTTCTTGCCAGGTTAAGGTCCCGTCATCTGATCAAGCTTCTAAATTACGAGATCAACGTGAGTAGCAATGCATAGGTGCTAAACAACATATAAATGTTAAGTAACCGGCATAAAAAAGTTCATAATTAAGAAATAAGCGCTGCCGATAGGAAAACGAACTATGCGATCATCAGGTGTATTGCCTCTACACGGCGATAGGCGGTCACCCACGGCGATGCCAGGTAACAAACCCGTTCATCTAGGGCAACCCGGAAGATAGGGGCCTGGTCATCGGTTAGAAAGTAAGAAAGATAAGTGATTGGGTATCCCTTCTCTATTTCATAGAGTATTTTTAGTAAACCGAAAAAACAAATTAATGTACATAAATATAATAATACGTATGGTACATATAATTCTCTTAAATTAATTTCTTATTAACTATTATGTTAAAAAAATTAATTTTTACTTTGCAGTAGTTTTTGAAGTCGGTTTTATTTTTGGTAAAAAAGTTTATTAAATAATAAGAGACGTAATTTACAGATTAAGGGATGGGTGGGGGACATAGGGACTTTGCAAATGCTTTGGTGGGGCGAGGCCAATAAATGGTTGGGAATCACTGCTTTAGACATAATATAAAATATTTCTTTAAATTATTCTCATTTGAAATTTGTCCCAAGAGGTAATAACCATTTACAAAAAAGTACACAAACACAGTAATTTGTCATTCAACTTTCCCATAGGTGCAGGTTTTACATTGATAACGTTTTTAGATTGAACATTTTCACATGTTCTTACAAGTAGTTAATTTTTTTTTTTAAAGAATGTAATTACCATTGCATTTTTTTTCTTGTTCGAGAATTTTAGTTGGTGTGATTATCACGTGTCAGAATTATTCCTGGAATATGTATATATACGTTACGGTCAATTTGATTAATCGGTTATTATTAGTAGTAAACCAAATAATATCCAAATGAACCGGTTAATATGATTAACTGATGAAAATTTATCAAATCAACCGGTTATTATTAATAATTATCATTCAAGTTTGGTCGATGAAATAAATCTCAACACGGATATGTTAAATTTAATTTAATAGAAGACAAAATTTAAAACTTTCTACTTGTGCTGCATTTGTCTTATAATTCTTTGCTAGAAGTGTGCATTTAAAAGTTGTATTGTTTATTCCTTCATTATTTCAGTGTTAAAATTTTTCATCTAATTGATTCAGTTATTACAAAAATAATTATATTTAAATCTTTCGTTCAATTATTCTAGTTTTTAGAATTAAGGGGTATATTTTTAAAGATAATTTGGCTATTTTAATTTCATTTTGATGCAGTTATTTATATATTAATTTATTAGTTATTTGTTTCAGTGGTTCCCCATTGAAAGGTAGAATATTGTCAGATGTTTTATAAGTCATTTTTAAAATGTTGAAGGACACCTGACGCCTTAACACTAGAACGGCGGCGAGGGGTCATTTTGACCCTTGCCGAATGAAAACATTTCGATTCGAACCAGAATTTTTTTTATAATATAAGGTTAATATACGTTGCCCAAAAATAACTTAAATAAATAAGTTAAATAGTTCTAAATAAAAATTCTGATGTGAAATATTTTTATAAAACTTGAGCAAAATTTCCCGCCGTTCTAGTGTTAAACATCGACAGTGATTCTTTTCCATAAAACCCTCCTGTGTTTTGTCTCGGCAAGTAAGTCCACGTCATTGGTCAACCTCCCTCCTTCCCTTCCGATCGTGGCTTTTTTTTGCCAAGTTCACAGAAACAGGCTGTTTCCAGCGTGTAAGGACACAAGAACACAGGTTGGGGCTAAGAAGGTAAAGTTGACGTTTATCTGGCCATTGTAAGCAGTGGCGGCTCGTGAACAGTGTTGCCAACTTAGCTCCTTATTTATAAAAAAAATATTTTCTTGAAAGATAATTTTTAATAGTAATTTTTTTTTTTTTTTTTTTGGGGGGGGGGGGTGCCAACTATAGAATTTATCTGTTATAATAATTATTTTCTTATGTAGAATTTATTTGCTATGTTATTTTATTATATAGAATTTGTTTATGTAAATTATTTTAGTATAATGAATGTATTTTTATATTGTTTGTTTAGTACTATAGAATTCCTTTATAATATTATTTACTTTATACTATAGATTTTATTTGTCTTATTTAATGATTATTATGTTTTACTGCCGATAATCCATGGTTATATAAAGAAAATTTCTATCCAGAATTTCTGGTGATTTTTTTTTTCGTTTAATATAATAAAAAATGATGTTAAGCTGTAAAAACTTTTCGCGATTGCATTTTTAAAGCATTTTATGCATGACTTAAACTTTTACTCATTTACGGAATTTATTTATCTACTTTTTAACTTTAAAATATATAATATATATTAAGCCTCGTTTGCAATTAATCTCTAATTCAATTTATGAGGTGTTTATGATAGATTTAGCACTATTGGAATGGAATTATTTTCTAACATATTCTAGAACTTGGTTAATTTTTCTACTGTCGATTTTATCTGTAATTTTAATCATTTTATTTACTATAAGTTTTATTATATTTATATAAAATATTTCTGCCTCTGAGCAGATAGAAACATCATTTACTCCGCTTTTCGGAATTAAGGGATACATTTTTAACAATATTTGACTATTTTATTTTTATTCTGATGCACATCTTCGTATATCATTTTACAACTTAAAAACATTTTTTTAAAAGGTATGGGATTAAATTATATACTATCATTGATCTGCTGCTTTCTATTACAAAATAGTGTTAAAATTAAAGAAGAGTAAAATAAGAAGACATGCATGTAGCGTCCTAAAAAAGCCGTCATGAGCCGTCGCTGGTTTTCAACCAGTTGGTCACAAAATCACATCGGATCCCTAAAGGGTCCAACATTCATCTTTCCCCAGGGTCCAACCTCCATCTTCCCCGTATAGTGTTTACTTTTGAAACGCGTTATATACCAATATGTTAAATATTTCTCTTAGCATTTTTTAAGGCAAAAATTGTAAATCATTTCGGAAAGATTGTAACAACACTGAAAAATCCTCATTTGAATGATTCCCCTTTTCATTAATATTCTTTAGTTCATTGATATAAATTCTTTTTATTTAAAAATAAAAAAAATTCACTAACTCAGAGATCACAAAACCAACGAATGAAGAGTAAAGTAGAAGTATACTAAATAATATTGGTTAAATTTTAATTACTGCTTTTACTTCATTCGTTTTTGTGTTCAATGTGGATGTTAAAATGAAGAAATTTTTTTGGGGTGGGAACGTATTTGATTAATCAATTTTGAGCCAGAATGGCATACGGAGCATCCTGGTTGTCAAACTTTAAAATTTTCAATACTTAGATCTAATTTTACCTTTTCTACGGTAAGATTCTTTATTTCTATAAAAATCTTTAAGAATTTTTTTAATTTTACACTAAAAAGAGTTAGACATGTATACACCACATTGCCAAAATTTGTTAGTCGCGAAGCAGTTGATTAGAATTTCCCCTTTGCTCTACAGTA
Organism: Maratus speciosus; assembly: GCA_963932465.1. Classification (NCBI taxonomy): domain Eukaryota; kingdom Metazoa; phylum Arthropoda; class Arachnida; order Araneae; family Salticidae; genus Maratus; species Maratus speciosus. The sequence continues at coordinate 78,502,634 of OZ010793.1, read as the reverse complement.
TTTTTACAAAATACACCTCAATATACACTTAGAAAATTATGTATTAAAGTCTTGATGATTAGTATCTAGATACTCATGTGTGAGATTTGGGTATTTTTTTTTCTCCACTTCCTTTTTAAGCAAGCTACCTTCAGGAAATCCCAACTGCTTATGACATATGTTGATCATCGTCTTCTACAGAATCTCCCTTCATTACTGTATGTTAAGGCTTAAATTTTCTATAAAAATAATCATTTATTGCCGGACTTCTTAATCTTATTTCGATTTTTCCATCTTTTAACTAAGAAACTTTCATTATGTAGTCAGTTAATTTAATTATCAATTACCACGTTTTTCTGAAACAATTACATATAGTCCCACATAATTGTTGCTATTTCCTGCCCGTTTGCAAGCTGACAGTTGAAAAAAATTCTATTAAACATTTTTAAATAATATAAAAAATTTTAAGGTATATTTCATGCTTACATTTTTTGTTTAGTTTCCAAAAATTTACGGTGGACCTCGTTATCATAATCTTATACGGCACTATCTTTAATTATATATGTACCTGTGTGTCTGCTTCATTCACAGAAATATATAATATAGTCAGTCTTGAAAATTTGTGAGAAAATCTCTTGCTTAAGCAGCCGAGATAATTATAAATTTTAAAGAGAACTTTTCTACTTAATCCATTTTTTGAAATGCGTGATACTACATAGTTAAAAATGTATAGTAGACGAATACAATCAACCTCCTTCCTTCCATCCCGATCGTGGCTTTTTCTTGCCAAGTTGACAGAAACAGGCTGTTTCCAGCTTGTAAGGTCACAAGAACACAGGTTGGGGCTAAGAATGTAAAGTTGACGTTTGTCTGGCCATTGTAAGCAGTGACGGCTTGTGAACAGTCTTGACAACTTAGCTCTTTATTTGTTTAAAATATATTTTTTTAAGAGAATTTTTTTAATAGGAATTTTTGGTTTATTTAATGAAAACTATAGAATTTATCTGTTATAATAGTTATTTTCTTATGTAGATTTTATTTTGCTATGTTATTTTATTATATAGAATTTGTTTATGTTAATTATTTTAGAATAATGAATGTATTTTTTATATTGTTTGTTTAATACTATAGAATTTCTTTGTAATATTATTTATTTTATACTATAGATTTTATTTATCTTATTTAATGATTATTATGTTTTATTGCCAACAATCCGTGGTTATATACTGATAATTATATACAGAATTTCTGGTGATTTTTTTTTTTTTTTTTTTTTTTTTTTTGGTTTAATATAATAAAAAAGGAAGCTAAGTTGTAAAAACTGTTCGCGATTATATTTTTAAAGCCTTTTATGCATGACTTCAACTTTTACTCATTTACGGAACTTATTTATTTACTTTTTAATTTTACAATATTTAATATATATTGAGCCTCGTTTGCAATTAATCTCTAATTCAATTTATGAGGTGTTTATGATAGATTTAGCACTATTGGAATGGAATTATTTTCTAACATATTCTAAAACTTGGTTAATTTTTCTACTGTCGATTTTATCTGTAATTTTAATCATTTTATTTACAATAAGTTTTATTATATTTATATAAAATATTTCTGCCTCTGAGCAGATAGAAACATCATTTACTCCGCTTTTCGGAATTAAGGGATACATTTTGAACAATATTTGACTATTTTATTTTTATTCTGATGCACATCTTCGTATATCATTTTACAACTTAAAAACATTTTTTTTTTAAAAGGTATGGGATTAAATTATATACTATCATTGATCTGCTGCTTTCTATTACAAAATAGTGTTAAAATTAAAGAAGAGTAAAATAAGAAGACATGCATGTAGCGTCCTAAAAAAGCAGTCATGAGCCGTCGCTGGTTTTCAACCACTTGGTCACAAAATCACATCGGATCCCTAAAGGGTCCAACATTCATCTTTCCCCAGGGTCTAACCTCCATCTTCCCCGTACGGTGTTTACTTTCGAAACGTGTTATATACCAATATGTTAAATATTTCTCTTAGCATTTTTTAAGGTAAAAATTGTAAATCATTTCGGAAAGATTGTAACAACACTGAAAAATCCTCATTTGAATGATTCCCCTCTTCGTTAATTTTCTTTAGTTCATTGATATAAATTCTTTTTATTTAAAGATAAAAAAAATTCACTAACTCAGAGATCACAAAACCAACGAATGAAGAGTAAAGTAGAAGTATACTAAATAATACTGGTTAAATTTTAATTACTGCTTTTACTTCATTCGTTTTTCTGTTCAGAGTGGATGTTAAAATGAAGAAATTTTTTTGGGGCGGGAACTTATTTGATTAATCAATTTTGAACCAGAATGGCATACGGAGTATCCTGGTTGTCAAACTTTAAAATTTTCAATACTTAGTACCATTTTACCCTTTGTATGGTAAGATTCTTTATTTCTAAAAAAATCTTTAAGAATTTTTTTAATTTTACACTAAAAAAAGTGAGACATGTATACACCACATTGCCAAAATTTGTTAGTCGCGAAGCAGTTGATTAGAATTTCCCCTTTGCTCTACACAATTTTTACAAAATACACCTCAATATACACTTAGATAGTTATGTGTTAATGTCTTGATGATCAGTATCTAGATACTTATGTATGAGATTTGGGTATTGTTTTTCTGCATTTCCTTTTAAGCAAGCTACCTTCAGGAAAACCAAACTGCTTATGACATATGTTGATCATCGTCTTCTACAGAATCTCCCTTCATTACTGTATGTTAAGGCTTAAATTTTCTATAAAAATAATCATTTATTGCCGGACTTCTTAATTTTGTTTCGATTTTTCCATCTTTCAACTAAGAAACTTTCATAATGTAATCAGTTAATTTAATTATCATCTACCACGTTTTTCTGAAACAATTACATATAGTTCCATATAATTGTTGCTATTTCCTGCCCGTTTGAAAGCTGACTGTTGAAAAAAATTCTATTAAACATTTTTAAATAATGTAAAATTGGTACTTTTCGGTTAGCCGGGCGCCAGTGTTATGTATACATACATATATATGTATATACACATATATACATGTATATCCACATATATATATATATCTATACATATGTATATATACATGTATATAGACATATACATGTATACATAACACTGGCGCCCGGCTAACCGAAAAGTACCATAAAATTTTTTAAGGTATATTTCATGCTTAAATTTTTGTTTAGTTTCCAAAAAATTACGTTGGACCTCGTTATCATAATCTCATACGGCACTATCTTTAATTATATATGTACCTGTGTGTCTGCTTCATTCACAGAAATATATAATATAGTCAGTCTTGAAAATTTGTGAGAAAATCTCTTGCTTAAGCAGCCGAGATAATTATAAATTTTAAAGAGAACTTTTCTACTTAATCCATTTTTTGAAATGCGTGATACTACATAGTTTAAAATGTATAGTAGACGAATAGATCACATAACCATGCCTTTACAATGCACAAGTAAACTACGGGTACATAATCCCTCAGGTGTGTCTTGTCTTTACAATATCCTAACCAAATACGGAAGGAGAGAAGATATACGCTGTTGATGTTTTAGCAATGTTAAGGTGGCAACAACAGTTATGAAATCACAAGTAAAACAGCGGACACTCACATTACTTATATTTTATTTAATGGCAATTGTAAAATTTATATGTTATTATTATTTTTTTTTGACACAGAATTTATTTGTTACATTAATTATTTTCTTATGTGGATTTTATTTGCTATATTAATTATTTGATTAGCCATAAAGTATTTGATATGTTAATTATTTGATACGATAAAAATTCTTTGTAATATTAATTATTTTATACAGTAGATTCTATTTTAAAATTAATTCTTTTATTATATGCAAAACATTTCTTCCTCTAAGCAAGTAGAAACTATATTTGATCTAGATTTTGGATTTAAGGGGTCTTTTTTAAAGATAATTTGGCTGTTTTAATTTCCTTTTGATGCAATTATTTATATATTAATTTTTAGTTATTTGCTTCAATGGTTCCCCAACGAAAGGTTGAACATTGTCAGCTGTTTTATATATCAGTTTTAAAATGTTGAAGGACACCTGACGTCCAAAACATCGACAGCGACTCTTTTCCATAAAACCTTCCTGTGTTTTGTCTTGGCAAGTAAGTCCACGTCATTGGTAACCATCCTTCCTTCCATCCCGATCGTGGCCTTTTTCTTGCCAAGTTGACAGAAACAGGCTGTTTCCAGCTTGTAAGGTCACAAGAACACAGGTTGGGGCTAAGAATGTAAAGTTGACGTTTGTCTGGCCATTGTAAGCAGTGACGGCTCGTTAACAGAGTTGACAACTTATCTCTTTATTTGTTAAAAATATATTTTTTTAAGAGAATTTTTTTTATAGGAATTTTTGGTTTATTTAATGAAAACTATAGAATTTATCTGTTATAACAGTTATTTTCTTATGTAGATTTTTATTTCCTATGTTATTTTATTACATAGAAATTGTTTATGTTAATTATTTTAGAATAATGAATGTATTTTTTATATTGTTTGTTTAATACTATAGAATTTCTTTGTAATATTATTTATTTTATACTATAGATTTTATTTATCTTAGTTAATGATTATTATGTTTTATTGCCAACAATCCGTGGTTATATACTGATAATTATGTACAGAATTTGTGGTGATTTTTCTTTTTTCTTTTTTTTTCTTTTTTTTTTTTTTTGGTTTAATATAATAAAAAAGGAAGCTAAGTTGTAAAAACTGTTCGCGATTGCATTTTTAAAGCCTTTTATGCATGACTTCAACTTTTACTATTTACGGAACTTATTTATTTACTTTTTAATTTTACAATATTTAATATATATTGAGCCTCGTTTGCAATTAATCTCTAATTCAATTTATGAGGTGTTTATGATAGATTTAGCACTATTGGAATGGAGTTATTTTCTAACATATTCTAAAACTTGGTTATTTTTTCTACTCTCGATTTTATCTGTAATTTTAATCATTTTATTTACAATAAGTTTTATTATATTTATATAAAATATTTCTGCCTCTGAGCAGATAGAAACATCATTTACACCGCTTTTCGGAATTAAGGGATACATTTTTATCAATATTTGACTATTTTATTTTTATTCTCATGCACTTCTTCGTATATCATTTTACAACTTAAAAACATTTTTTTAAAAGGTATGGGATTAAATTATATACTATCATTGATCTGCTGCTTTCTATTACAAAATAGTGTTAAAATTAAAGAAGAGTAAAATAAGAAGACATGCATGTAGCGTCCTAAAAAAGCAGTCATGAGCCGTCACTGGTTTTCAACCAGTTGGTCACAAAATCACATCGGATCCCTAAAGGGTCCAACATTCATCTTTCCCCAGGGTCCAACCTCCATCTTCCCCGTATAGTGTTTACTTTCGAAACGCGTTATATACCAATATGTTAAATATTTCTCTTAGCATTTTTTAAGGCAAAAATTGTAAATCATTTCGGAAAGATTGTAACAACACTGAAAAATCATCATTTGAATGATTCCCCTTTTCATTAATATTCTTTAGTACATTGATATAAATTCTTTTTATTTAAAAATAAAAAAAATTCACTAACTCAGATATCACAAAACCAACGAATGAAGAGTAAAGTAGAAGTATACTAAATAATATTGGTTAAATTTTAATTACTGCTTTTACTTCATTCGTTTTTGTGTTCAATGTTGATGTTAAAATGAAGAAATTTTTTTGGGGTGGGAACGTATTTGATTAATCAATTTTGAACCAGAATGGCATACGGAGCATCCTGGTTGTCAAACTTTAAAATTTTCAGTACTTAGATCTAATTTTACCTTTTCTACGGTAAGATTCTTTATTTCTATAAAAATCTTTAAGAATTTTTTTTTAATTTTACACTAAAAAAAGTTAGACATGTATACACCACATTGCCAAAATTGTTAGTCGCGAAGCAGTTGATTAGAATTTCCCCTTTGCTCTACACATTTTTTACAAAATACACCTCAATATACACTTAGATAATTATGTATTAAAGTCTTGATGATTAGTATCTAGATACTCATGTGTGAGATTTGGGTATTTTTTTTTCTGCATTTCCTTTTTAAGCAAGCTACCTTCAGGAAATCCCAACTGCTTATGACATATGTTGATCATCGTCTTCTACAGAATCTCCCTTCATTACTGTATGTTAAGGCTTAAATTTTCTATAAAAATAATCATTTATTGCCGGACTTCTTAATTTTATTTCGATTTTTCCATCTTTTAACTAAGAAACTTTCATTATGTTGTCAGTTAATTTAATTATCAATTACCACGTTTTTCTGAAACAATTACATATAGTTCCACATAATTGTTGCTATTTCCTGCCCGTTTGCAAGCTGACTGTTGAAAAAAATTCTATTAAACATTTTTAAATAATATAAAAAATTTTAAGGTATATTTCATGCTTACATTTTTTGTTTAGTTTCCAAAAAATTACGTTTGACCTCGTTATCATAATCTCATACGGCACTATCTTTAATTATATATGTACCTGTCTGTCTGCTTCATTCACAGAAATATATAATATAGTCAGTCTTGAAAATTTGTGAGAAAATCTCTTGCTTAAGCAGCCGAGATAATTATAAATTTCAAAGAGAACTTTTCTACTTAATCCATTTTTTTAAATGCGTGATACTACATAGTTAAAAATGTATAGTAGACGAATACATCACATAAGCATGCCTTTACAATGCACAAGTAAACTACGGGTACATAATCCCTCCGGTGTGTCTTGTCTTTACAATATCCTAACCAAATACGGAAGGAGAGAAGATATACGCTGCTGATGTTTTAGCAATGTTAAGGTGGCAACAACATTTATGAAATCACAAGTAAAACAGCGGACACTCACATTACTTATACTTTATTTAATGGCAATTATAAAATTTATATTTTATTATTATTTTTTTTTTGACACAGAATTTATTTGTTACATTAATTATTTTCTTATGTGGATTTTATTTGCTATATTAGTTATTTGATTAGCCATAAAGTATTTGATATGTTAATTATTTGATACAATAAAAATTCTTTGTAATATTAATTATTTTATACAGTAGATTCTATTTTAAAATTAATTGTTTTATTATATGCAAAACATTTCTTCCTCTAAGCAAGTAGAAACCATATTTGATCTAGATTTTGGAATTAAGGGGTCTTTTTTAAAGATAATTTGGCTGTTTTAATTTCCTTTTGATGCAATTATTTATATATTAATTTTTAGTTATTTGCTTCAATGGTTCCCCAACGAAAGGTTGAACATTGTCAGCTGTTTTATATATCATTTTTAAAATGTTGAAGGACACCTGACGTCCAAAACATCGACAGCGACTCTTTTCCATAAAACCTTCCTGTGTTTTGTCTTGGCAAGTAAGTCCACGTCATTGGTCAACCTCCTTCCTTCCATCCCGATCGTGGCCTTTTTCTTGCCAAGTTGACAGAAACAGGCTGTTTCCAGCTTGTAAGGTCACAAGAACACAGGTTGGGGCTAAGAATGTAAAGTTGACGTTTGTCTGGCCATTGTAAGCAGTGACGGCTCGTGAACAGAGTTGACAACTTATCTCTTTATTTGTTAAAAATATATTTTTTTAAGAGAATTTTTTTAATAGGAATTTTTGGTTTATTTAATGAAAACTATAGAATTTATCTGTTATAATAGTTATTTTCTTATGTAGATTTTTATTTCCTATGTTATTTTATTATATAGAAATTGTTTATGTTAATTATTTTAGAATAATGAATGTATTTTTTATATTGTTTTTTTAATACTATAGAATTTCTTTGTAATATTATTTATTTTATACTATAGATTTTATTTATCTTAGTTAATGATTATTATGTTTTATTGCCAACAATCCGTGGTTATATACTGATAATTATGTACAGAATTTCTGGTGATTTTTCTTTTTTCTTTTTTTTTCTTTTCTTTTTTTTTTTTTTTTGGTTTAATATAATAAAAAAGGAAGCTAAGTTGTAAAAACTGTTCGCGATTGCATTTTTAAAGCCTTTTATGCATGACTTCAACTTTTACTATTTACGGAACTTATTTATTTACTTTTTAATTTTACAATATTTAATATATATTGAGCCTCGTTTGCAATTAATCTCTAATTCAATTTATGAGGTGTTTATGATAGATTTAGCACTATTGGAATGGAGTTATTTTCTAACATATTCTAAAACTTGGTTATTTTTTCTACTCTCGATTTTATCTGTAATTTTAATCATTTTATTTACAATAAGTTTTATTATATTTATATAAAATATTTCTGCCTCTGAGCAGATAGAAACATCATTTACACCGCTTTTCGGAATTAAGGGATACATTTTTATCAATATTTGACTATTTTATTTTTATTCTCATGCACTTCTTCGTATATCATTTTACAACTTAAAAACATTTTTTTAAAAGGTATGGGATTAAATTATATACTATCATTGATCTGCTGCTTTCTATTACAAAATAGTGTTAAAATTAAAGAAGAGTAAAATAAGAAGACATGCATGTAGCGTCCTAAAAAAGCAGTCATGAGCCGTCGCTGGTTTTCAACCAGTTGGTCACAAAATCACATCGGATCCCTAAAGGGTCCAACATTCATCTTTCCCCAGGGTCCAACCTCCATCTTCCCCGTATAGTGTTTACTTTCGAAACGCGTTATATACCAATATGTTAAATATTTCTCTTAGCATTTTTTAAGGCAAAAATTGTAAATCATTTCGGAAAGATTGTAACAACACTGAAAAATCATCATTTGAATGATTCCCCTTTTCATTAATATTCTTTAGTTCATTGATATAAATTCTTTTTATTTAAAAATAAAAAAAATTCACTAACTCAGATATCACAAAACCAACGAATGAAGAGTAAAGTAGAAGTATACTAAATAATATTGGTTAAATTTTAATTACTGCTTTTTTTTCATTCGTTTTTGTGTTCAATGTTGATGTTAAAATGAAGAAATTTTTTTGGGGTGGGAACGTATTTGATTAATCAATTTTGAACCAGAATGGCATACGGAGCATCCTGGTTGTCAAACTTTAAAATTTTCAGTACTTAGATCTAATTTTACCTTTTCTACGGTAAGATTCTTTATTTCTATAAAAATCTTTAAGAATTTTTTTTAATTTTACACTAAAAAAAGTTAGACATGTATACACCACATTGCCAAAATTGTTAGTCGCGAAGCAGTTGATTAGAATTTCCCCTTTGCTCTACACAATTTTTACAAATTACACCTCAATATACACTTAGATAATTATGTATTAAAGTCTTGATGATTAGTATCTAGATACTCATGTGTGAGATTTGGGTATTTTTTTTTTCTGCATTTCCTTTTTAAGCAAGCTACCTTCAGGAAATCCCAACTGCATATGACATATGTTGACCATCGTCTTCTACAGAATCTCCCTTCATTACTGTATGTTAAGGCTTAAATTTTCTATAAAAATAATCATTTATTGCCGGGCTTCTTAATTTTATTTCGATTTTTCCATCTTTTAACTAAGAAACTTTCATTATGTTGTCAGTTAATTTAATTATCAATTACCACGTTTTTCTGAAACAATTACATATAGTTCCACATAATTGTTGCTATTTCCTGCCCGTTTGCAAGCTGACTGTTGAAAAAAATTCTATTAAACATTTTTAAATAATATAAAAAATTTTAAGGTATATTTCATGCTTACATTTTTTGTTTAGTTTCCAAAAAATTACGTTGGACCTCGTTATCATAATCTCATACGGCACTATCTTTAATTATATATGTACCTGTCTGTCTGCTTCATTCACAGAAATATATAATATAGTCAGTCTTGAAAATTTGTGAGAAAATCTCTTGCTTAATCAGCCGAGATAATTATAAATTTTAAAGAGAACTTTTCTACTTAATCCATTTCTTTAAATGCGTGATACTACATAGTTAAAAATGTATAGTAGACGAATACATCACATAAGCATGCCTTTACAATGCACAAGTAAACTACGGGTACATAATCCCTCCGGTGTGTCTTGTCTTTACAATATCCTAACCAAATACGGAAGGAGAGAAGATATACGCTGTTGATGTTTTAGCAATGTTAAGGTGGCAACAACATTTATGAAATCACGTGTAAAACAGCGGGCACTCACATTACTTATACTTTATTTAATGGCAATTATAAAATTTATATTTTATTATTATTTTTTTTTTGACACAGAATTTATTTGTTACATTAATTATTTTCTTATGTGGATTTTATTTGCTATATTAGTTATTTGATTAGCCATAAAGTATTTGATATGTTAATTATTTGATACAATAAAAATTCTTTGTAATATTAATTATTTTATACAGTAGATTCTATTTTAAAATTAATTGTTTTATTATATGCAAAACATTTCTTCCTCAAAGCAAGTTGAAACCATATTTAATCTAGATTTTGGAATTAAGGGGTCTTTTTTAAAGATAATTTGGCTGTTTTAATTTCCTTTTGATGCAATTATTTATATATTAATTTTTAGTTATTTGCTTCAATGGTTCCCCAACGAAAGGTTGAACATTGTCAGCTGTTTTATATGTCATTTTTAAAATGTCGAAGGACACCTGACGTCCAAAACATCGACAGCGACTCTTTTCCATAAAACCTTCCTGTGTTTTGTCTTGGCAAGTAAGTCCACGTCATTGGTCAACCTCCTTCCTTCCATCCCGATCGTGGCTTTTTCTTGCCAAGTTGACAGAAACAGGCTGTTTCCAGCTTGTAAGGTCACAAGAACACAGGTTGGGGCTAAGAATGTAAAGTTGACGTTTGTCTGGCCATTGTAAGCAGTGACGGCTCGTGAACAGTGTTGACAACTTAGCTCTTTATTTGTTAAAAATATATTTTTTTAAGAGAATTTTTTTAATAGGAATTTTTGGTTTATTTAATGAAAACTATAGAATTTATCTGTTATAATAGTTATTTTCTTATGTAGATTTTATATGCTATGTTATTTTATTATATAGGATTTGTTTATGTTAATTATTTTAGAATAATGAATGTATTTTTTATATTGTTTGTTTAATACTATAGAATTTCTTTGTAATATTATTTATTTTATACTATAGATTTTATTTATCTTATTTAATGATTATTATGTTTTATTGCCAACAATTCGTGGTTATATACTGATAATTATATACAGAATTTCTGGTGATTTTTCTTTTTTCTTTTTTTTTTTTTTTTTTTTTTTTTTTTTGGTTTAATATAATAAAAAAGGAAGCTAAGTTGTAAAAACTGTTCGCGATTGCATTTTTAAAGCCTTTTATGCATGACTTCAACTTTTACTATTTACGGAACTTATTTATTTACTTTTTAATTTTACAATATTTAATATATATTGAGCCTCGTTTGCAGTTAATCTCTAATTCAATTTATGAGGTGTTTATGATAGATTTAGCACTATTGGAATGGAGTTATTTTCTAACATATTCTAAAACTTGGTTATTTTTTCTACTCTCGATTTTATCTGTAATTTTAATCATTTTATTTTTCAATAAGTTTTATTATATTTATATAAAATATTTCTGCCTCTGAGCAGATAGAAACATCATTTACACCGCTTTTCGGAATTAAGGGATACATTTTTATCAATATTTGACTATTTTATTTTTATTCTGATGCACTTCTTCGTATATCATTTTACAACTTAAAAACATTTTTTTAAAAGGTATGGGATTAAATTATATACTATCATTGATCTGCTGCTTTCTATTACAAAATAGTGTTAAAATTAAAGAAGAGTAAAATAAGAAGACATGCATGTAGCGTCCTAAAAAAGCAGTCATGAGCCGTCGCTGGTTTTCAACCAGTTGGTCACAAAATCACATCGGATCCCTAAAGGGTCCAACATTAATCTTTCCCCAGGGTCCAACCTCCATCTTCCCCGTATAGTGTTTACTTTCGAAACGCGTTATATACCAATATGTTAAATATTTCTCTTAGCATTTTTTAAGGCAAAAATTGTAAATCATTTCGGAAAGATTGTAACAACACTGAAAAATCATCATTTGAATGATTCCCCTTTTCATTAATATTCTTTAGTTCATTGATATAAATTCTTTTTATTTAAAAATAAAAAAAATTCACTAACTCAGATATCACAAAACCAACGAATGAAGTGTAAAGTAGAAGTATACTAAATAATATTGGTTAAATTTTAATTACTGCTTTTACTTCATTCGTTTTTGTGTTCAATGTTGATGTTAAAATGAAGAAATTTTTTTGGGGTGGGAACGTATTTGATTAATCAATTTTGAACCAGAATGGCATACGGAGCATCCTGGTTGTCAAACTTTAAAATTTTCAGTACTTAGATCTAATTTTACCTTTTCTACGGTAAGATTCTTTATTTCTATAAAAATCTTTAAGAATTTTTTTTAATTTTACACTAAAAAAAGTTAGACATGTATACACCACATTGCCAAAATTGTTGGTCGCCAAGCAGTTGATTAGAATTTCCCCTTTGCTCTACACAATTTTTACAAAATACACCTCAATATACACTTAGATAATTATGTATTAAAGTCTTGATGATTAGTATCTAGATACTCATGTGTGAGATTTGGGTATTTTTTTTTCTGCATTTCCTTTTTAAGCAAGCTACCTTCAGGAAATCCCAACTGCATATGACATATGTTGATCATCGTCTTCTACAGAATCTCTCTTCATTACTGTATATTAAGGCTTAAATTTTCTATAAAAATAATCATTTATTGCCGGGCTTCTTAATTTTATTTCGATTTTTCCATCTTTTAACTAAGAAACTTTCATTATGTTGTCAGTTAATTTAATTATCAATTACCACGTTTTTCTGAAAGAATTACATATAGTTCCACATAATTGTTGCTATTTCCTGCCCGTTTGCAAGCTGACTGTTGAAAAAAATTCTATTAAACATTTTTAAATAATATAAAAATTTTTAAGGTATATTTCATGCTTACATTTTTTGTTTAGTTTCCAAAAAATTACGTTGGACCTCGTTATCATAATCTCATACGGCACTATCTTTAATTATATATGTACCTGTCTGTCTGCTTCATTCACAGAAATATATAATATAGTCAGTCTTGAAAATTTGTGAGAAAATCTCTTGCTTAATCAGCCGAGATAATTATAAATTTTAAAGAGAACTTTTCTACTTAATCCATTTTTTTAAATGCGTGATACTACATAGTTAAAAATGTATAGTAGACGAATACATCACATAAGCATGCCTTTACAATGCACAAGTAAACTACGGGTACATAATCCCTCCGGTGTGTCTTGTCTTTACAATATCCTAACCAAATACGGAAGGAGAGAAGATATACGCTGTTGATGTTTTAGCAATGTTAAGGTGGCAACAACATTTATGAAATCACGTGTAAAACAGCGGGCACTCACATTACTTATACTTTATTTAATGGCAATTATAAAATTTATATTTTATTATTTTTTTTTTTTGACACAGAATGTATTTGTTACATTAATTATTTTCTTATGTGGATTTTATTTGCTATATTAGTTATTTGATTAGCCATAAAGTATTTGATATGTTAATTATTTGATACAATAAAAATTCTTTGTAATATTAATTATTTTATACAGTAGATTCTATTTTAAAATTAATTGTTTTATTATATGCAAAACATTTCTTCCTCAAAGCAAGTAGAAACCATATTTAATCTAGATTTTGGAATTAAGGGGTCTTTTTTAAAGATAATTTGGCTGTTTTAATTTCCTTTTGATGCAATTATTTATATATTAATTTTTAGATATTTGCTTCAATGGTTCCCCAACGAAAGGTTGAACATTGTCAGCTGTTTTATATGTCATTTTTAAAATGTTGAAGGACACCTGACGTCCAAAACATCGACAGCGACTCTTTTCCATAAAACCTTCCTGTGTTTTGTCTTGGCAAGTAAGTCCACGTCATTGGTCAACCTCCTTCCTTCCATCCCGATCGTGGCTTTTTCTTGCCAAGTTGACAGAAACAGGCTGTTTCCAGCTTGTAAGGTCACAAGAACACAGGTTGGGGCTAAGAATGTAAAGTTGACGTTTGTCTGGACATTGTAAGCAGTGACGGCTCGTGAACAGTGTTGACAACTTAGCTCTTTATTTGTTAAAAATATATTTTTTTAAGAGAATTTTTTTAATAGGAATTTTTGGTTTATTTAATGAAAACTATAGAATTTATCTGTTATAATAGTTATTTTCTTATGTAGATTTTATTTGCTATGTTATTTTATTATATAGGATTTGTTTATGTTAATTATTTTAGAATAATGAATGTATTTTTTATATTGTTTGTTTAATACTATAGAATTTCTTAGTAATATTATTTATTTTATACTATAGATTTTATTTATCTTATTTAATGATTATTATGTTTTATTGCCAACAATCCGTGGTTATATACTGATAATTATATACAGAATTTCTGGTGATTTTTCTTTTTTTTTTTTTTTTTTGGTTTAATATAATAAAAATGGAAGCTAAGTTGTAAAAAATGTTCGCGATTGCATTTTTAAAGCCTTTTATGCATGACTTCAACTTTTACTCATTTACGAAACTTATTTATTTACTTTTAAATTTTACAATATTTAATATATATTGAACCTCGTTTGCAATTAATTTCTAATTCAATTTATGAGGTGTTTATGATAGATTTAGCACTATTGGAATGGAGTTATTTTCTAACATTTTCTAAAACTTGGTTATTTTTTCTACTGTCGATTTTATCTGTAATTTTAATCATTTTATTTACAATAAGTTTTATTATACTTATATAAAATATTTCTGCCTCTGAGCTGATAGAAACATCATTTACTCCGCTTTTCGGAATTAAGGGATACATTTTTAACAATATTTGACTATTTTATTTTTATTCTGATGCACATCTTCGTATATCATTTTACAACTTAAAAACATTTTTTTAAAAGGTATGGGATTAAATTATATACTATCATTGATCTGCTGCTTTCTATTACAAAATAGTGTTAAAATTAAAGAAGAGTAAAATAAGAAGACATGCATGTAGCGTCCTAAAAATGCAGTCATGAGCCGTCGCTGGTTTTCAACCAGTTGGTCACAAAATCACATCGGATCCCTAAAGGGTCCAACATTCATCTTTCCCCAGGGTCCAACCTCCATCTTCCCCGTATAGTGTTTACTTTCGAAACGCGTTATATACCAATATGTTAAATATTTTTCTTAGCATTTTTTAAGGCAAAAATTTTAAATCATTTCGGAAAGATTGTAACAACACTGAAAAATCATCATTTGAATGATTCTCCTTTTCATTAATATTCTTTAGTTCATTCATATAAATTCTTTTTATTTAAAAATAAAAAAATTCACTAACTCAGAGATCACAAAACCAACGAATGAAGAGTAAAGTAGAAGTATACTAAATAATATTGGTTAAATTTTAATTACTGCTTTTACTTCATTCGTTTTTGTGTTCAATGTGGATGTTAAAATGAAGAAATTTTTTTGTGGTGGGAACGTATTTGATTAATCAATTTTGAACCAGAATGGCATACGGAGCATCCTGGTTGTCAAACTTTAAAATTTTCAATACTTAGATCTAATTTTACCTTTTCTACGGTAAGATTCTTTATTTCTATAAAAATCTTTAAGAATTTTTTTAATTTTACACTAAAAAAAGTTAGACATGTATACACCACATTGCCAAAATTTGTTAGTCGCGAAGCAGTTGATTAGAATTTCCCCTTTGCTCTACACAATTTTTACAAAATACGCCTCAATATGCACTTATATAATTATGTATTAAAGTCTTGATGATTAGTATCTAGATACTCATGTGAGAGATTTAGGTATTTTTTTTTCTGCATTTCCTTTTTAAGCAAGCTACCTTCAGGAAATCCCAACTGCTTATGACATATGTTGATCATCGTCTTCTACAGAATCTCCCTTCATTACTGTATGTTAAGGCTTAAATTTTCTATAAAAATAATCATTTATTGCCGGACTTCTTAATTTTATTTCGATTTTTCCATCTTTTAACTAAGAAAATTTCATTATGTAGTCAGTTAATTTAATTATCAATTACCACGTTTTTCTGAAACAATTACATATAGTTCCACATAATTGTTGCTATTTCCTGCCCGTTTGCAAGCTGACTGTTGAAAAAAATTCTATTAAACATTTTTAAATAATATAAAAATTTTTAAGGTATATTTCATGCTTACATTTTTTGTTTAGTTTCCAAAAATTTACGGTGGACCTCGTTATCATAATCTCATACGGCACTATCTTTAATTATATATGTACCTGTGTGTCTGCTTCATTCACAGAAATATATAATATAGTCAGTCTTGAAAATTTGTGAGAAAATCTCTTGCTTAAGCAGCCGAGATAATTATAAATTTTAAAGAGAACTTTTCTACTTAATCCATTTTTTGAAATGCGTGATGCTACATAGTTAAAAATGTATAGTAGACGAATACATCACATAAGCATGCCTTTACAATGCACAAGTAAACTACGGATACATAATCCCTCCGGTGTGTCTTGTCTTTACAATATCCTAACCAAATACGGAAGGAGAGAAGATATACGCTGTTGATGTTTTAGCAATGTTAAGGTGGCAACAACATTTATGAAATCACAAGTAAAACAGTGGACACTCACATTACTTATATTTTATTTAATGGCAATTATAAAATTTATATGTTATTATTATTTTTTTTGACACAGAATTTATTTGTTACATTAATTATTTTCTTATGTGGATTTTATTTGCTATATTAATTATTTGATTAGCCATAAAGTATTTGATATGTTAATTATTTGATACGATAAAAATTCTTTGTAATATTAATTATTTTATACAGTAGATTCTATTTTAAAATTAATTGTTTTATTATGTGCAAAACATTTCTTCCTCTAAGCTAGTAGAAACCATATTTAATCTAGATTTTGGAATTAAGGGGTCTTTTTTAAAGATAATTTGGCTGTTTTAATTTCCTTTTGATGCAATTATTTATCTATTAATTTTTAGTTATTTGCTTCAATGATTCCCCAACGAAAGGTTGAACATTGTCAGCTGTTTTATATGTCTTTTTTTAAATGTTGAAGGACACCTGACGTCCAAATCATCGACAGCGACTCTTTTCCATAAAACCTTCCTGTGTTTTGTCTTGGCAAGTAAGTCCACGTCATTGGTCAACCTCCTTCCTTCCATCCCGATCGTGGCCTTTTTCTTGCCAAGTTGACAGAAACAGGCTGTTTCCAGCTTGTAAGGTCACAAGAACACAGGTTGGGGCTAAGAATGTAAAGTTGACGTTTGTCTGGCCATTGTAAGCAGTGACGGCTCGTGAACAGTGTTGACAACATAGCTCTTTATTTGTTAAAAATATATTTTTTTAAAAGAATTTTTTTAATAGGAATTTTTGGTTTATTTAAGGAAAACTATAGAATTTATCTGTTATAATAGTTATTTTCTTATGTAGATTTTATTTGCTATGTTATTTTATTATATAGAATTTGTTTATGTTAATTATTTTAGAATAATGAACGTATTTTTTATATTGTTTGTTTAATACTATAGAATTTCTTTGTAATATTATTTATTTTATACTATAGATTTTATTTATCTTATTTAATGATTATAATGTTTTATTGCCAACAATCCGTGGTTATATACTGATAATTATATACAGAATTTCTGGTGATTTTTCTTTTTTTTTGGTTTAATATAATAAAAAAGGAAGCTAAGTTGTAAAAATTGTTCGCGATTGCATTTTTAAAGCCTTTTATGCATGACTTCAACTTTTACTCATTTACGGAACTTATTTATTTACTTTTTAATTTTACAATATTTAATATATATTGAGCCTCGTTTGCAATTAATCTCCAATTCAATTTATGAGGTGTTTATGATAGATTTAGCACTATTGGAATGGAGTTATTTTCTAACATTTTCTAAAACTTGGTTATTATTTCTACTGTCGATTTTATCTGTAATTTTAATCATTTTATTTACAATAAGTTTTATTATATTTATATAAAACATTTCTGCCTCTGAGCAGATAGAAACATCATTTACTCCGCTTTTCGGAATTAAGGGATACATTTTTAACAATATTTGACTATTTTATTTTTATTCTGATGCACAGCTTCGTATATCATTTTACAACTTAAAAACATTTTTTTAAAAGGTATGGGATTAAATTATATACTATCATTGATCTGCTGCTTTCTATTACAAAATAGTGTTAAAATTAAAGAAGAGTAAAATAAGAAGACATGCATGTAGCGTCCTAAAAAAGCAGTCATGAGCCGTCGCTGGTTTTCAACCAGTTGGTCACAAAATCACATCGGATCCCTAAAGGGTCCAACATTCATTTTTCCCCAGGGTCCAACCTCCATCTTCCCCGTATAGTGTTTACTTTCGAAACGCGTTATATACCAATATGTTAAATATTTCTCTTAGCATTTTTTAAGGCAAAAATTGTAAATCATTTCGGAAAGATTGTAACAACACTGAAAAATCATCATTTGAATGATTCCCCTTTTCATTAATATTCTTTAGTTCATTGATAGAAATTCTTTTTATTTAAAAATAAAAAAAATTCACTAACTCAGAGATCACAAAACCAACGAATGAAGAGTAAAGTAGAAGTATACTAAATAATATTGGTTAAATTTTAATTACTGCTTTTACTTCATTCGTTTTTGTGTTCAATGTGGATGTTAAAATGAAGAAATTTTTTTGGGGTGGGAACGTATTTGATTAATCTATTTTGAACCAGAATGGCATACGGAGCATCCTGGCTGTCAAACTTTAAAATTTTCAATACTTAGATCTAATTTTACCTTTTCTACGGTAAGATTCTTTATTTTTATAAAAATCTTTAAGATTTTTTTTTCATTTTACACTAAAAAAAGTTAGACATGTATTCACCACATTGCCAAAATTTGTTAGTCGCGAAGCAGTTGATTAGAATTTCCCCTTTGCTCTACACAATTTTTACAAAATACACCTCAATATACACTTAGATAATTATGTATTAAAGTCTTGATGATTAGTATCTAGATACTCATGTGTGAGATTTGGGTATTTTTTTTTCTACATTTCCTTTTTAAGCAATCTACCTTCAGGAAATCCCAACTGCTTATGACATATGTTGATCATCGTCTTCTACAGAATCTCCCTTCATTACTGTATGTTAAGGCTTAAATTTTCTATAAAAATAATCATTTATTGCCGGACTTCTTAATTTTATTTCGATTTTTCCATCTTTTAACTAAGAAACTTTCATTATGTAGTCAGTTAATTTAATTATCAATTACCACGTTTTTCTGAAACAATTACATATAGTTCCACATAATTGTTGCTATTTCCTGCCCGTTTGCAAGCTGACTGTTGAAAAAAATTCTATTAAACATTTTTAAATAATATAAAAATTTTTAAGGTATATTTCATGCTTACATTTTTTGTTTAGTTTCCAAAAATTTACGGTGGACCTCGTTATCATAATCTCATACGGCACTATCTTTAATTATATATGTACCTGTGTGTCTGCTTCATTCACAGAAATATATAATATAGTCAGTCTTGAAAATTTGTGAGAAAATCTCTTGCTTAAGCAGCCGAGATAATTATAAATTTTAAAGAGAACTATTCTACTTAATCCATTTTGTGAAATGCGTGATACTACATAGTTAAAAATGTATAGTAGACGAATACATCACATAAGCATGCCTTTACAATGCACAAGTAAACTACGGGTACATAATCCCTCCGGTGTGTCTTGTCTTTACAATATCCTAACCAAATACGGAAGGAGAGAAGATATACGCTGTTGATGTTTTAGCAATGTTAAGGTGGCAACAACATTTATGAAATCACGTGTAAAACAGCGGACACTCACATTACTTATACTTTATTTAATGGCAATTATAAAATTTATATGTTATTATTATTTTTTTTGACACAGAATTTAATTATTTTCTTATGTGGATTTTATTTGCTATATTAATTATTTGATTAGCCATAAAGTATTTGATATGTTAATTATTTGATACGATAAAAATTCTTTGTAATATTAATTATTTTATACAGTAGATTCTATTTTAAAATTAATTGTTTTATTATATGCAAAACATTTCTTCCTCTAAGCAAGTAGAAACCATATTTAATCTAGATTTTGGAATTAAGGGGTCTTTTTTAAAGATAATTTGGCTGTTTTAATTTCCTTTTGATGCAATTATTTATATATTAATTTTTAGTTATTTGCTTCAATGGTTCCCCAACGAAAGGTTGAACATTGTCAGCTGTTTTATATGTCATTTTTAAAATGTTGAAGGACACCTGACGTCCAAAACATCGACAGCGACTCTTTTCCATAAAAACTTCCTGTGTTTTGTCTTGGCAAGTAAGTCCACGTCATTGGTCAACCTCCTTCCTTCCATCCCGATCGTGGCTTTTTCTTGCCAAGTTGACAGAAACAGGCTGTTTCCAGCTTGTAAGGTCACAAGAACACAGGTTGGGGCTAAGAATGTAAAGTTGACGTTTGTCTGGCCATTGTAAGCAGTGACGGCTCGTGAACAGTGTTGACAACTTAGCTCTTTATTTGTTAAAAATATATTTTTTTAGGAGAATTTTTTTAATAGGAATTTTTGGTTTATTTAATGAAAACTATAGAATTTATCTGTTATAATAGTTATTTTCTTATGTAGATTTTATTTGCTATGTTATTTTATTATATAGAATTTGTTTATGTTAATTATTTTAGAATAATGAATGTATTTTTTAAATTGTTTGTTTAATACTATAGAATTTCTTTGTAATATTATTTATTTTATACTATAGATTTTATTTATCTTATTTAATGATTATTATGTTTTATTGCCACCAATCCGTGGTTATATACTGATAATTATATACAGAATTTCTGGTGATTTTTCTTTTTTTTTTTTGGTTTAATATAATAAAAAAGGAAGCTAAGTTGTAAAAATTGTTCGCGATTGCATTTTTAACGCCTTTTATGCATGACTTCAACTTTTACTCATTTACGGAACTTATTTATTTACTTTTTAATTTTACAATATTTAATATATATTGAGCCTCGTTTGCAATTAATCTCCAATTCAATTTATGAGGTGTTTATGATAGATTTAGCACTATTGGAATGGAGTTATTTTCTAACATTTTCTAAAACTTGGTTATTTTTTCTACTGTCGGTTTTATCTGTAATTTTAATCATTTTATTTACAATAAGTTTTATTATATTTATATAAAATATTTCTGCCTCTGAGCAGATAGAAACATCATTTACTCCGCTTTTCGGAATTAAGGGATACATTTTTAACAATATTTGACTATTTTATTTTTATTCTGATGCACATCTTCGTATATCATTTTACAACTTAAAAACATTTTTTTAAAAGGTATGGGATTAAATTATATACTATCATTGATCTGCTGCTTTCTATTACAAAATAGTGTTAAAATTAAGGAAGAGTAAAATAAGAAGACATGCATGTAGCGTCCTAAAAAAGCAGTCATGAGCCGTCGCTGGTTTTCAACCAGTTGGTCACAAAATCACATCGGATCCCTAAAGGGTCCAACATTCATTTTTCCCCAGGGTCCAACCTCCATCTTCCCCGTATAGTGTTTACTTTCGAAACGCGTTATATACCAATATGTTAAATATTTCTCTTAGCATTTTTTAAGGCAAAAATTGTAAATCATTTCGGAAAGATTGTAACAACACTGAAAAATCATCATTTGAATGATTCCCCTTTTCATTAATATTCTTTAGTTCATTGATATAAATTCTTTTTATTTAAAAATAAAAAAAATTCACTAACTCAGAGATCACAAAACCAACGAATGAAGAGTAAAGTAGAAGTATACTAAATAATATTGGTTAAATTTTAATTACTGCTTTTACTTCATTCGTTTTTGTGTTCAATGTGGATGTTAAAATGAAGAAATTTTTTGGGGTGGGAACGTATTTGATTAATCAATTTTGAACCAGAATGGCATACGGAGCATCCTGGCTGTCAAACTTTAAAATTTTCAATACTTAGATCTAATTTTACCTTTTCTACGGTAAGATTCTTTATTTTTATAAAAATCTTTAAGATTTTTTTTCATTTTACACTAAAAAAAGTTAGACATGTATTCACCACATTGCCAAAATTTGTTAGTCGCGAAGCAGTTGATTAGAATTTCCCCTTTGCTCTACACAATTTTTACAAAATACACCTCAATATACACTTAGATAATTATGTATTAAAGTCTTGATGATTAGTATCTAGATACTCATGTGTGAGATTTGGGTATTTTTTTTTTCTACATTTCCTTTTTAAGCAAGCTACCTTCAGGAAATCCCAACTGCTTATGACATATGTTGATCATCGTCTTCTACAGAATCTCCCTTCATTACTGTATGTTAAGGCTTAAATTTTCTATAAAAATAATCATTTATTGCCGGACTTCTTAATTTTATTTCGATTTTTCCATCTTTTAACTAAGAAACTTTCATTATGTAGTCAGTTAATTTAATTATCAATTACCACGTTTTTCTGAAACAATTACATATAGTTCCACATAATTGTTGCTATTTCCTGCCCGTTTGCAAGCTGACTGTTGAAAAAAATTCTATTAAACATTTTTAAATAATATAAAAATTTTTAAGGTATATTTCATGCTTACATTTTTTGTTTAGTTTCCAAAAATTTACGGTGGACCTCGTTATCATAATCTCATACGGCACTATCTTTAATTATATATGTACCTGTGTGTCTGCTTCATTCACAGAAATATATAATATAGTCAGTCTTGAAAATTTGTGAGAAAATCTCTTGCTTAAGCAGCCGAGATAATTATAAATTTTAAAGAGAACTTTTCTACTTAATCCATTTTGTGAAATGCGTGATACTACATAGTTAAAAATGTATAGTAGACGAATACATCACATAAGCATGCCTTTACAATGCACAAGTAAACTACGGGTACATAATCCCTCCGGTGTGTCTTGTCTTTACAATATCCTAACCAAATACGGAAGGAGAGAAGATATACGCTGTTGATGTTTTAGCAATGTTAAGGTGGCAACAACATTTATGAAATCACGTGTAAAACAGCGGACACTCACATTACTTATACTTTATTTAATGGCAATTATAAAATTTATATGTTATTATTATTTTTTTTGACACAGAATTTAATTATTTTCTTATGTGGATTTTATTTGCTATATTAATTATTTGATTAGCCATAAAGTATTTGATATGTTAATTATTTGATACGATAAAAATTTTTTGTAATATTAATTATTTTATACAGTAGATTCTATTTTAAAATTAATTGTTTTATTATATGCAAAACATTTCTTCCTCTAAGCAAGTAGAAACCATATTTAATCTAGATTTTGGAATTAAGGGGTCTTTTTTAAAGATAATTTGGCTGTTTTAATTTCCTTTTGATGCAATTATTTATATATTAATTTTTAGTTATTTGCTTCAATGGTTCCCCAACGAAAGGTTGAATATTATCAGCTGTTTTATATGTCATTTTTAAAATGTTGAAGGACACCTGACGTCCAAAACATCGACAGCGACTCTTTTCCATAAAACCTTCCTGTGTTTTGTCTTGGCAAGTAAGTCCACGTCATTGGTCAACCTCCTTCCTTCCATCCCGATCGTGGCTTTTTCTTGCCAAGTTGACAGAAACAGGCTGTTTCCAGCTTGTAAGGTCACAAGAACACAGGTTGGGGCTAAGAATGTAAAGTTGACGTTTGTCTGGCCATTGTAAGCAGTGACGGCTCGTGAACAGTGTTGACAACTTAGCACTTTATTTGTTAAAAATATATTTTTTTAGGAGAATTTTTTTAATAGGAATTTTTGGTTTATTTAATGAAAACTATAGAATTTATCTGTTATAATAGTTATTTTCTTATGTAGATTTTATTTGCTATGTTATTTTATTATATAGAATTTGTTTATGTTAATTATTTTAGAATAATGAATGTATTTTTTAAATTGTTTGTTTAATACTATAGAATTTCTTTGTAATATTATTTATTTTATACTATAGATTTTATTTATCTTATTTAATGATTATTATGTTTTATTGCCAACAATCCGTGGTTATATACTGATAATTATATACAGAATTTCTGGTGATTTTTCTTTTTTTTTTTGGTTTAATATAATAAAAAAGGAAGCTAAGTTGTAAAAATTGTTCGCGATTGCATTTTTAAAGCCTTTTATGCATGACTTCAACTTTTACTCATTTACGGAACTTATTTATTTACTTTTTAATTTTACAATATTTAATATATATTGAGCCTCGTTTGCAATTAATCTCCAATTCAATTTATGAGGTGTTTATGATAGATTTAGCACTATTGGAATGGAGTTATTTTCTAACATTTTCTAAAACTTGGTTATTTTTTCTACTGTCGATTTTATCTGTAATTTTAATCATTTTATTTACAATAAGTTTTATTATATTTATATAAAATATTTCTGCCTCTGAGCAGATAGAAACATCATTTACACCGCTTTTCGGAATTAAGGGATACATTTTTATCAATATTTGACTATTTTATTTTTATTCTCATGCACTTCTTCGTATATCATTTTACAACTTAAAAACATTTTTTTAAAAGGTATGGGATTAAATTATATACTATCATTGATCTGCTGCTTTCTATTACAAAATAGTGTTAAAATTAAAGAAGAGTAAAATAAGAAGACATGCATGTAGCGTCCTAAAAAAGCAGTCATGAGCCGTCGCTGGTTTTCAACCAGTTGGTCACAAAATCACATCGGATCCCTAAAGGGTCCAACATTCATCTTTCCCCAGGGTCCAACCTCCATCTTCCCCGTATAGTGTTTACTTTCGAAACGCGTTATATACCAATATGTTAAATATTTCTCTTAGCATTTTTTAAGGCAAAAATTGTAAATCATTTCGGAAAGATTGTAACAACACTGAAAAATCATCATTTGAATGATTCCCCTTTTCATTAATATTCTTTAGTTCATTGATATAAATTCTTTTTATTTAAAAATAAAAAAAATTCACTAACTCAGAGATCACAAAACCAACGAATGAAGAGTAAAGTAGAAGTATACTAAATAATATTGGTTAAATTTTAATTACTGCTTTTACTTCATTCGTTTTTGTGTTCAATGTGGATGTTAAAATGAAGAAATTTTTTGGGGTGGGAACGTATTTGATTAATCAAATTTGAACCAGAATGGCATACGGAGCATCCTGGCTGTCAAACTTTAAAATTTTCAATACTTAGATCTAATTTTACCTTTTCTACGGTAAGATTCTTTATTTTTATAAAAATCTTTAAGATTTTTTTTCATTTTACACTAAAAAAAGTTAGACATGTATTCACCACATTGCCAAAATTTGTTAGTCGCGAAGCAGTTGATTAGAATTTCCCCTTTGCTCTACACAATTTTTACAAAATACACCTCAATATACACTTAGATAATTATGTATTAAAGTCTTGATGATTAGTATCTAGATACTCATGTGTGAGATTTGGGTATTTTTTTTTCTACATTTCCTTTTTAAGCAAGCTACCTTCAGGAAATCCCAACTGCTTATGACATATGTTGATCATCGTCTTCTACAGAATCTCCCTTCATTACTGTATGTTAAGGCTTAAATTTTCTATAAAAATAATCATTTATTGCCGGACTTCTTAATTTTATTTCGATTTTTCCATCTTTTAACTAAGAAACTTTCATTATGTAGTCAGTTAATTTAATTATCAATTACCACGTTTTTCTGAAACAATTACATATAGTTCCACATAATTGTTGCTATTTCCTGCCCGTTTGCAAGCTGACTGTTGAAAAAAATTCTATTAAACATTTTTAAATAATATAAAAATTTTTAAGGTATATTTCATGCTTACATTTTTTGTTTAGTTTCCAAAAATTTACGGTGGACCTCGTTATCATAATCTCATACGGCACTATCTTTAATTATATATGTACCTGTGTGTCTGCTTCATTCACAGAAATATATAATATAGTCAGTCTTGAAAATTTGTGAGAAAATCTCTTGCTTAAGCAGCCGAGATAATTATAAATTTTAAAGAGAACTTTTCTACTTAATCCATTTTGTGAAATGCGTGATACTACATAGTTAAAAATGTATAGTAGACGAATACATCACATAAGCATGCCTTTACAATGCACAAGTAAACTACGGGTACATAATCCCTCCGGTGTGTCTTGTCTTTACAATATCCTAACCAAATACGGAAGGAGAGAAGATATACGCTGTTGATGTTTTAGCAATGTTAAGGTGGCAACAACATTTATGAAATCACGTGTAAAACAGCGGACACTCACATTACTTATACTTTATTTAATGGCAATTATAAAATTTATATGTTATTATTATTTTTTTTTGACACAGAATTTATTTGTTACATTAATTATATTCTTATGTGGATTTTATTTGCTATATTAATTATTTGATTAGCCATAAAGTATTTGATATGTTAATTATTTGATACGATAAAAATTCTTTGTAATATTAATTATTTTATACAGTAGATTCTATTTTAAAATTAATTGTTTTATTATATGCAAAACATTTCTTCCTCTAAGCAAGTAGAAACCATATTTAATCTAGATTTTGGAATTAAGGGGTCTTTTTTAAAGATAATTTGGCTGTTTTAATTTCCTTTTGATGCAATTATTTATATATTAATTTTTAGTTATTTGCTTCAATGGTTCCCCAACGAAAGGTTGAACATTGTCAGCTGTTTTATATGTCATTTTTAAAATGTTGAAGGACACCTGACGTCCAAAACATCGACAGCGACTCTTTTCCATAAAACCTTCCTGTGTTTTGTCTTGGCAAGTAAGTCCACGTCATTGGTCAACCTCCTTCCTTCCATCCCGATCGTGGCTTTTTCTTGCCAAGTTGACAGAAACAGGCTGTTTCCAGC
This sequence comes from Maratus speciosus, assembly GCA_963932465.1. Taxonomy (NCBI): domain Eukaryota; kingdom Metazoa; phylum Arthropoda; class Arachnida; order Araneae; family Salticidae; genus Maratus; species Maratus speciosus. The sequence continues at coordinate 78,475,620 of OZ010793.1, read as the reverse complement.
TTGTAAGGTCACAAGAACACAGGTTGGGGCTAAGAATGTAAAGTTGACGTTTGTCTGGCCATTGTAAGCAGTGACGGCTCGTGAACAGTGTTGACAACTTAGCTCTTTATTTGTTAAAAATATATTTTTTTAGGAGAATTTTTTTAATAGGAATTTTTGGTTTATTTAATGAAAACTATAGAATTTATCTGTTATAATAGTTATTTTCTTATGTAGATTTTATTTGCTATGTTATTTTATTATATAGAATTTGTTTATGTTAATTATTTTAGAATAATGAATGTATTTTTTAAATTGTTTGTTTAATACTATAGAATTTCTTTGTAATATTATTTATTTTATACTATAGATTTTATTTATCTTATTTAATGATTATTATGTTTTATTGCCAACAATCCGTGGTTATATACTGATAATTATATACAGAATTTCTGGTGATTTTTCTTTTTTTTTTGGTTTAATATAATAAAAAAGGAAGCTAAGTTGTAAAAATTGTTCGCGATTGCATTTTTAAAGCCTTTTATGCATGACTTCAACTTTTACTCATTTACGGAACTTATTTATTTACTTTTTAATTTTACAATATTTAATATATATTGAGCCTCGTTTGCAATTAATCTCCAATTCAATTTATGAGGTGTTTATGATAGATTTAGCACTATTGGAATGGAGTTATTTTCTAACATTTTCTAAAACTTGGTTATTTTTTCTAGTGTCGATTTTATCTGTAATTTTAATCATTTTATTTACAATAAGTTTTATTATATTTATATAAAATATTTCTGCCTCTGAGCAGATAGAAACATCATTTACTCCGCTTTTCGGAATTAAGGGATACATTTTTAACAATATTTGACTATTTTATTTTTATTCTGATGCACATCTTCGTATATCATTTTACAACTTAAAAACATTTTTTTAAAAGGTATGGGATTAAATTATATACTATCATTGATCTGCTGCTTTCTATTACAAAATAGTGTTAAAATTAAAGAAGAGTAAAATAAGAAGACATGCATGTAGCGTCCTAAAAAAGCAGTCATGAGCCGTCGCTGGTTTTCAACCAGTTGGTCACAAAATCACATCGGATCCCTAAAGGGTCCAACATTCATATTTCCCCAGGGTCCAACCTCCATCTTCCCCGTATAGTGTTTACTTTCGAAACGCGTTATATACCAATATGTTAAATATTTCTCTTAGCATTTTTTAAGGCAAAAATTGTAAATCATTTCGGAAAGATTGTAACAACACTGAAAAATCATCATTTGAATGATTCCCTTTTTCATTAACCTTCTATTGCCGGCTATAGAAGTTAAAAATCGCAGTCTCTGAGTACGGCAATATCGTGGAATTTTTTTCCCCCACATTGGAGTGACCATTTCTTCGGGAACCTTTGTCTGAAAGCGGGGAGAAGGGTTGGGTTCCAGGGTTGCTGGATAATTCTTGGAAGTATTGAGCAGGTTGTTACTTGCGCCAGTAATCCCCATTTTGGTTCGCTTTCATTCTTATATTTAAAATGAGTGCGAGGAAAGAATTAGTATATATGAATCATTAGGAAATAGTATTTTAATAATTTTCCTGATCATCATTCTTAGATACAGTCAGTAAAATAGATGAACTGGCATTACAAACTTATCGGGGATTTGACAAATCAACTAAAATGAAATATATGTACATTATTTTAACATTTTATATAAAAAAATAATAATAAAAATAATATTAATATATAAACACAATCAAATATGTTATAATATAATATTAAACCCTAAAAAGGTTGTTTTTTTTTTTTTTTTTAGCTGATTAGATGGTGTGTAGTTAATTCTAAAATTCAGATTTTTCGGGGGGGGGGGGGAAGTAAACCTTACTGACTAAGGGCATATATTGCTTACAAGTTTTGCTTTAACTAAATTGTATACCAGTTTAACTATATCTTAGTATGTAATAACTAAAATTCGTTTGTGAATAAATAAGTTCATACACAAAAATAAAAAATAATAAAAAGAATTATGTTACATTATAAGAGAAAAAAAATCATAAAAACAAAGTTACAATCTATGAAAACGAACTGAAATTGATATCAAGTGTACTAATGTTTTGGAGTATATGGGCTGCATAGCATTTATTTTTACCATTTTTACAGACACACAGCGGGAAAAAGGGATTTAGTTACCAGGAGCGCCAGCTTTAAAAAAATATTTGGTGGGCTCTAACATTTTTTATAAAACAACAAATACAGTTTTTACCCTTTGGAGAGAGAAGCGTGGGAGAGCAAATGACTAAAGATGATAATCGAAAACTAAATTATGTTATTTCTAAGCAAAATATAAAATTATTATAATTTATTAAATGATTTTATCACATTATATTCTCATAATTTTCCTTATAAATACATAATAACATAAAACTTGCAATCTATTGAAAATGCAAAAAACTAAAAGTCAAGAAAAATATACATTTTAGTCACCTAAGTGCTTTATTAATTCAAGACATTAAAACCTAAGGCAAAATGTTCTGGAAGTTAATTTTTGGGAGAAATTTAACTATACATCCGCTGAAGTGTCTTTTACTGTCCATGTAAATCTTATTGGCATTCTTAGTATTTTTTAAACAAAATTATTTTGAGAACGTCAATAAAACCCTATTTCATTGAAGCTATAAAATAAATAGATAATGAAACAAATCAATTGAAAATAGGTGGGCGCAGAGATCATATTATTGGGTGGACTCGCACCCCATGGGCCCATATAAGTTGGCGCCACTGTTAGTTACATTAAATTTATGAGTGATTATTGTCGACAATTCCTCTTTCTGTCGCAAGTTTTAAACATAAATGCTTGATACTTACCGACATACTGATGAAAGGGATTTGCAATCAAATAGCTCCCTTTTTTTTAATACCTCCAGGAAAATTAATTACATCTTCAGTCATAAGCAATTGTTGTCTTATGACGGTAGGTTTTTTTCTTTCATGCGCTATAGTATGTGGAAATTCAGTTAAAAACGCTTACTTTAACAGCATTTTTTCTAAAAAACCTATTACCTATACTGAAAGACGAAAAAAGAACGCATTCGATTACATCGTTTCAAAATAAGGGCGCTTGATACATTTGCAAACAAAAAAGTGTTAGTGTGAATATCAGAATAGCCTTAAAACTTCATTATTTTAGTACGTTACGCGATGTGTAATAAATTCTAAACCTCCTATTCAGGTCTATGAAAAGGAGCAAAACAAAAAGCATTATGGCCTATAGGCAGGTATTGTTTACAAATTTTATTTTATTTAAATCATATTCTGTCTCAACTATATCTTAGTATGTATGAACTAAAATTTGTCTTTCAGTGAATAAATTCATACACACACGCACAAAAAAGAAAAAAATTGTCCGCTACATTATAAGGGAAAAAAATTCATTGCCTTTTTTATTTTGTTTATTTTTCAAAACATGTCACTCTATCAAAATGAACTGAAATTGATTTGAAATGTACTGCAGTCTTGTGGAATATAGACTTCATAGCTTTTATTTTTACATTTTTTTTTACTGCACACGCAAACACACACACACAAAAGAATTTGGTTACAGTAAGTTTATGAGTGATTATTGTTGACAGTTCCACTTTCGGTATCAATTTTTTTACGCATAAAAACATGATACTCACAGACATACTGATTTAAGTGATTTGAAATCAAATAGATTTTTTTGAATACTTTACGATAAATGAATTTCATCTTAAGTTTTAAGCAATTGTTGTCTCAAGACGACAGTTTTCGTTTTCTTTCCTGAGCTATCATATTTGGAAATCCCGTTCAAAACGTCAACTTTGTCAGCATTTTTTCTTTAACAAAAAAAGAAAAAAAACCGCTTTCGATTACATAGTTTTTAAATAAGCGTACCTGCTTATTTGATAAATTTGAAACAAAAACTACTACAGTGAGGTTTACTATAGTATATTTTATATTTAATATAGAGTGTTATAGTTGTTTTTATAGAAATACATAAAATTATTTTAAATTGATATGCATTATTTAAATGTATTGTTCCTATGAAATATGGAATCTGTAGAGTTTATTTGATGGATTTTATAGGAAAGCGGGGGGAGGGACATACTCAAATAAGAATTCCGTTATTATTGTGGGAGTAAAAATCATTTGGAAGTGAAGGAATATTATATGACATAGAGTACTGAGAAAATGATGCAACATACAGGATTGTACAGTAAGAAAATGGCATGATGCACTCTAAAACTGTCAAACTGCAAAAAAGGGGACTTGTTTGAGGAGGGGGGGGGGAGGGTTTGGAAGTATTTTAACTGACTTAGTATTTAATTATTGTTATTAGATGACAATAAATGTGGGAAACACATAGTTTTAAAGGTTTAAAATTTTGTATAATTGTGGTGGCGCGGGGGGGGGGGGGGGGCTGTACAGATATTTTGGGGTATTTTTTCTTTTGCTTTGTTTTTGATAGCCGATTGTTTATTTATTGTTACTAAACAGTCCCACTTAGCACAGAAGATCTTTTTAATACAGAGTTGTAAATATGTTAAATTTTTTATGATGGGGAAAACTTAAATTTTGGAGGATGGGAGTTTGTAATTTAGGTGATTCATTATTTAAATTGGTTAGCAGAATTTTTAAAGAGTTCTCAATTTCTTAAACTTTTTTGTATTAACCCCTTGAGGGGCGGTGTGATAAAATATATTCCACCTAATTTAAACACGATTGTCACCAGAAAATTTTATATTTTTAACTTTAGAGGAAAATTGTTGAAATATTGCTTTTCCTTATTTAAAAATGAAATTTTTCGATTATTTCGGTGAGAATTCAATATTTAGAGACATTTTTGCTTGCCCCTCAAGGGGTTACAGGTGTGAGACGAGAAGAAGCAAGGGGCGTATAGTCTACATTTCATTGTACTATAATATTTTTAAATAATAATATTAAAGAGCAAAAAAAAAAAAAAAAAGTTTCAGTATGTGTCTATTTATTCTTTTTTTTTTTTTTTAATCAGGACTCCAAGGGAACCAGTTTAGACCTTAAAGAGCTGTTTGAACCCTGGGAGCAATAACAAATGACATTCCAAGATTATAAAATTTCATCTAAAAAAATGCTTCCCTACCTGTCATCAAATGTATTGATAATGTTTTGACGTCAGAAGAAGCTATCGCCAAATACTTAACATTTTTTCCGGCGTGATTCGCCAAATGTAAAAACTTACCTCGAACTTACCTCTCTGGCTAATGTGGGAGGGAAATTTTCACGGGGAGAGATAGAGACTGACAGCTGAGTAATGACATTTCCTCAAGAAAGGGGGTCGGATGCCTTGGTAAGGAGTTTTACCAGCGCCGTACTGAAGGGATATTTTTCTCGCGGTAAGACGTCTTACCGAGCTGTATCCAGGAGGTTAATATTCTTTAGTTCATTGATATAAATTCTTTTTATTTAAAAATAAAAAAAATTCACTAACTCAGAGATCACAAAACCAACGAATGAAGAGTAAAGTAGAAGTATACTAAATAATATTGGTTAAATTTTAATTACTGCTTTTACTTCATTCGTTTTTGTGTTCAATGTGGATGTTAAAATGAAGAAATTTTTTTGGGGTGGGAACGTATTTGATTAATCAATTTTGAACCAGAATGGCATATGGAGCATCCTGGCTGTCAAACTTTAAAATTTTCAATACTTAGATCTAATTTTACCTTTTCTACGGTAAGATTCTTTATTTTTATAAAAATCTTTAAGATTTTTTTTCATTTTACACTAAAAAAAGTTAGACATGTATTCATCACATTGCCAAAATTTGTTAGTCGCGAAGCAGTTGATTAGAATTTCCCCTTTGCTCTACACAATTTTTACAAAATACACCTCAATATACACTTAGATAATTATGTATTAAAGTCTTGATGATTAGTATCTAGATACTCATGTGTGAGATTTGGGTATTTTTTTTTCTACATTTCCTTTTTAAGCAAGCTACCTTCAGGAAATCCCAACTGCTTATGACATATGTTGATCATCGTCTTCTACAGAATCTCCCTTCATTACTGTATGTTAAGGCTTAAATTTTCTATAAAAATAATCATTTATTGCCGGACTTCTTAATTTTATTTCGATTTTTCCATCTTTTAACTAAGAAACTTTCATTATGTAGTCAGTTAATTTAATTATCAATTACCACGTTTTTCTGAAACAATTACATATAGTTCCACATAATTGTTGCTATTTCCTGCCCGTTTGCAAGCTGACTGTTGAAAAAAATTCTATTAAACATTTTTAAATAATATAAAAATTTTTAAGGTATATTTCATGCTTACATTTTTTGTTTAGTTTCCAAAAATTTACGGTGGACCTCGTTATCATAATCTCATACGGCACTATCTTTAATTATATATGTACCTGTGTGTCTGCTTCATTCACAGAAATATATAATATAGTCAGTCTTGAAAATTTGTGAGAAAATCTCTTGCTTAAGCAGCCGAGATAATTATAAATTTTAAAGAGAACTTTTCTACTTAATCCATTTTGTGAAATGCGTGATACTACATAGTTAAAAATGTATAGTAGACGAATACATCACATAAGCATGCCTTTTCAATGCACAAGTAAACTACGGGTACATAATCCCTCCGGTGTGTCTTGTCTTTACAATATCCTAACCAAATACGGAAGGAGAGAAGATATACGCTGTTGATGTTTTAGCAATGTTAAGGTGGCAACAACATTTATGAAATCACGTGTAAAACAGCGGACACTCACATTACTTATACTTTATTTAATGGCAATTATAAAATTTATATGTTATTATTATTTTTTTTGACACAGAATTTATTTGTTACATTAATTATTTTCTTATGTGGATTTTATTTGCTATATTAATTATTTGATTAGCCGTAAAGTATTTGATATGTTAATTATTTGATACGATAAAAATTCTTTGTAATATTAATTATTTTATACGGTAGATTCTATTTTAAAATTAATTGTTTTATTATATGCAAAACATTTCTTCCTCTAAGCAAGTAGAAACCATATTTAATCTAGATTTTGGAATTAAGGGGTCTTTTTTAAAGATAATTTGGCTGTTTTAATTTCCTTTTGATGCAATTATTTATATATTAATTTTTAGTTATTTGCTTCAATGGTTCCCCAACGAAAGGTTGAACATTGTCAGCTGTTTTATATGTCATTTTTAAAATGTTGAAGGACACCTGACGTCCAAAACATCGACAGCGACTCTTTTCCATAAAACCTTCCTGTGTTTTGTCTTGGCAAGTAAGTCCACGTCATTGGTCAACCTCCTTCCTTCCATCCCGATCGTGGCTTTTTCTTGCCAAGTTGACAGAAACAGGCTGTTTCCAGCTTGTAAGGTCACAAGAACACAGGTTGGGGCTAAGAATGTAAAGTTGACGTTTGTCTGGCCATTGTAAGCAGTGACGGCTCGTGAACAGTGTTGACAACTTAGCTCTTTATTTGTTAAAAATATATTTTTTTAGGAGAATTTTTTTAATAGGAATTTTTGGTTTATTTAATGAAAACTATAGAATTTATCTGTTATAATAGTTATTTTCTTATGTAGATTTTATTTGCTATGTTATTTTATTATATAGAATTTGTTTATGTTAATTATTTTAGAATAATGAATGTATTTTTTAAATTGTTTGTTTAATACTATAGAATTTCTTTGTAATATTATTTATTTTATACTATAGATTTTATTTATCTTATTTAATGATTATTATGTTTTATTGCCAACAATCCGTGGTTATATACTGATAATTATATACAGAATTTCTGGTGATTTTTCTTTTTTTTTTGGTTTAATATAATAAAAAAGGAAGCTAAGTTGTAAAAATTGTTCGCGATTGCATTTTTAAAGCCTTTTATGCATGACTTCAACTTTTACTCATTTACGGAACTTATTTATTTACTTTTTAATTTTACAATATTTAATATATATTGAGGCTCGTTTGCAATTAATCTCCAATTCAATTTATGAGGTGTTTATGATAGATTTAGCACTATTGGAATGGAGTTATTTTCTAACATTTTCTAAAACTTGGTTATTTTTTCTACTGTCGATTTTATCTGTAATTTTAATCATTTTATTTACAATAAGTTTTATTATATTTATATAAAATATTTCTGCCTCTGAGCAGATAGAAACATCATTTACTCCGCTTTTCGGAATTAAGGGATACATTTTTAACAATATTTGACTATTTTATTTTTATTCTGATGCACATCTTCGTATATCATTTTACAACTTAAAAACATTTTTTTAAAATGTATGGGATTAAATTATATACTATCATTGATCTGCTGCTTTCTATTACAAAATAGTGTTAAAATTAAAGAAGAGTAAAATAAGAAGACATGCATGTAGCGTCCTAAAAAAGCAGTCATGAGCCGTCGCTGGTTTTCAACCAGTTGGTCACAAAATCACATCGGATCCCTAAAGGGTCCAACATTCATTTTTCCCCAGGGTCCAACCTCCATCTTCCCCGTATAGTGTTTACTTTCGAAACGCGTTATATACCAATATGTTAAATATTTCTCTTAGCATTTTTTAAGGCAAAAATTGTAAATCATTTCGGAAAGATTGTAACAACACTGAAAAATCATCATTTGAATGATTCCCCTCTTCATTAATAATCTTTAGTTCATTGATATAAATTCTTTTTATTTAAAAATAAAAAAAAATTCACTAACTCAGAGATCACAAAACCAACGAATGAAGATTAAAGTAGAAGTATACTAAATAATATTGGTTAAATTTTAATTACTGCTTTTACTTCATTCGTTTTTGTGTTCAATGTTGATGTTAAAATGAAGAAATTTTTTTGGGGTGGGAACGTATTTGATTAATCAATTTTGAACCAGAATGGCATACGGAGCATCCTGGCTGTCAAACTTAAAAATTTTCAATACTTAGATCTAATTTTACCTTTTCTACGGTAAGATTCTTTATTTTTATAAAAATCTTTAAGATTTTTTTTCATTTTACACTAAAAAAAGTTAGACATGTATTCACCACATTGCCAAAATTTGTTAGTCGCGAAGCAGTTGATTAGAATTTCCCCTTTGCTCTACACAATTTTTACAAAATACACCTCAATATACACTTAGATAATTATGTATTAAAGTCTTGATGATTAGTATCTAGATACTCATGTGTGAGATTTGGGTATTTTTTTTTTCTACATTTCCTTTTTAAGCAAGCTACCTTCAGGAAATCCCAACTGCTTATGACATATGTTGATCATCGTCTTCTACAGAATCTCCCTTCATTACTGTATGTTAAGGCTTAAATTTTCTATAAAAATAATCATTTATTGCCGGACTTCTTAATTTTATTTCGATTTTTCCATCTTTTAACTAAGAAACTTTCATTATGTAGTCAGTTAATTTAATTATCAATTACCACGTTTTTCTGAAACAATTACATATAGTTCCACATAATTGTTGCTATTTCCTGCCCGTTTGCAAGCTGACTGTTGAAAAAAATTCTATTAAACATTTTTAAATAATATAAAAATTTTTAAGGTATATTTCATGCTTACATTTTTTGTTTAGTTTCCAAAAATTTAAGGTGGACCTCGTTATCATAATCTCATACGGCACTATCTTTAATTATATATGTACCTGTGTGTCTGCTTCATTCACAGAAATATATAATATAGTCAGTCTTGAAAATTTGTGAGAAAATCTCTTGCTTAAGCAGCCGAGATAATTATAAATTTTAAAGAGAACTTTTCTACTTAATCCATTTTGTGAAATGCGTGATACTACATAGTTAAAAAGTCCTTCCGGCCAGTGCCGGGAGGAAGAGGTAGCTTTCATAATCCTTATTTAAAAAAAGCCAAATTATATCATTCAAACACACGAAGCTCAATTTAGTGGAAACCGAATATAGGAGATTCAATACTAATTTTTATCAATATAATGAATGAGAATTTCGCGAAATTAGTCAGCTTTATCCAAGCTGCTTTTCTTTGAAGTAACATATATTTGGCTGCCAAATTCGGCAATTTCTTAAAGTGCCTGTCATTTTAAGACAACATGGTGGATGAGGCTAAGCAGTGAACTCGGTCGAGACCTTAGTAATTGCTGTGCACATGCTCACTCACATCGGAATCGGTTAATATATAGGAGTGCTGTCGCATGCAAAAAATCAGATTTTTCAAAATGTCACCCACAATAGAAATTGAAACTGCTATATCTGAGCCATTTTTTAAGGTAAAGACAAACAAAAAATGCTCCTGAATCCTTATATCAAGGTCAAATACTTAAGAAAGAAACCCTTTTCAATTTCTAATTTTTTTGCACCTCACTTTAAATATATATATATATATATTTTAATTTAATGGTCGCCATTTTGAAACAAGATGGCTGATGAATCTGGCCAGCGAACTTGGTCGAGGTGTTGATGTATACTATCCACATGCCTTCTTACATCGAAATAGGCGAATACGTGTGTTATCGCGTGACAAATACAAGATCGTTTCAAAATGTTAGCCATGCTAGAAATTCAAAGTGCTATAAATCAACCATTTTTTAAGATATAAACAAAAGAACAAATTTTCAGAAACAAAAACTGCTCCGGAATCTTTGTATCAAGGTCAAACACATAAAAAAATCTTTTTCATTTTCCAATTGTTTAATACCTCATTTTGAATTTTAAATTTAATTTTTTTTAAATGGCAACCCTTTTGAAACAAGATGGCGAATGAAGCTGGCCAACGAACTCGGTCGAGACATTGGTATGTACTATGTACAGACCAAGTTACATCCAAATAGGTTCATAATTACGCCTGTTGTCGCGTGACAAAAATCAGGTCGTTTTAAAATGTCAGCCACAAGATAAATTCAAAATGCTATTACTCAGCCATTTTTATTAGATATAGACGAAAGAAAAACTGTTCCGGAATCTTTGTATTAAGGTAAAACACATACAAAAAAAATCTTTTTCACTTTCCAATTTTTTTGGTATCTCATTTAAATTTTTTAATTTTTTAATTTTTTTAATGGCCGCCATTTTGAAACAAGATGGCGGATGAAGCCGGCCGACGAACTCGGTCGAGATATTTGTATGTACTATGTACACACCAAGGTACATCCAAGTCGGCTCATAAATACGCCTGTTATTACGTGAGAAAAATCAGGACGTTTCAAAATGTCAGCCACGCTAGAAATTCAAAATGCTATAACTCAGCCATTTCTTAAGATATAGACGAAACAAAAACTGCTCCCGAATCTTTTTATCAAGGTCAAACACATAAAAAGAAAATATTTTTTCAATTTTTAATTTTTCGGTACCACATTTCAAATTTAAATTTTTCTTAAAAATTTAAATGGCCACCATTTTTAAACAAGATGGCAGATGAAGCTGACCAACGAACCCGGTCGAGACATTGGTATGTACTATGTATAAACGAAGTTACATCCAAATCGGTTCATAAATACGCCTTTTATCGCGTGACAAAATTCAGGACGTTTCAAAATGTCAGCCACGCTAGAAATTCAAAATGCTATAACTCAGCCATTTTTTAAGATATAGACGAAACAAAAACTGCTCCGAAGTCTTTGTATAAAGGTCAAATACATAAGAAAAAATATTTTTCCATTTTCAATTTTTTGGTACCACATTTCAATTTTTAAATTTTTAAAAAAATTTTAAATGGCCGCCATTTTGAAACAAAATGGCGGATGAAGCTGGCCAACGAACTCGGTCGAGAGATTGGTATGTACTATGTACACACTGAATTACATCCAAATCGGTTCATAAATACGCCTTTTATCGCGTGACAAAATTCAGGACGTTTCAAAATGTCAGCCACGCTAGAAATTCAAAATGCTATAACTCAGCCCTTTTTTAAGATATAGACGAAACAAAAACTGCTTCGGAATCTTTGTATAAAGGTCAAATACATAAGAAAAAAATATTTTTCCATTTTTAATTTTTTGGTACCACATTTCAAGTTTTAAAATTTTTTAAAAATTTTAAATGGCCGCCATTTTGAAACAAAATGGCGGATGATGCTGGCCAACGAACTCGGTCGAGACATTGGTATGTACTATGTACACACCAAATTTCATCGAAATCGGTTCATAAATACGGGAGTTACAGTGTGACATAGGTCAGATATATATATATATATATATATATATATATATATATCAATTTTGAACGGAGGGTGGTTTCGGGGTCTGGGGGTCATGATCGATGAAAATATACCAAAATTTTTTGAAATCGCTTTCCTCCGAACGGCTGCAATAGGTAGCTTTTTTGTAAAGAAAGCTACCTAAAATGTATAGTAGACGAATACATCACATAAGCATGCCTTTACAATGCACAAGTAAACTACGGGTACATAATCCCTCCGGTGTGTCTTGTCTTTACAATATCCTAACCAAATACGGAAGGAGAGAAGATATACGCTGTTGATGTTTTAGCAATGTTAAGGTGGCAACAACATTTATGAAATCACGTGTAAAACAGCGGACACTCACATTACTTATACTTTATTTAATGGCAATTATAAAATTTATATGTTATTATTATTTTTTTTGACACAGAATTTAATTATTTTCTTATGTGGATTTTATTTGCTATATTAATTATTTGATTAGCCATAAAGTATTTGATATGTTAATTATTTGATACGATAAAAATTCTTTGTAATATTAATTATTTTATACAGTAGATTCTATTTTAAAATTAATTGTTTTATTATATGCAAAACATTTCTTCCTCTAAGCAAGTAGAAACCATATTTAATCTAGATTTTGGAATTAAGGGGTCTTTTTTAAAGATAATTTGGCTGTTTTAATTTCCTTTTGATGCAATTATTTATATATTAATTTTTAGTTATTTGCTTCAATGGTTCCCCAACGAAAGGTTGAACATTGTCAGCTGTTTTATATGTCATTTTTAAAATGTTGAAGGACACCTGACGTCCAAAACATCGACAGCGACTCTTTTCCATAAAACCTTCCTGTGTTTTGTCTTGGCAAGTAAGTCCACGTCATTGGTCAACCTCCTTCCTTCCATCCCGATCGTGGCTTTTTCTTGCCAAGTTGACAGAAACAGGCTGTTTCCAGCTTGTAAGGTCACAAGAACACAGGTTGGGGCTAAGAATGTAAAGTTGACGTTTGTCTGGCCATTGTAAGCAGTGACGGCTCGTGAACAGTGTTGACAACTTAGCTCTTTATTTGTTAAAAATATATTTTTTTAGGAGAATTTTTTTAATAGGAATTTTTGGTTTATTTAATGAAAACTATAGAATTTATCTGTTATAATAGTTATTTTCTTATGTAGATTTTATTTGCTATGTTATTTTATTATATAGAATTTGTTTATGTTAATTATTTTAGAATAATGAATGTATTTTTTAAATTGTTTGTTTAATACTATAGAATTTCTTTGTAATATTATTTATTTTATACTATAGATTTTATTTATCTTATTTAATGATTATTATGTTTTATTGCCAACAATCCGTGGTTATATACTGATAATTATATACAGAATTTCTGGTGATTTTTCTTTTTTTTTTGGTTTAATATAATAAAAAAGGAAGCTAAGTTGTAAAAATTGTTCGCGATTGCATTTTTAAAGCCTTTTATGCATGACTTCAACTTTTACTCATTTACGGAACTTATTTCTTTACTTTTTAATTTTACAATATTTAATATATATTGAGCCTCGTTTGCAATTAATCTCCAATTCAATTTATGAGGTGTTTATGATAGATTTAGCACTATTGGAATGGAGTTATTTTCTAACATTTTCTAAAACTTGGTTATTTTTTCTACTGTCGATTTTATCTGTAATTTTAATCATTTTATTTACAATAAGTTTTATTATATTTATATAAAATATTTCTGCCTCTGAGCAGATAGAAACATCATTTACTCCGCTTTTCGGAATTAAGGGATACATTTTTAACAATATTTGACTATTTTATTTTTATTCTGATGCACATCTTCGTATATCATTTTACAACTTAAAAACATTTTTTTAAAAGGTATGGGATTAAATTTTATACTATCATTGATCTGCTGCTTTCTATTACAAAATAGTGTTAAAATTAAAGAAGAGTAAAATAAGAAGACATGCATGTAGCGTCCTAAAAAAGCAGTCATGAGCCGTCGCTGGTTTTCAACCAGTTGGTCACAAAATCACATCGGATCCCTAAAGGGTCCAACATTCATTTTTCCCCAGGGTCCAACCTCCATCTTCCCCGTATAGTGTTTACTTTCGAAACGCGTTATATACCAATATGTTAAATATTTCTCTTAGCATTTTTTAAGGCAAAAATTGTAAATCATTTCGGAAAGATTGTAACAACACTGAAAAATCATCATTTGAATGATTCCCCTTTTCATTAATATTCTTTAGTTCATTGATATAAATTCTTTTTATTTAAAAATAAAAAAAATTCACTAACTCAGAGATCACAAAACCAACGAATGAAGAGTAAAGTAGAAGTATACTAAATAATATTGGTTAAATTTTAATTACTGCTTTTACTTCATTCGTTTTTGTGTTCAATGTGGATGTTAAAATGAAGAAATTTTTTGGGGTGGGAACGTATTTGATTAATCAATTTTGAACCAGAATGGCATACGGAGCATCCTGGCTGTCAAACTTTAAAATTTTCAATACTTAGATCTAATTTTACCTTTTCTACGGTAAGATTCTTTATTTTTATAAAAATCTTTAAGATTTTTTTTCATTTTACACTAAAAAAAGTTAGACATGTATTCACCACATTGCCAAAATTTGTTAGTCGCGAAGCAGTTGATTAGAATTTCCCCTTTGCTCTACACAATTTTTACAAAATACACCTCAATATACACTTAGATAATTATGTATTAAAGTCTTGATGATTAGTATCTAGATACTCATGTGTGAGATTTGGGTATTTTTTTTCTACATTTCCTTTTTAAGCAAGCTACCTTCAGGAAATCCCAACTGCTTACGACATATGTTGATCATCGTCTTCTACAGAATCTCCCTTCATTACTGTATGTTAAGGCTTAAATTTTCTATAAAAATAATCATTTATTGCCGGGCTTCTTAATTTTATTTCGATTTTTCCATCTTTTAACTAAGAAACTTTCATTATGTAGTCAGTTAATTTAATTATCAATTACCACGTTTTTCTGAAACAATTACATATAGTTCCACATAATTGTTGCTATTTCCTGCCCGTTTGCAAGCTGACTGTTGAAAAAAATTCTATTAAACATTTTTAAATAATATAAAAATTTTTAAGGTATATTTCATGCTTACATTTTTTGTTTAGTTTCCAAAAATTTACGGTGGACCTCGTTATCATAATCTCATACGGCACTATCTTTAATTATATATGTACCTGTGTGTCTGCTTCATTCACAGAAATATATAATATAGTCAGTCTTGAAAATTTGTGAGAAAATCTCTTGCTTAAGCAGCCGAGATAATTATAAATTTTAAAGAGAACTTTTCTACTTAATCCATTTTGTGAAATGTGTGATACTACATAGTTAAAAATGTATAGTAGACGAATACATCACATAAGCATGCCTTTACAATGCACAAGTAAACTACGGGTACATAATCCCTCCGGTGTGTCTTGTTTTTACAATATCCTAACCAAATACGGAAGGAGAGAAGATATACGCTGTTGATGTTTTAGCAATGTTAAGGTGGCAACAACATTTATGAAATCACGTGTAAAACAGCGGACACTCACATTACTTATACTTTATTTAATGGCAATTATAAAATTTATATGTTATTATTATTTTTTTTGACACAGAATTTATTTGTTACATTAATTATATTCTTATGTGGATTTTATTTGCTATATTAATTATTTGATTAGCCATAAAGTATTTGATATGTTAATTATTTGATACGATAAAAATTCTTTGTAATATTAATTATTTTATACAGTAGATTCTATTTTAAAATTAATTGTTTTATTATATGCAAAACATTTCTTCCTCTAAGCAAGTAGAAACCATATTTAATCTAGATTTTGGAATTAAGGGGTCTTTTTTAAAGATAATTTGGCTGTTTTAATTTCCTTTTGATGCAATTATTTATATATTAATTTTTAGTTATTTGCTTCAATGTTTCCCCAACGAAAGGTTGAACATTGTCAGCTGTTTTATATGTCATTTTTAAAATGTTGAAGGACACCTGACGTCCAAAACATCGACAGCGACTCTTTTCCATAAAACCTTCCAGTGTTTTGTCTTGGCAAGTAAGTCCACGTCATTGGTCAACCTCCTTCCTTCCATCCCGATCGTGGCTTTTTCTTGCCAAGTTGACAGAAACAGGCTGTTTCCAGCTTGTAAGGTCACAAGAACACAGGTTGGGGCTAAGAATGTAAAGTTGACGTTTGTCTGGCCATTCTAAGCAGTGACGGCTCGTGAACAGTGTTGACAACTTAGCTCTTTATTTGTTAAAAATATATTTTTTTAGGAGAATTTTTTTAATAGGAATTTTTGGTTTATTTAATGAAAACTATAGAATTTATCTGTTATAATAGTTATTTTCTTATGTAGATTTTATTTGCTATGTTATTTTATTATATAGAATTTGTTTATGTTAATTATTTTAGAATAATGAATGTATTTTTTAAATTGTTTGTTTAATACTATAGAATTTCTTTGTAATATTATTTATTTTATACTATAGATTTTATTTATCTTATTTAATGATTATTATGTTTTATTGCCAACAATCCGTGGTTATATACTGATAATTATATACAGAATTTCTGGTGATTTTTCTTTTTTTTTTTTGGTTTAATATAATAAAAAAGGAAGCTAAGTTGTAAAAATTGTTCGCGATTGCATTTTTAAAGCCTTTTATGCATGACTTCAACTTTTACTCATTTACGGAACTTATTTATTTACTTTTTAATTTTACAATATTTAATATATATTGAGCCTCGTTTGCAATTAATCTCCAATTCAATTTATGAGGTGTTTATGATAGATTTAGCACTATTGGAATGGAGTTATTTTCTAACATTTTCTAAAACTTGGTTATTTTTTCTACTGTCGATTTTATCTGTAATTTTAATCATTTTATTTACAATAAGTTTTATTATATTTATATAAAATATTTCTGCCTCTGAGCAGATAGAAACATCATTTACTCCGCTTTTCGGAATTAAGGGATACATTTTTAACAATATTTGACTATTTTATTTTTATTCTGATGCACATCTTCGTATATCATTTTACAACTTAAAAACATTTTTTTAAAAGGTATGGGATTAAATTATATACTATCATTGATCTGCTGCTTTCTATTACAAAATAGTGTTAAAATTAAAGAAGAGTAAAATAAGAAGACATGCATGTAGCGTCCTAAAAAAGCAGTCATGAGCCGTCGCTGGTTTTCAACCAGTTGGTCACAAAATCACATCGGATCCCTAAAGGGTCCAACATTCATTTTTCCCCAGGGTCCAACCTCCATCTTCCCCGTATAGTGTTTACTTTCGAAACGCGTTATATACCAATATGTTAAATATTTCTCTTAGCATTTTTTAAGGTAAAAATTGTAAATCATTTCGGAAAGATTGTAACAACACTGAAAAATCATCATTTGAATGATTCCCCTTTTCATTAATATTCTTTAGTTCATTGATATAAATTCTTTTTATTTAAAAATAAAAAAAATTCACTAACTCAGAGATCACAAAACCAACGAATGAAGAGTAAAGTAGAAGTATACTAAATAATATTGGTTAAATTTTAATTACTGCTTTTACTCCATTCGTTTTTGTGTTCAATGTGGATGTTAAAATGAAGAAATTTTTTTGGGGTGGGAACGTATTTGATTAATCAATTTTGAACCAGAATGGCATACGGAGCATCCTGGCTGTCAAACTTTAAAATTTTCAATACTTAGATCTAATTTTACCTTTTCTACGGTAAGATTCTTTATTTTTATAAAAATCTTAGAGATTTTTTTTCATTTTACACTAAAAAAAGTTAGACATGTATTCACCACATTGCCAAAATTTGTTAGTCGCGAAGCAGTTGATTAGAATTTCCCCTTTGCTCTACACAATTTTTACAAAATACACCTCAATATACACTTAGATAATTATGTATTAAAGTCTTGATGATTAGTATCTAGATACTCATGTGTGAGATTTGGGAATTTTTTTTTCTACATTTCCTTTTTAAGCAAGCTACCTTCAGGAAATCCCAACTGCTTATGACATATGTTGATCATCGTCTTCTACAGAATCTCCCTTCATTACTGTATGTTAAGGCTTAAATTTTCTATAAAAATAATCATTTATTGCCGGACTTCTTAATTTTATTTCGATTTTTCCATCTTTTAACTAAGAAACTTTCATTATGTAGTCAGTTAATTTAATTATCAATTACCACGTTTTTCTGAAACAATTACATATAGTTCCACATAATTGTTGCTATTTCCTGCCCGTTTGCAAGCTGACTGTTGAAAAAAATTCTATTAAACATTTTTAAATAATATAAAAATTTTTAAGGTAGATTTCATGCTTACATTTTTTGTTTAGTTTCCAAAAATTTACGGTGGACCTCGTTATCATAATCTCATACGGCACTATCTTTAATTACATATGTACCTGTGTGTCTGCTTCATTCACAGAAATATATAATATAGTCAGTCTTGAAAATTTGTGAGAAAATCTCTTGCTTAAGCAGCCGAGATAATTATAAATTTTAAAGAGAACTTTTCTACTTAATCCATTTTGTGAAATGCGTGATACTACATAGTTAAAAATGTATAGTAGACGAATACATCACATAAGCATGCCTTTACAATGCACAAGTAAACTACGGGTACATAATCCCTCCGGTGTGTCTTGTCTTTACAATATCCTAACCAAATACGGAAGGAGAGAAGATATACGCTGTTGATGTTTGAGCAATGTTAAGGTGGCAACAACATTTATGAAATCACGTGTAAAACAGCGGACACTCACATTACTTATACTTTATTTAATGGCAATTATAAAATTTATATGTTATTATTATTTTTTTTTGACACAGAATTTAATTATTTTCTTATGTGGATTTTATTTGCTATATTAATTATTTGATTAGCCATAAAGTATTTGATATGTTAATTATTTGATACGATAAAAATTCTTTGTAATATTAATTATTTTATACAGTAGATTCTATTTTAAAATTAATTGTTTTATTATATGCAAAACATTTCTTCCTCTAAGCAAGTAGAAACCATATTTAATCTAGATTTTGGAATTAAGGGGTCTTTTTTAAAGATAATTTGGCTGTTTTAATTTCCTTTTGATGCAATTATTTATATATTAATTTTTAGTTATTTGATTCAATGGTTCCCCAACGAAAGGTTGAACATTGTCAGCTGTTTTATATGTCATTTTTAAAATGTTGAAGGACACCTGACGTCCAAAACATCGACAGCGACTCTTTTCCATAAAACCTTCCTGTGTTTTGTCTTGGCAAGTAAGTCCACGTCATTGGTCAACCTCCTTCCTTCCATCCCGATCGTGGCTTTTTCTTGCCAAGTTGACAGAAACAGGCTGTTTCCAGCTTGTAAGGTCACAAGAACACAGGTTGGGGCTAAGAATGTAAAATTGACGTTTGTCTGGCCATTGTAAGCAGTGACGGCTCGTGAACAGTGTTGACAACTTAGCTCTTTATTTGTTAAAAATATATTTTTTTAGGAGAATTTTTTTAATAGGAATTTTTGGTTTATTTAATGAAAACTATAGAATTTATCTGTTATAATAGTTATTTTCTTATGTAGATTTTATTTGCTATGTTATTTTATTATATAGAATTTGTTTATGTTAATTATTTTAGAATAATGAATGTATTTTTTAAATTGTTTGTTTAATACTATAGAATTTCTTTGTAATATTATTTATTTTATACTATAGATTTTATTTATCTTATTTAATGATTATTATGTTTTATTGCCAACAATCCGTGGTTATATACTGATAATTATATACAGAATTTCTGGTGATTTTTCTTTTTTTTTTGGTTTAATATAATAAAAAAGGAAGCTAAGTTGTAAAAATTGTTCGCGATTGCATTTTTAAAGCCTTTTATGCATGACTTCAACTTTTACTCATTTACGGAACTTATTTATTTACTTTTTAATTTTACAATATTTAATATATATTGAGCCTCGTTTGCAATTAATCTCCAATTCAATTTATGAGGTGTTTATGATAGATTTAGCACTATTGGAATGGAGTTATTTTCTAACATTTTCTAAAACTTGGTTATTTTTTCTACTGTCGATTTTATCTGTAATTTTAATCATTTTATTTACAATAAGTTTTATTATATTTATATAAAATATTTCTGCCTCTGAGCAGATAGAAACATCATTTACTCCGCTTTTCGGAATTAAGGGATACATTTTTAACAATATTTGACTATTTTATTTTTATTCTGATGCACATCTTCGTATATCATTTTACAACTTAAAAACATTTTTTTAAAAGGTATGGGATTAAATTATATACTATCATTGATCTGCTGCTTTCTATTACAAAATAGTGTTAAAATTAAAGAAGAGTAAAATAAGAAGACATGCATGTAGCGTCCTAAAAAAGCAGTCATGAGCCGTCGCTGGTTTTCAACCAGTTGGTCACAAAATCACATCGGATCCCTAAAGGGTCCAACATTCATTTTTCCCCAGGGTCCAACCTCCATCTTCCCCGTATAGTGTTTACTTTCGAAACGCGTTATATACCAATATGTTAAATATTTCTCTTAGCATTTTTTAAGGCAAAAATTGTAAATCATTTCGGAAAGATTGTAACAACACTGAAAAATCATCATTTGAATGATTCCCCTTTTCATTAATATTCTTTAGTTCATTGATATAAATTCTTTTTATTTAAAAATAAAAAAAATTCACTAACTCAGAGATCACAAAACCAACGAATGAAGAGTAAAGTAGAAGTATACTAAATAATATTGGTTAAATTTTAATTACTGCTTTTACTTCATTCGTTTTTGTGTTCAATGTGGATGTTAAAATGAAGAAATTTTTTTGGGGTGGGAACGTATTTGATTAATCAATTTTGAACCAGAATGGCATACGGAGCATCCTGGCTGTCAAACTTTAAAATTTTCAATACTTAGATCTAATTTTACCTTTTCTACGGTAAGATTCTTTATTTTTATAAAAATCTTTAAGATTTTTTTTCATTTTACACTAAAAAAAGTTAGACATGTATTCACCACATTGCCAAAATTTGTTAGTCGCGAAGCAGTTGATTAGAATTTCCCCTTTGCTCTACACAATTTTTACAAAATACACCTCAATATACACTTAGATAATTATGTATTAAAGTCTTGATGATTAGTATCTAGATACTCATGTGTGAGATTTCGGTATTTTTTTTTCTACATTTCCTTTTTAAGCAAGCTACCTTCAGGAAATCCCAACTGCTTATGACATATGTTGATCATCGTCTTCTACAGAATCTCCCTTCATTACTGTATGTTAAGGCTTAAATTTTCTATACAAATAATCATTTATTGCCGGACTTCTTAATTTTATTTCGATTTTTCCATCTTTTAACTAAGAAACTTTCATTATGTAGTCAGTTAATTTAATTATCAATTACCACGTTTTTCTGAAACAATTACATATAGTTCCACATAATTGTTGCTATTTCCTGCCCGTTTGCAAGCTGACTGTTGAAAAAAATTCTATTAAACATTTTTAAATAATATAAAAATTTTTAAGGTATATTTCATGCTTACATTTTTTGTTTAGTTTCCAAAAATTTACGGTGGACCTCGTTATCATAATCTCATACGGCACTATCTTTAATTATATATGTACCTGTGTGTCTGCTTCATTCACAGAAATATATAATATAGTCAGTCTTGAAAATTTGTGAGAAAATCTCTTGCTTAAGCAGCCGAGATAATTATAAATTTTAAAGAGAACTTTTCTACTTAATCCATTTTGTGAAATGTGTGATACTACATAGTTAAAAATGTATAGTAGACGAATACATCACATAAGCATGCCTTTACAATGCACAAGTAAACTACGGGTACATAATCCCTCCGGTGTGTCTTGTCTTTACAATATCCTAACCAAATACGGAAGGAGAGAAGATATACGCTGTTGATGTTTTAGCAATGTTAAGGTGGCAAAAACATTTATGAAATCACGTGTAAAACAGCGGACACTCACATTACTTATACTTTATTTAATGGCAATTATAAAATTTATATGTTATTATTATTTTTTTTTGACACAGAATTTAATTATTTTCTTATGTGGATTTTATTTGCTATATTAATTATTTGATTAGCCATAAAGTATTTGATATGTTAATTATTTGATACGATAAAAATTCTTTGTAATATTAATTATTTTATACAGTAGATTCTATTTTAAAATTAATTGTTTTATTATATGCAAAACATTTCTTCCTCTAAGCAAGTAGAAACCATATTTAATCTAGATTTTGGAATTAAGGGGTCTTTTTTAAAGATAATTTGGCTGTTTTAATTTCCTTTTGATGCAATTATTTATATATTAATTTTTAGTTATTTGCTTCAATGTTTCCCCAACGAAAGGTTGAACATTGTCAGCTGTTTTATATGTCATTTTTAAAATGTTGAAGGACACCTGACGTCCAAAACATCGACAGCGACTCTTTTCCATAAAACCTTCCAGTGTTTTGTCTTGGCAAGTAAGTCCACGTCATTGGTCAACCTCCTTCCTTCCATCCCGATCGTGGCTTTTTCTTGCCAAGTTGACAGAAACAGGCTGTTTCCAGCTTGTAAGGTCACAAGAACACAGGTTGGGGCTAAGAATGTAAAGTTGACGTTTGTCTGGCCATTGTAAGCAGTGACGGCTCGTGAACAGTGTTGACAACTTAGCTCTTTATTTGTTAAAAATATATTTTTTTAGGAGAATTTTTTTAATAGGAATTTTTGGTTTATTTAATGAAAACTATAGAATTTATCTGTTATAATAGTTATTTTCTTATGTAGATTTTATTTGCTATGTTATTTTATTATATAGAATTTGTTTATGTTAATTATTTTAGAATAATGAATGTATTTTTTAAATTGTTTGTTTAATACTATAGAATTTCTTTGTAATATTATTTATTTTATACTATAGATTTTATTTATCTTATTTAATGATTATTATGTTTTATTGCCAACAATCCGTGGTTATATACTGATAATTATATACAGAATTTCTGGTGATTTTTCTTTTTTTTTTTTGGTTTAATATAATAAAAAAGGAAGCTAAGTTGTAAAAATTGTTCGCGATTGCATTTTTAAAGCCTTTTATGCATGACTTCAACTTTTACTCATTTACGGAACTTATTTATTTACTTTTTAATTTTACAATATTTAATATATATTGAGCCTCGTTTGCAATTAATCTCCAATTCAATTTATGAGGTGTTTATGATAGATTTAGCACTATTGGAATGGAGTTATTTTCTAACATTTTCTAAAACTTGGTTATTTTTTCTACTGTCGATTTTATCTGTAATTTTAATCATTTTATTTACAATAAGTTTTATTATATTTATATAAAATATTTCTGCCTCTGAGCAGATAGAAACATCATTTACTCCGCTTTTCGGAATTAAGGGATACATTTTTAACAATATTTGACTATTTTATTTTTATTCTGATGCACATCTTCGTATATCATTTTACAACTTAAAAACATTTTTTTAAAAGGTATGGGATTAAATTATATACTATCATTGATCTGCTGCTTTCTATTACAAAATAGTGTTAAAATTAAAGAAGAGTAAAATAAGAAGACATGCATGTAGCGTCCTAAAAAAGCAGTCATGAGCCGTCGCTGGTTTTCAACCAGTTGGTCACAAAATCACATCGGATCCCTAAAGGGTCCAACATTCATTTTTCCCCAGGGTCCAACCTCCATCTTCCCCGTATAGTGTTTACTTTCGAAACGCGTTATATACCAATATGTTAAATATTTCTCTTAGCATTTTTTAAGGCAAAAATTGTAAATCATTTCGGAAAGATTGTAACAACACTGAAAAATCATCATTTGAATGATTCCCCTTTTCATTAATATTCTTTAGTTCATTGATATAAATTCTTTTTATTTAAAAATAAAAAAAATTCACTAACTCAGAGATCACAAAACCAACGAATGAAGAGTAAAGTAGAAGTATACTAAATAATATTGGTTAAATTTTAATTACTGCTTTTACTTCATTCGTTTTTGTGTTCAATGTGGATGTTAAAATGAATAAATTTTTTTGGGGTGGGAACGTATTTGATTAATCAATTTTGAACCAGAATGGCATACGGAGCATTCTGGCTGTCAAACTTTAAAATTTTCAATACTTAGATCTAATTTTACCTTTTCTACGGTATGATTCTTTATTTTTATAAAAATCTTTATGATTTTTTTTCATTTTACACTAAAAAAAGTTAGACATGTATTCACCACATTGCCAAAATTTGTTAGTCGCGAAGCAGTTGATTAGAATTTCCCCTTTGCTCTACACAATTTTTACAAAATACACCTCAATATACACTTAGATAATTATGTATTAAAGTCTTGATGATTAGTATCTAGATACTCAGGTGTGAGATTTGGGTATTTTTTTTTCTACATTTCCTTTTTAAGCAAGCTACCTTCAGGAAATCCCAACTGCTTATGACATATGTTGATCATCGTCTTCTACAGAATCTCCCTTCATTACTGTATGTTAAGGCTTAAATTTTCTATAAAAATAATCATTTATTGCCGGACTTCTTAATTTTATTTCGATTTTTCCATCTTTTAACTAAGAAACTTTCATTATGTAGTCAGTTAATTTAATTATCAATTACCACGTTTTTCTGAAACAATTACATATAGTTCCACATAATTGTTGCTATTTCCTGCCCGTTTGCAAGCTGACTGTTGAAAAAAATTCTATTAAACATTTTTAAATAATATAAAAATTTTTAAGGTATATTTCATGCTTACATTTTTTGTTTAGTTTCCAAAAATTTACGGTGGACCTCGTTATCATAATCTCATACGGCACTATCTTTAATTACATATGTACCTGTGTGTCTGCTTCATTCACAGAAATATATAATATAGTCAGTCTTGAAAATTTGTGAGAAAATCTCTTGCTTAAGCAGCCGAGATAATTATAAATTTTAAAGAGAACTTTTCTACTTAATCCATTTTGTGAAATGCGTGATACTACATAGTTAAAAATGTATAGTAGACGAATACATCACATAAGCATGCCTTTACAATGCACAAGTAAACTACGGGTACATAATCCCTCCGGTGTGTCTTGTCTTTACAATATCCTAACCAAATACGGAAGGAGAGAAGATATACGCTGTTGATGTTTTAGCAATGTTAAGGTGGCAACAACATTTATGAAATCACGTGTAAAACACCGGACACTCACATTACTTATACTTTATTTAATGGCAATTATAAAATTTATATGTTATTATTATTTTTTTTGACACAGAATTTATTTGTTACGTTAATTATTTTCTTATGTGGATTTTATTTGCTATATTAATTATTTGATTAGCCATAAAGTATTTGATATGTTAATTATTTGATACGATAAAAATTCTTTGTAATATTAATTATTTTATACAGTAGATTCTATTTAAAAATTAATTGTTTTATTATATGCAAAACATTTCTTCCTCTAAGCAAGTAGAAACCATATTTAATCTAGATTTTGGAATTAAGGGGTCTTTTTTAATGATAATTTGGCTGTTTTAATTTCCTTTTGATGCAATTATTTATATATTAATTTTTAGTTATTTGCTTCAATGGTTCCCCAACGAAAGTTTGAACATTGTCAGCTGTTTTATATGTCATTTTTAAAATGTTGAAGGACACCTGACGTCCAAAACATCGACAGCGACTCTTTTCCATAAAACCTTCCTGTGTTTTGTCTTGGCAAGTAAGTCCACGTCATTGGTCAACCTCCTTCCTTCCATCCCGATCGTGGCTTTTTCTTGCCAAGTTGACAGAAACAGGCTGTTTCCAGCTTGTAAGGTCACAAGAACACAGGTTGGGGCTAAGAATGTAAAGTTGACGTTTGTCTGGCCATTGTAAGCAGTGACGGCTCGTGAACAGTGTTGACAACTTAGCTCTTTATTTGTTAAAAATATATTTTTTTAGGAGAATTTTTTTAATAGGAATTTTTGGTTTATTTAATGAAAACTATAGAATTTATCTGTTATAATAGTTATTTTCTTATGTAGATTTTATTTGCTATGTTATTTTATTATATAGAATTTGTTTATGTTAATTATTTTAGAATAATGA
Source organism: Maratus speciosus (assembly GCA_963932465.1). Lineage (NCBI taxonomy): Eukaryota > Metazoa > Arthropoda > Arachnida > Araneae > Salticidae > Maratus > Maratus speciosus. The sequence continues at coordinate 78,449,281 of OZ010793.1, read as the reverse complement.
ATGTATTTTTTAAATTGTTTGTTTAATACTATAGAATTTCTTTGTAATATTATTTATTTTATACTATAGATTTTATTTATCTTATTTAATGATTATTATGTTTTATTGCCAACAATCCGTGGTTATATACTGATAATTATATACAGAATTTCTGGTGATTTTTCTTTTTTTTTGGTTTAATATAATAAAAAAGGAAGCTAAGTTGTAAAAATTGTTCGCGATTGCATTTTTAAAGCCTTTTATGCATGACTTCAACTTTTACTCATTTACGGAACTTATTTATTTACTTTTTAATTTTACAATATTTAATATATATTGAGCCTCGTTTGCAATTAATCTCCAATTCAATTTATGAGGTGTTTATGATAGATTTAGCACTATTGGAATGGAGTTATTTTCTAACATTTTCTAAAACTTGGTTATTTTTTCTACTGTCGATTTTATCTGTAATTTTAATCATTTTATTTACAATAAGTTTTATTATATTTATATAAAATATTTCTGCCTCTGAGCAGATAGAAACATCATTTACTCCGCTTTTCGGAATTAAGGGATACATTTTTAACAATATTTGACTATTTTATTTTTATTCTGATGCACATCTTCGTATATCATTTTACAACTTAAAAACATTTTTTTAAAAGGTATGGGATTAAATTATATACTATCATTGATCTGCTGCTTTCTATTACAAAATAGTGTTAAAATTAAAGAAGAGTAAAATAAGAAGACATGCATGTAGCGTCCTAAAAAAGCAGTCATGAGCCGTCGCTGGTTTTCAACCAGTTGGTCACAAAATCACATCGGATCCCTAAAGGGTCCAACATTCATTTTTCCCCAGGGTCCAACCTCCATCTTCCCCGTATAGTGTTTACTTTCGAAACGCGTTATATACCAATATGTTAAATATTTCTCTTAGCATTTTTTAAGGCAAAAATTGTAAATCATTTCGGAAAGATTGTAACAACACTGAAAAATCATCATTTGAATGATTCCCCTTTTCATTAATATTCTTTAGTTCATTGATATAAATTCTTTTTATTTAAAAATAAAAAAAATTCACTAACTCAGAGATCACAAAACCAACGAATGAAGAGTAAAGTAGAAGTATACTAAATAATATTGGTTAAATTTTAATTACTGCTTTTACTTCATTCGTTTTTGTGTTCAATGTGGATGTTAAAATGAAGAAATTTTTTTGGGGTGGGAACGTATTTGATTAATCAATTTTGAACCAGAATGGCATACGGAGCATCCTGGCTGTCAAACTTTAAAATTTTCAATACTTAGATCTAATTTTACCTTTTCTACGGTAAGATTCTTTATTTTTATAAAAATCTTTAAGATTTTTTTTCATTTTACACTAAAAAAAGTTAGACATGTATTCACCACATTGCCAAAATTTGTTAGTCGCGAAGCAGTTGATTAGAATTTCCCCTTTGCTCTACACAATTTTTACAAAATACACCTCAATATACACTTAGATAATTATGTATTAAAGTCTTGATGATTAGTATCTAGATACTCATGTGTGAGATTTCGGTATTTTTTTTTCTACATTTCCTTTTTAAGCAAGCTACCTTCAGGAAATCCCAACTGCTTATGACATATGTTGATCATCGTCTTCTACAGAATCTCCCTTCATTACTGTATGTTAAGGCTTAAATTTTCTATACAAATAATCATTTATTGCCGGACTTCTTAATTTTATTTCGATTTTTCCATCTTTTAACTAAGAAACTTTCATTATGTAGTCAGTTAATTTAATTATCAATTACCACGTTTTTCTGAAACAATTACATATAGTTCCACATAATTGTTGCTATTTCCTGCCCGTTTGCAAGCTGACTGTTGAAAAAAATTCTATTAAACATTTTTAAATAATATAAAAATTTTTAAGGTATATTTCATGCTTACATTTTTTGTTTAGTTTCCAAAAATTTACGGTGGACCTCGTTATCATAATCTCATACGGCACTATCTTTAATTATATATGTACCTGTGTGTCTGCTTCATTCACAGAAATATATAATATAGTCAGTCTTGAAAATTTGTGAGAAAATCTCTTGCTTAAGCAGCCGAGATAATTATAAATTTTAAAGAGAACTTTTCTACTTAATCCATTTTGTGAAATGTGTGATACTACATAGTTAAAAATGTATAGTAGACGAATACATCACATAAGCATGCCTTTACAATGCACAAGTAAACTACGGGTACATAATCCCTCCGGTGTGTCTTGTCTTTACAATATCCTAACCAAATACGGAAGGAGAGAAGATATACGCTGTTGATGTTTTAGCAATGTTAAGGTGGCAAAAACATTTATGAAATCACGTGTAAAACAGCGGACACTCACATTACTTATACTTTATTTAATGGCAATTATAAAATTTATATGTTATTATTATTTTTTTTTGACACAGAATTTAATTATTTTCTTATGTGGATTTTATTTGCTATATTAATTATTTGATTAGCCATAAAGTATTTGATATGTTAATTATTTGATACGATAAAAATTCTTTGTAATATTAATTATTTTATACAGTAGATTCTATTTTAAAATTAATTGTTTTATTATATGCAAAACATTTCTTCCTCTAAGCAAGTAGAAACCATATTTAATCTAGATTTTGGAATTAAGGGGTCTTTTTTAAAGATAATTTGGCTGTTTTAATTTCCTTTTGATGCAATTATTTATATATTAATTTTTAGTTATTTGCTTCAATGTTTCCCCAACGAAAGGTTGAACATTGTCAGCTGTTTTATATGTCATTTTTAAAATGTTGAAGGACACCTGACGTCCAAAACATCGACAGCGACTCTTTTCCATAAAACCTTCCAGTGTTTTGTCTTGGCAAGTAAGTCCACGTCATTGGTCAACCTCCTTCCTTCCATCCCGATCGTGGCTTTTTCTTGCCAAGTTGACAGAAACAGGCTGTTTCCAGCTTGTAAGGTCACAAGAACACAGGTTGGGGCTAAGAATGTAAAGTTGACGTTTGTCTGGCCATTGTAAGCAGTGACGGCTCGTGAACAGTGTTGACAACTTAGCTCTTTATTTGTTAAAAATATATTTTTTTAGGAGAATTTTTTTAATAGGAATTTTTGGTTTATTTAATGAAAACTATAGAATTTATCTGTTATAATAGTTATTTTCTTATGTAGATTTTATTTGCTATGTTATTTTATTATATAGAATTTGTTTATGTTAATTATTTTAGAATAATGAATGTATTTTTTAAATTGTTTGTTTAATACTATAGAATTTCTTTGTAATATTATTTATTTTATACTATAGATTTTATTTATCTTATTTAATGATTATTATGTTTTATTGCCAACAATCCGTGGTTATATACTGATAATTATATACAGAATTTCTGGTGATTTTTCTTTTTTTTTTTTTGGTTTAATATAATAAAAAAGGAAGCTAAGTTGTAAAAATTGTTCGCGATTGCATTTTTAAAGCCTTTTATGCATGACTTCAACTTTTACTCATTTACGGAACTTATTTATTTACTTTTTAATTTTACAATATTTAATATATATTGAGCCTCGTTTGCAATTAATCTCCAATTCAATTTATGAGGTGTTTATGATAGATTTAGCACTATTGGAATGGAGTTATTTTCTAACATTTTCTAAAACTTGGTTATTTTTTCTACTGTCGATTTTATCTGTAATTTTAATCATTTTATTTACAATAAGTTTTATTATATTTATATAAAATATTTCTGCCTCTGAGCAGATAGAAACATCATTTACTCCGCTTTTCGGAATTAAGGGATACATTTTTAACAATATTTGACTATTTTATTTTTATTCTGATGCACATCTTCGTATATCATTTTACAACTTAAAAACATTTTTTTAAAAGGTATGGGATTAAATTATATACTATCATTGATCTGCTGCTTTCTATTACAAAATAGTGTTAAAATTAAAGAAGAGTAAAATAAGAAGACATGCATGTAGCGTCCTAAAAAAGCAGTCATGAGCCGTCGCTGGTTTTCAACCAGTTGGTCACAAAATCACATCGGATCCCTAAAGGGTCCAACATTCATTTTTCCCCAGGGTCCAACCTCCATCTTCCCCGTATAGTGTTTACTTTCGAAACGCGTTATATACCAATATGTTAAATATTTCTCTTAGCATTTTTTAAGGCAAAAATTGTAAATCATTTCGGAAAGATTGTAACAACACTGAAAAATCATCATTTGAATGATTCCCCTTTTCATTAATATTCTTTAGTTCATTGATATAAATTCTTTTTATTTAAAAATAAAAAAAATTCACTAACTCAGAGATCACAAAACCAACGAATGAAGAGTAAAGTAGAAGTATACTAAATAATATTGGTTAAATTTTAATTACTGCTTTTACTTCATTCGTTTTTGTGTTCAATGTGGATGTTAAAATGAATAAATTTTTTTGGGGTGGGAACGTATTTGATTAATCAATTTTGAACCAGAATGGCATACGGAGCATTCTGGCTGTCAAACTTTAAAATTTTCAATACTTAGATCTAATTTTACCTTTTCTACGGTATGATTCTTTATTTTTATAAAAATCTTTATGATTTTTTTTCATTTTACACTAAAAAAAGTTAGACATGTATTCACCACATTGCCAAAATTTGTTAGTCGCGAAGCAGTTGATTAGAATTTCCCCTTTGCTCTACACAATTTTTACAAAATACACCTCAATATACACTTAGATAATTATGTATTAAAGTCTTGATGATTAGTATCTAGATACTCAGGTGTGAGATTTGGGTATTTTTTTTTCTACATTTCCTTTTTAAGCAAGCTACCTTCAGGAAATCCCAACTGCTTATGACATATGTTGATCATCGTCTTCTACAGAATCTCCCTTCATTACTGTATGTTAAGGCTTAAATTTTCTATAAAAATAATCATTTATTGCCGGACTTCTTAATTTTATTTCGATTTTTCCATCTTTTAACTAAGAAACTTTCATTATGTAGTCAGTTAATTTAATTATCAATTACCACGTTTTTCTGAAACAATTACATATAGTTCCACATAATTGTTGCTATTTCCTGCCCGTTTGCAAGCTGACTGTTGAAAAAAATTCTATTAAACATTTTTAAATAATATAAAAATTTTTAAGGTATATTTCATGCTTACATTTTTTGTTTAGTTTCCAAAAATTTACGGTGGACCTCGTTATCATAATCTCATACGGCACTATCTTTAATTACATATGTACCTGTGTGTCTGCTTCATTCACAGAAATATATAATATAGTCAGTCTTGAAAATTTGTGAGAAAATCTCTTGCTTAAGCAGCCGAGATAATTATAAATTTTAAAGAGAACTTTTCTACTTAATCCATTTTGTGAAATGCGTGATACTACATAGTTAAAAATGTATAGTAGACGAATACATCACATAAGCATGCCTTTACAATGCACAAGTAAACTACGGGTACATAATCCCTCCGGTGTGTCTTGTCTTTACAATATCCTAACCAAATACGGAAGGAGAGAAGATATACGCTGTTGATGTTTTAGCAATGTTAAGGTGGCAACAACATTTATGAAATCACGTGTAAAACACCGGACACTCACATTACTTATACTTTATTTAATGGCAATTATAAAATTTATATGTTATTATTATTTTTTTTGACACAGAATTTATTTGTTACGTTAATTATTTTCTTATGTGGATTTTATTTGCTATATTAATTATTTGATTAGCCATAAAGTATTTGATATGTTAATTATTTGATACGATAAAAATTCTTTGTAATATTAATTATTTTATACAGTAGATTCTATTTAAAAATTAATTGTTTTATTATATGCAAAACATTTCTTCCTCTAAGCAAGTAGAAACCATATTTAATCTAGATTTTGGAATTAAGGGGTCTTTTTTAATGATAATTTGGCTGTTTTAATTTCCTTTTGATGCAATTATTTATATATTAATTTTTAGTTATTTGCTTCAATGGTTCCCCAACGAAAGTTTGAACATTGTCAGCTGTTTTATATGTCATTTTTAAAATGTTGAAGGACACCTGACGTCCAAAACATCGACAGCGACTCTTTTCCATAAAACCTTCCTGTGTTTTGTCTTGGCAAGTAAGTCCACGTCATTGGTCAACCTCCTTCCTTCCATCCCGATCGTGGCTTTTTCTTGCCAAGTTGACAGAAACAGGCTGTTTCCAGCTTGTAAGGTCACAAGAACACAGGTTGGGGCTAAGAATGTAAAGTTGACGTTTGTCTGGCCATTGTAAGCAGTGACGGGTCGTGAACAGTGTTGACAACTTAGCTCTTTATTTGTTAAAAATATATTTTTTTAGGAGAATTTTTTTAATAGGAATTTTTGGTTTATTTAATGAAAACTATAGAATTTATCTGTTATAATAGTTATTTTCTTATGTAGATTTTATTTGCTATGTTATTTTATTATATAGAATTTGTTTATGTTAATTATTTTAGAATAATGAATGTATTTTTTAAATTGTTTGTTTAATACTATAGAATTTCTTTGTAATATTATTTATTTTATACTATAGATTTTATTTATCTTATTTAATGATTATTATGTTTTATTGCCAACAATCCGTGGTTATATACTGATAATTATATACAGAATTTCTGGTGATTTTTCTTTTTTTTTGGTTTAATATAATAAAAAAGGAAGCTAAGTTGTAAAAATTGTTCGCGATTGCATTTTTAAAGCCTTTTATGCATGACTTCAACTTTTACTCATTTACGGAACTTATTTATTTACTTTTTAATTTTACAATATTTAATATATATTGAGCCTCGTTTGCAATTAATCTCCAATTCAATTTATGAGGTGTTTATGATAGATTTAGCACTATTGGAATGGAGTTATTTTCTAACATTTTCTAAAACTTGGTTATTTTTTCTACTGTCGATTTTATCTGTAATTTTAATCATTTTATTTACAATAAGTTTTATTATATTTATATAAAATATTTCTGCCTCTGAGCAGATAGAAACATCATTTACTCCGCTTTTCGGAATTAAGGGATACATTTTTAACAATATTTGACTATTTTATTTTTATTCTGATGCACATCTTCGTATATCATTTTACAACTTAAAAACATTTTTTTAAAAGGTATGGGATTAAATTATATACTATCATTGATCTGCTGCTTTCTATTACAAAATAGTGTTAAAATTAAAGAAGAGTAAAATAAGAAGACATGCATGTAGCGTCCTAAAAAAGCAGTCATGAGCCGTCGCTGGTTTTCAACCAGTTGGTCACAAAATCACATCGGATCCCTAAAGGGTCCAACATTCATTTTTCCCCAGGGTCCAACCTCCATCTTCCCCGTATAGTGTTTACTTTCGAAACGCGTTATATACCAATATGTTAAATATTTCTCTTAGCATTTTTTAAAGCAAAAATTGTAAATCATTTCGGAAAGATTGTAACAACACTGAAAAATCATCATTTGAATGATTCCCCTTTTCATTAATATTCTTTAGTTCATTGATATAAATTCTTTTTATTTAAAAATAAAAAAAATTCACTAACTCAGAGATCACAAAACCAACGAATGAAGAGTAAAGTAGAAGTATACTAAATAATATTGGTTAAATTTTAATTACTGCTTTTACTTCATTCGTTTTTGTGTTCAATGTGGATGTTAAAATGAAGAATTTTTTTTGGGGTGGGAACGTATTTGATTAATCAATTTTGAACCAGAATGGCATACGGAGCATCCTGGCTGTCAAACTTTAAAATTTTCAATACTTAGATCTAATTTTACCTTTTCTACGGTAAGATTCTTTATTTTTATAAAAATCTTTAAGATTTTTTTTCATTTTACACTAAAAAAAGTTAGACATGTATTCACCACATTGCCAAAATTTGTTAGTCGCGAAGCAGTTGATTAGAATTTCCCCTTTGCTCTACACAATTTTTACAAAATACACCTCAATATACACTTAGATAATTATGTATTAAAGTCTTGATGATTAGTATCTAGATACTCATGTGTGAGATTTGGGTATTTTTTTTTCTACATTTCCTTTTTAAGCAAGCTACCTTCAGGAAATCCCAACTGCTTATGACATATGTTGATCATCGTCTTCTACAGAATCTCCCTTCATTACTGTATGTTAAGGCTTAAATTTTCTATAAAAATAATCATTTATTGCCGGACTTCTTAATTTTATTTCGATTTTTCCATCTTTTAACTAAGAAACTTTCATTATGTAGTCAGTTAATTTAATTATCAATTACCACGTTTTTCTGAAACAATTACATATAGTTCCACATAATTGTTGCTATTTCCTGCCCGTTTGCAAGCTGACTGTTGAAAAAAATTCTATTAAACATTTTTAAATAATATAAAAATTTTTAAGGTATATTTCATGCTTACATTTTTTGTTTAGTTTCCAAAAATTTACGGTGGACCTCGTTATCATAATCTCATACGGCACTATCTTTAATTATATATGTACCTGTGTGTCTGCTTCATTCACAGAAATATATAATATAGTCAGTCTTGAAAATTTGTGAGAAAATCTCTTGCTTAAGCAGCCGAGATAATTATAAATTTTAAAGAGAACTTTTCTACTTAATCCATTTTGTGAAATGCGTGATACTACATAGTTAAAAATGTATAGTAGACGAATACATCACATAAGCATGCCTTTACAATGCACAAGTAAACTACGGGTACATAATCCCTCCGGTGTGTCTTGTCTTTACAATATCCTAACCAAATACGGAAGGAGAGAAGATATACGCTGTTGATGTTTTAGCAATGTTAAGGTGGCAACAACATTTATGAAATCACGTGTAAAACAGCGGACACTCACATTACTTATACTTTATTTAATGGCAATTATAAAATTTATATGTTATTATTATTTTTTTTTGACACAGAATTTATTTGTTACATTAATTATATTCTTATGTGGATTTTATTTGCTATATTAATTATTTGATTAGCCATAAAGTATTTGATATGTTAATTATTTGATACGATAAAAATTCTTTGTAATATTAATTATTTTATACAGTAGATTCTATTTAAAAATTAATTGTTTTATTATATGCAAAACATTTCTTCCTCTAAGCAAGTAGAAACCATATTTAATCTAGATTTTGGAATTAAGGGGTCTTTTTTAATGATAATTTGGCTGTTTTAATTTCCTTTTGATGCAATTATTTATATATTAATTTTTAGTTATTTGCTTCAATGGTTCCCCAACGAAAGTTTGAACATTGTCAGCTGTTTTATATGTCATTTTTAAAATGTTGAAGGACACCTGACGTCCAAAACATCGACAGCGACTCTTTTCCATAAAACCTTCCTGTGTTTTGTCTTGGCAAGTAAGTCCACGTCATTGGTCAACCTCCTTCCTTCCATCCCGATCGTGGCTTTTTCTTGCCAAGTTGACAGAAACAGGCTGTTTCCAGCTTGTAAGGTCACAAGAACACAGGTTGGGGCTAAGAATGTAAAGTTGACGTTTGTCTGGCCATTGTAAGCAGTGACGGGTCGTGAACAGTGTTGACAACTTAGCTCTTTATTTGTTAAAAATATATTTTTTTAGGAGAATTTTTTTAATAGGAATTTTTGGTTTATTTAATGAAAACTATAGAATTTATCTGTTATAATAGTTATTTTCTTATGTAGATTTTATTTGCTATGTTATTTTATTATATAGAATTTGTTTATGTTAATTATTTTAGAATAATGAATGTATTTTTTAAATTGTTTGTTTAATACTATAGAATTTCTTTGTAATATTATTTATTTTATACTATAGATTTTATTTATCTTATTTAATGATTATTATGTTTTATTGCCAACAATCCGTGGTTATATACTGATAATTATATACAGAATTTCTGGTGATTTTTCTTTTTTTTTGGTTTAATATAATAAAAAAGGAAGCTAAGTTGTAAAAATTGTTCGCGATTGCATTTTTAAAGCCTTTTATGCATGACTTCAACTTTTACTCATTTACGGAACTTATTTATTTACTTTTTAATTTTACAATATTTAATATATATTGAGCCTCGTTTGCAATTAATCTCCAATTCAATTTATGAGGTGTTTATGATAGATTTAGCACTATTGGAATGGAGTTATTTTCTAACATTTTCTAAAACTTGGTTATTTTTTCTACTGTCGATTTTATCTGTAATTTTAATCATTTTATTTACAATAAGTTTTATTATATTTATATAAAATATTTCTGCCTCTGAGCAGATAGAAACATCATTTACTCCGCTTTTCGGAATTAAGGGATACATTTTTAACAATATTTGACTATTTTATTTTTATTCTGATGCACATCTTCGTATATCATTTTACAACTTAAAAACATTTTTTTAAAAGGTATGGGATTAAATTATATACTATCATTGATCTGCTGCTTTCTATTACAAAATAGTGTTAAAATTAAAGAAGAGTAAAATAAGAAGACATGCATGTAGCGTCCTAAAAAAGCAGTCATGAGCCGTCGCTGGTTTTCAACCAGTTGGTCACAAAATCACATCGGATCCCTAAAGGGTCCAACATTCATTTTTCCCCAGGGTCCAACCTCCATCTTCCCCGTATAGTGTTTACTTTCGAAACGCGTTATATACCAATATGTTAAATATTTCTCTTAGCATTTTTTAAAGCAAAAATTGTAAATCATTTCGGAAAGATTGTAACAACACTGAAAAATCATCATTTGAATGATTCCCCTTTTCATTAATATTCTTTAGTTCATTGATATAAATTCTTTTTATTTAAAAATAAAAAAAATTCACTAACTCAGAGATCACAAAACCAACGAATGAAGAGTAAAGTAGAAGTATACTAAATAATATTGGTTAAATTTTAATTACTGCTTTTACTTCATTCGTTTTTGTGTTCAATGTGGATGTTAAAATGAAGAATTTTTTTTGGGGTGGGAACGTATTTGATTAATCAATTTTGAACCAGAATGGCATACGGAGCATCCTGGCTGTCAAACTTTAAAATTTTCAATACTTAGATCTAATTTTACCTTTTCTACGGTAAGATTCTTTATTTTTATAAAAATCTTTAAGATTTTTTTTCATTTTACACTAAAAAAAGTTAGACATGTATTCACCACATTGCCAAAATTTGTTAGTCGCGAAGCAGTTGATTAGAATTTCCCCTTTGCTCTACACAATTTTTACAAAATACACCTCAATATACACTTAGATAATTATGTATTAAAGTCTTGATGATTAGTATCTAGATACTCATGTGTGAGATTTGGGTATTTTTTTTTCTACATTTCCTTTTTAAGCAAGCTACCTTCAGGAAATCCCAACTGCTTATGACATATGTTGATCATCGTCTTCTACAGAATCTCCCTTCATTACTGTATGTTAAGGCTTAAATTTTCTATAAAAATAATCATTTATTGCCGGACTTCTTAATTTTATTTCGATTTTTCCATCTTTTAACTAAGAAACTTTCATTATGTAGTCAGTTAATTTAATTATCAATTACCACGTTTTTCTGAAACAATTACATATAGTTCCACATAATTGTTGCTATTTCCTGCCCGTTTGCAAGCTGACTGTTGAAAAAAATTCTATTAAACATTTTTAAATAATATAAAAATTTTTAAGGTATATTTCATGCTTACATTTTTTGTTTAGTTTCCAAAAATTTACGGTGGACCTCGTTATCATAATCTCATACGGCACTATCTTTAATTATATATGTACCTGTGTGTCTGCTTCATTCACAGAAATATATAATATAGTCAGTCTTGAAAATTTGTGAGAAAATCTCTTGCTTAAGCAGCCGAGATAATTATAAATTTTAAAGAGAACTTTTCTACTTAATCCATTTTGTGAAATGCGTGATACTACATAGTTAAAAATGTATAGTAGACGAATACATCACATAAGCATGCCTTTACAATGCACAAGTAAACTACGGGTACATAATCCCTCCGGTGTGTCTTGTCTTTACAATATCCTAACCAAATACGGAAGGAGAGAAGATATACGCTGTTGATGTTTTAGCAATGTTAAGGTGGCAACAACATTTATGAAATCACGTGTAAAACAGCGGACACTCACATTACTTATACTTTATTTAATGGCAATTATAAAATTTATATGTTATTATTATTTTTTTTGACACAGAATTTATTTGTTACATTAATTATTTTCTTATGTGGATTTTATTTGCTATATTAATTATTTGATTAGCCATAAAGTATTTGATATGTTAATTATTTGATACGATAAAAATTCTTTGTAATATTAATTATTTTATACAGTAGATTCTATTTAAAAATTAATTGTTTTATTATATGCAAAACATTTCTTCCTCTAAGCAAGTAGAAACCATATTTAATCTAGATTTTGGAATTAAGGGGTCTTTTTTAAAGATAATTTGGCTGTTTTAATTTCCTTTTGATGCAATTATTTATATATTAATTTTTAGTTATTTGCTTCAGTGGTTCCCCAACGAAAGGTTGAACATTGTCAGCTGTTTTATATGTCATTTTTAAAATGTTGAAGGACACCTGACGTCCAAAACATCGACAGCGACTCTTTTCCATAAAACCTTCCTGTGTTTTGTCTTGGCAAGTAAGTCCACGTCATTGGTCAACCTCCTTCCTTCCATCCCGATCGTGGCTTTTTCTTGCCAAGTTGACAGAAACAGGCTGTTTCCAGCTTGTAAGGTCACAAGAACACAGGTTGGGGCTAAGAATGTAAAGTTGACGTTTGTCTGGCCATTGTAAGCAGTGACGGCTCGTGAACAGTGTTGACAACTTAGCTCTTTATTTGTTAAAAATATATTTTTTTAGGAGAATTTTTTTAATAGGAATTTTTGGTTTATTTAATGAATACTATAGAATTTATCTGTTATAATAGTTATTTTCTTATGTAGATTTTATTTGCTATGTTATTTTATTATATAGAATTTGTTTATGTTAATTATTTTAGAATAATGAATGTATTTTTTAAATTGTTTGTTTAATACTATAGAATTTCTTTGTAATATTATTTATTTTATACTATAGATTTTATTTATCTTATTTAATGATTATTATGTTTTATTGCCAACAATCCGTGGTTATATACTGATAATTATATACAGAATTTCTCGTGATTTTTCTTTTTTTTGGTTTAATATAATAAAAAAGGAAGCTAAGTTGTAAAAATTGTTCGCGATTGCATTTTTAAAGCCTTTTATGCATGACTTCAACTTTTACTCATTTACGGAACTTATTTATTTACTTTTTAATTTTACAATATTTAATATATATTGAGCCTCGTTTGCAATTAATCTCCAATTCAATTTATGAGGTGTTTATGATAGATTTAGCACTATTGGAATGGAGTTATTTTCTAACATTTTCTAAAACTTGGTTATTTTTTCTACTGTCGATTTTATCTGTAATTTTAATCATTTTATTTACAATAAGTTTTATTATATTTATATAAAATATTTCTGCCTCTGAGCAGATAGAAACATCATTTACTCCGCTTTTCGGAATTAAGGGATACATTTTTAACAATATTTGACTATTTTATTTTTATTCTGATGCACATCTTCGTATATCATTTTACAACTTAAAAACATTTTTTTAAAAGGTATGGGATTAAATTATATACTATCATTGATCTGCTGCTTTCTATTACAAAATAGTGTTAAAATTAAAGAAGAGTAAAATAAGAAGACATGCATGTAGCGTCCTAAAAAAGCAGTCATGAGCCGTCGCTGGTTTTCAACCAGTTGGTCACAAAATCACATCGGATCCCTAAAGGGTCCAACATTCATTTTTCCCCAGGGTCCAACCTCCATCTTCCCCGTATAGTGTTTACTTTCGAAACGCGTTATATACCAATATGTTAAATATTTCTCTTAGCATTTTTTAAGGCAAAAATTGTAAATCATTTCGGAAAGATTGTAACAACACTGAAAAATCATCATTTGAATGATTCCCCTTTTCATTAATATTCTTTAGTTCATTGATATAAATTCTTTTTATTTAAAAATAAAAAAAATTCACTAACTCAGAGATCACAAAACCAACGAATGAAGAGTAAAGTAGAAGTATACTAAATAATATTGGTTAAATTTTAATTACTGCTTTTACTTCATTCGTTTTTGTGTTCAATGTGGATGTTAAAATGAAGAAATTTTTTGGGGGTGGGAACGTATTTGATTAATCAATTTTGAACCAGAATGGCATACGGAGCATCCTGGCTGTCAAACTTTAAAATTTTCAATACTTAGATCTAATTTTACCTTTTCTACGGTAAGATTCTTTATTTTTATAAAAATCTTTAAGATTTTTTTTCATTTTACACTAAAAAAAGTTAGACATGTATTCACCACATTGCCAAAATTTGTTAGTCGCGAAGCAGTTGATTAGAATTTCCCCTTTGCTCTACACAATTTTTACAAAATACACCTCAATATACACTTAGATAATTATGTATTAAAGTCTTGATGATTAGTATCTAGATACTCATGTGTGAGATTTGGGTATTTTTTTTTTCTACATTTCCTTTTTGAGCAAGCTACCTTCAGGAAATCCCAACTGCTTATGACATATGTTGATCATCGTCTTCTACAGAATCTCCCTTCATTACTGTATGTTAAGGCTTAAATTTTCTATAAAAATAATCATTTATTGCCGGACTTCTTAATTTTATTTCGATTTTTCCATCTTTTAACTAAGAAACTTTCATTATGTAGTCAGTTAATTTAATTATCAATTACCACGTTTTTCTGAAACAATTACATATAGTTCCACATAATTGTTGCTATTTCCTGCCCGTTTGCAAGCTGACTGTTGAAAAAAATTCTATTAAACATTTTTAAATAATATAAAAATTTTTAAGGTATATTTCATGCTTACATTTTTTGTTTAGTTTCCAAAAATTTACGGTGGACCTCGTTATCATAATCTCATACGGCACTATCTTTAATTATATATGTACCTGTGTGTCTGCTTCATTCACAGAAATATATAATATAGTCAGTCTTGAAAATTTGTGAGAAAATCTCTTGCTTAAGCAGCAGAGATAATTATAAATTTTAAAGAGAACTTTTCTACTTAATCCATTTTGTGAAATGCGTGATACTACATAGTTAAAAATGTATAGTAGACGAATACATCACATAAGCATGCCTTTACAATGCACAAGTAAACTACGGGTACATAATCCCTCCGGTGTGTCTTGTCTTTACAATATCCTAACCAAATACGGAAGGAGAGAAGATATACGCTGTTGATGTTTTAGCAATGTTAAGGTGGCAACAACATTTATGAAATCACGTGTAAAACAGCGGACACTCACATTACTTATACTTTATTTAATGGCAATTATAAAATTTATATGTTATTATTATTTTTTTTGACACAGAATTTATTTGTTACATTAATTATTTTCTTATGTGGATTTTATTTGCTATATTAATTATTTGATTAGCCATAAAGTATTTGATATGTTAATTATTTGATACGATAAAAATTCTTTGTAATATTAATTATTTTATACAGTAGATTCTATTTTAAAATTAATTGTTTTATTATATGCAAAATATTTCTTCCTCTAAGCAAGTAGAAACCATATTTAATCTAGATTTTGGAATTAAGGGGTCTTTTTTAAAGATAATTTGGCTGTTTTAATTTCCTTTTGATGCAATTATTTATATATTAATTTTTAGTTATTTGCTTCAATGGTTCCCCAACGAAAGGTTGAACATTGTCAGCTGTTTTATATGTCATTTTTAAAATGTTGAAGGACACCTGACGTCCAAAACATCGACAGCGACTCTTTTCCATAAAACCTTCCTGTGTTTTGTCTTGGCAAGTAAGTCCACGTCATTGGTCAACCTCCTTCCTTCCATCCCGATCGTGGCTTTTTCTTGCCAAGTTGACAGAAACAGGCTGTTTCCAGCTTGTAAGGTCACAAGAACACAGGTTGGGGCTAAGAATGTAAAGTTGACGTTTGTCTGGCCATTGTAAGCAGTGACGGCTCGTGAACAGTGTTGACAACTTAGCTCTTTATTTGTTAAAAATATATTTTTTTAGGAGAATTTTTTTAATAGGAATTTTTGGTTTATTTAATGAAAACTATAGAATTTATCTGTTATAATAGTTATTTTCTTATGTAGATTTTATTTGCTATGTTATTTTATTATATAGAATTTGTTTATGTTAATTATTTTAGAATAATGAATGTATTTTTTAAATTGTTTGTTTAATACTATAGAATTTCTTTGTAATATTATTTATTTTATACTATAGATTTTATTTATCTTATTTAATGATTATTATGTTTTATTGCCGACAATCCGTGGTTATATACTGATAATTACTATACTGAATTTCTGGTGATTTTTCTTTTTTTTTTTGGTTTAATATAATAAAAAAGGAAGCTAAGTTGTAAAAATTGTTCGCGATTGCATTTTTAAAGCCTTTTATGCATGACTTCAACTTTTACTCATTTACGGAACTTATTTATTTACTTTTTAATTTTACAATATTTAATATATATTGAGCCTCGTTTGCAATTAATCTCTAATTCAATTTATCAGGTGTTTATGATAGATTTAGCACTATTGGAATGGAGTTCTTTTCTAACATATTCTAAAACTTGGTTAATTTTTCTACTGTCGATTTTATCTGTAATTTTAATCATTTTATTTACATTAAGTTTTATTATATTTATATAAAATATTTCTGCCTCTGAGCAGATAGAAACATCATTTACTCCGCTTTTCGGAATTAAGGGATACATTTTGAACAATATTTGACTATTTTATTTTTATTCTGATGCACATCTTCGTATATAATTTTACAACTTAAAAACATTTTTTTAAGGTATGGGATTAAATTATATTATCATTGATCTGCTGCTTTCTATTAAAAAATAGTGTTAAAATTAAAGAAGAGTAAAATGAGAAGACATGCATGTAGCGTCCTAAAAAAGCAGTCATGAGCCGCCGCTGGTTTTCAACCAGTTGGTCACAAAATCACATCGGATCCCTAAAGGGTCCAACATTCATCTTTCCCCAGGGTCCAACCTCCATCTTCCCCGTATGGTGTTTACTTTCGAAACGCGTTATATACCAATATGTTAAATATTTCTCTTAGCATTTTTTAAGGGCAAAAATTGTAAATTATTTCGGAAAGATTGTAACAACACTGAAAAATCATCATTTGAATGATTCCCCTTTTCATTAATATTCTTTAGTTCATTGATATAAATTCTTTTTATTTAAAGATAAAAAAATTCACTAACTCAGAGATCACAAAACCAACGAATGAAGAGTAAAGTAGAAGTATACTAAATAATACTGGTTAAATTCTAATTATTGCTTTTACTTCATTCGTTTTTGTGTTCAATGTGGATGTTAAAATGAAGAAATGTTTTTGGGGCGGGAACGTATTTGATTAATCAATTTTGAACCAGAATGGCATACGGAGCATCCTGGTTGTCAAACTTTAAAATTTTCAATACTTAGATCTATTTTTACCTTTTCTACGGTAAGATTCTTTATTTCTATAAAAATCTTTAAGAATTTTTTTAATTTTACACTAAAAAAAGTTAGACATGTATAAGCGTTAGGCTAATTGAAAAATGATTACTTATTATCCGACCAGGGTGATATTTTTAGCTCACAGGCTATCAAAGCCTGATTCTCATTCTGATAAGGTGCTTCCCCGATTAGTTTTTGAGGTTCATTGGTTTAGGATAAAGGGGGAAAAGGAGGGCTAGTCCACCCACCTTAATTTATATAAATGGGTTTTTCATCCAGAAATATTCGATTGGCTCCAAATTTGGTATACCGGTTTATTGTGTTAAGGAGCTTCCCTGATTAGATTTGTAACCTCATTATTTAAGTATAAAGGGGGGAAACAGGGCTACCCCCCTTAATTTAGATAAATCGGTTTTTCTTGATGAATTATTCGATTTGCTCCAAATTTCGTATACCGGTTTATTAGGTTAAGGAGCTGCCATGATTAGATTTGGAGGTTCATTAGTTACATATAAAGGGAGGAAAGCCCCCCCCCCCCGTAATTTAGATAAATGGGTTTTTCATGTAGAAATATGCGATTTGCAATAAATTTAGTATACCGGTTAATTATGTTAAGCAGCTTCCCTGATTACATTTGGAAGATCATTATTATGTATAAAGGGGGGAAAGGGGGGCAATTTCTTCTCCCCTTAATTTAGATAAATACGTTTTTCATGTAGAATTGTTCGATTAGCTCAAATTTGGTATACTGGTTTATTATGTTAAGGAGATAGATTGATTAGATTTGGAGGTTCATTAGTTAAATATAAAGGGAGGAAATGGGGGCTCCCCCACTTAATTTAGGTAAATAGGTTTTTAATGCAAAATTATTCGATTTGCTCCAAATTTCGTATACCGGTTATTATGTTAAGGAGCTTCCCTGATTAGATTTGGAGGTTCATTAGTTAAGTATAAAGGGAGGAAAGGGGGTCTAGACACCCCCCCCCCCCTTAATTTAGATAAATGGGTTTTTCATGCAGAGTTATTTGATCTGCTCCAAATTTCGTGTACTGGTTTAAGTTTATTATGTTAAGGAGCTGCCTTGATTAGATTTGGAGATTTATTGGTTAAGTATAAAGGAGGGACAGGGGCTAGTGTCCCCTTAATTTAGATAAATGGGTTTTTCATACAGAATTATTCGATTTGCTTCAAATTTGATATACCAGTTTACTACGATATGGCTTCCTTCATTTGATTTGGAGGTTCATTGGTTAAGTATAAAAGGGGGGAAAGGGGGGCAATTGCCCCTCCCCTTAATTTAGATAAATGGGTTTTCATGCAGAATTATCTGATTTAGTTTATTTTTTTTTCAACCGTATCCGAACTTGAAGGTTCCATTTGAAGTCAACCCGAAAACCGACCACAACCAGGTTTCGGATTGAGTTCAATTAGAACTTTCAGGATCGAATCGCGTTGCCGGTGGACGGAGATTATTTTGCCTGGCTTGCATCGGGTTATAGTTCTTTGGAATATTTTTGTCGGTTAAGATTTGGTTCGGATGGGTTTCAGGTTGACTTCGAATGGAATTTTTAGGTTCTGGTAGCGTTGCGTGTCCACGGAAACTAATTTGTCTTGTTCGGATCCGGTTATGGATCTTTGGAATATTTTTGTCGGTTATCAGATTTGGTTCGGGATTTCGGATTTTTTTCAAATGGAACTCTCAGGTTCGGGTCGGGTTGCATGTAGACTAAAATTATTTTGTCTTGCTCGGATCGGGGTACGGTCTGTTGTAATTTATTTTTCGGGTTTGGGTAGGGTTATGCGTTAATAAACCTAATAAAAAGAAAATTGCCCAGTTAAACTGATGGCATTGAGCTCACAGGCTATTCACACTAATTGTATATTATACTCTTATTTCAAAGAATAATGCCCCTCGAAAAATAAATGAAGGTATTAGTCCCCGTTGCCCCCCTTTCTACTTAACCAAAGAACCTCCAAATCAAATCAGGGAAGCTACTTAACATAATAAACTGGTATACCAAACTTGAAGCAAATCAGATAATTCTGCATGAAAAAACCATTTCACTAAATTAAGGGGTGGGGGGGGGGTATTAGCTCCTCCATTTCTCCCTTTATGCTGAACCAATGAACTTTCAAATCTAATCAGAAAAGCTCCTTATTAGAATGAACCTAGAAAAAAAATTAAACTAAATTAGATAATTCTGCATGAAAACACATCTACATTAAGAAGAGGGGCAATTGCCCCCCTTTCCCCATTTTATACTTAACCAATGAACCTCCAAATCAAATGAAGAAAGCCATATCGTAATAAACTGTTATATCAAATTTGAAGCAAATCGAATAATTCTGTATGAAAAACCCATTTATCTAAATTAAGGAGACACTAGCCCTTGTCCCTCTTTTATACTTAACCTATAAATCTCCAAATCTAATCAAGGCAGCTCCTTAACATAATAAACCGGTATACGAAATTTGAAGCAAATCGAATAATTCTGCATGAAAAACCCATTTATCTAAATTAAGGGGGGTCTAGCGCCCCTTTCCTCCCTTTATATTTAACTAATGAACCTCCAAATCTATTCAGGGAAGCTCATTAACATAATAAACCGGTATACCAAATTTGGAGCAAATCGAATAATTTTGCATTAAAAACCCATTTACCTAAATTAAGGGGGGGGGGGGGCTACCGCCCCCTTTCCTCCCTTTATACTTAACTAATGAACCTTTAAATCTAATCAAGCCATCTCCTTAACATATTAAACCAGTATACCAAATTTGAGCTAATCGAATAATTCTACATGAAAAACGCATTTATCTAAATTAAGGGGAGAGGCAATTGCCCCCCTTTCCCCCCTTTATACATAATAATGATCTTCCAAATATAATCAGAGAAGCTGCTTAACATAATTAACCGATATACCAAATTTATAGCAAATCGCATATTTCTGCATGAAAAACCCATTTATCTAAATTACGGGGGGGGGGGGATAGCCCTCCCCTTTCCTCCCTTTATATGTAACTAATGAACCTTCAAATCTAATCAAGGCAGCTCCTTAACTTAATAAACCGGTATACCAAATTTGGAGCAAATCGAATAATTCATCATGAAAAACCGATTTATCTCAATTAAGGGAGGTAGCCCCCCTTTATACTTAAATAATGAGCTTCCAAATCTAATCAGGGAAGCTCCTTAACACAATAAACCGGTATACCAAATTTGGAGCAAATCGAATGTTTCTGCATGAAAAACCCATTTACATAAATTAAGGGGGGGGACAAGCCCCCTTTTCCCCCTTTATCCTTAACCAATGAACCCCAAAAAATAATCAGGGAAGCACCTTATTAGAATGAACTTAGAAAAAAAATTGAAGCAAATCGGATATTTCTATCAAGAGTTATCGCGTTACGTACGTACGTACGTACACACGTACATACAGAATCGGCGGGCACATAAGCTCTCAGGCTGTGATAGCCAGCTCTACACAATTTTTACAAAATACACCTCAATATACACTTAGATAATTATGTATAAATGTCTTGATGATTAGTATCTAGATACTCATGTGTGAGATTTGGGTATTTTTTTTTCTGCATTTCCTTTTTAAGCAAGCTACCTTCATGAAACCCCAACTGCTTATGACATATGTTGGTCATCGTCTTCTACAGAATCTCCCTTCATTACTGTATGTTAAGGCTTAAATTTTCTATAAAAATAATCATTTATTGCCGGACTTCTTAATTTTATTTCGATTTTTCCATCTTTTAACTAAGAAACTTTCATTATGTAGTCAGTTAACCCATTAACCGCCAAAACTATTACGATAGAAATTTTCAAATTTCTTGTTGAAAGCAGTTTCCCACCACAAATTCAGTGAGGTAAATTTCGCTTTACTAAAATAGCAAAATTCCTGCCAATAAATAAGGCATTTTTTTTAATTCTAAAATAGTGGTGCCAATGTAATTAATTCATTGCATGAGCAATTATTTTGACTGTTGCGTGAACGCAACGTCAGCGGTTAATGGGTTAATTTAATTTTTAAGGTATATTTCATGCTTACATTTTTTGTTTAGTTTCCAAAAAATTACGGTGGATCTCGTTATCATAATCTCATACGGCACTATCTTTAATTATATATGTACCTGTGTGTCTGCTTCATTCACAGAAATATATAATATAGTCAGTCTTGAAAATTTGTGAGAAAATCTCTTGCTTAAGCAGCCGAGATAATTATAAATTTTAAAGAGAACTTTTCTACTTAATCCATTTTTTGAAATGCGTGATACTACATAGTTAAAAATGTATAGTAGACGAATACATCACATAAGCATGCCTTTACAATGCACAAGTAAACTACGGGTACATAATCCCTCCGGTGTGTCTTGTCTTTACAATATCCTAACCAAATACGGAAGGAGAGAAGATATACGCTGTTGATGTTTGAGCAATGTTAAGGTGGCAACAACATTTATGAAATCACAAGTAAAACAGCGGACACTCACATTACTTATATTTTATTTAATGGCAATTATAAAATTTATATGTTATTATTATTATTTTTTGACACAGAATTTCTTTGTTACATTAATTATTTTCTTATGTGGATTTTATTTGCTATATTAATTATTTGATTAGCCATAAAGTATTTGATATGTTAATTATTTGATACGATAGAAATTCTTTGTAATATTAATTATTTTATACAGTAGATTCTATTTTAAAATTAATTGTTTTATTATATGCAAAACATTTCTTCCTCTAAGCAAGTAGAAACAATATTTAATCTAGATTTTGGAATTAAGGGGTCTTTTTTAAAGCTAATTTGGCTGTTTAAATTTCCTTTTGATGCAATTATTTATATATTAATTTTTTAGTTATTTGCTTCAATGGTTCCCCAACGAAAGGTTGAACATTGTCAGCTGTTTTATATGTCATTTTTAAAATGTTGAAGGACACCTGACGCCCAAAACATCGACAGCGACTCTTTTCCATAAAACCTTCCTGTGTTTTGTCTTGGCAAGTAAGTCCACGTCATTGGTCAACCTCCTTCCTTCCATCCCGATCGTGGCTTTTTCTTGCCAAGTTGACAGAAACAGGCTGTTTCCAGCTTGTAAGGTCACAAGAACACAGGTTGGGGCTAAGAATGTAAAGTTGACGTTTGTCTGGCCATTGTAAGCAGTGACGGCTCGTGAACAGTGTTGACAACTTAGCTCTTTATTTGTTAAAAATATATATTTTTAAGAGAATTTTTTAATAGGAATTTTTGGTTTATTTAATGAAAACTATAGAATTTATCTGTTATAATAGTTATTTTCTTATGTAGAATTTTATTATATTGAATTTGTTTAAGTTAATTATTTTAGAATAATGAATGTATTTTTTATATTGTTTGTTTAATGCTATAGATTTCCTTTGTAATATTATTTATTTTATACTATAGACTTTATTTATCTTATTTAATGATTATTATGTTTTATTGCGGACAATCCGTGGTTATATATTGATAATTACTATACAGAATTTCTGGTGATATTTTTTTTTTTGTTTGTTTAATATAATAAAAAAGGAAGCTAAGTTGTAAAAACTGTTCGCGATTGCATTTTTAAAGCCTTTTATGCATGACTTCAACTTTTACTCATTTACGAAACTTATTTATTTACTTTTTAATTTTACAATATATAATATATATTGAGCCTCGTTTGCAATTAATCTCTAATTCAATTTATGAGGTATTTATGATGGATTTAGCACTATTGGAATGGAGTTATTTTCTAACATATTCTAAAACTTTTTTAATTTATTATATTTATATAAAATATTTCTGCCTTTGAGCAGATAGAAACATCATTCACACCGCTTTTCGGAATTAAGGGATACATTTTGAACAATATTTGACTATTTTATTTTTATTCTGATGCACATCTTCGTATATATTTTTACAACTTAAAAACATTTTTTAAGGTATGGGATTAAATTATATTATCATTGATCTGCTGCTTTCTATTACAAAATAGTGTTAAAATTAAAGAAGAGTAAAATAAGAAGACATGCATGTAGCGTCCTAAAAAAGCAGTCAAGAGCCGTCGCTGATTTTCAACCAGTTGGTCACAAAATCACATCGGATCCCTAAAGGGTCCAACATTCATCTTTCCCCAGGGTCCAACCTCCATCTTCCCCGTATAGTGTTTACTTTCGAAACGCGTTATATACCAATATGTTAAATATTTCTCTTAACATTTTTTATGACAAATATTGTAAATCATTTTGGAAAGATTGCAACAACACTGAAAAATCATCATTTGAATGATTCCCCTTTTCATTAATTTTCTTTAGTTCATTGATATAAATTATTTTTATTTAAAGATAAAAAAAAGTTCAGATCATCACATCTCAGAGATCACAAAACCAACGAATGAAGAGTAAAGTAGAAGTATACTAAATAATACTGGTTAAATTTTATTTATTGCTTTCACTTCATTCGTTTTTGTAAAGATAAGAAAATTTCTCTGAATGAGAGATCACAAAACCAAGGACTGAGGAATAAAGTATAAGTATGCAGAATAATACTTATTAGAAAAATACATTTATCTTTAATGTGTTTATTTTTATTTAATGTTTTCACTTCATTCCTTTTTGTGTTCAAAGTGGCTGTTAAAATGAAGAATTTTCCTTTTCTTCTTACTTCCAATTCATAAAACTTCCAATCCTACATATTTTTAGCACACAGATTTTTTCTGTTATTATGTATCTCTTATTCTGGTAATATTTATAACATCATAGAAGGTTTGCCAAAAGCCCCCTCTTTATGTCGACAACGCATCGGAATTCGAAATCGGACAGTTTTTCAAAATCGGAATTTTGAAAAACTGTCAAAATTTGGTTGTTCCTATTACTATTTTGAAAATTATATCTTCGTCGCATTTTTTAAAGCATATCTTAAATAAAATGATCATGAAGAGTAGTGATTAAGGTTTCTGGTAGGAACAGTAAAATTTTCCCTATATAATGCGACCCTTGTAAGAGGCATCCTGGTTGTCTAACTTTAAAACCTTCAATACTTATGCCTAATCTTACGTATTATATGATAAATTTTTTTATTACTGTATAAAAATTTCGGAAATTTTATCTTTTACGCGTAAATAAATTAGACAGATATGCACCAGATTGAAAAAAAAAAAAAAAAAAAAAAAAAAAAAAAAAAAAAAAAAACGTCGTCATTAATTTACGTAAACGCGGAGGATTACAACCAGGTTGGAAAATAAAAAAAAGAGATATTTTAATTGACTTTTAGATGACTTTTTCTTTCCATGCACTTATTAATTAGAATGTTTCCGTTAATCTACGCATTTATTACAAAGTAAACTTCAATATACTTTGGATGATTATATATTTATTTATTGATAATTAGTAGAGATTGGGATAATTTTTCTCTTTATGATCATCTCCTTGTAAGCGAGATACATTCAGTAAACCCGAACTGCATATGCCACGTATTGATCATTGGCTTCTAAAGAAGCTCCCTTGTTTACTGTACGTTGATGTTTAAATTTTCTATAACAATAATCATTTATTGTTGGACCATTTAATTTTATTACGATTTTTCTTCTTTTAACCAAGAAACATTATTACGTCATCAAATTTAATTATTATCTGAGATGCTTTTGAAAAACAATTATACATAGTTACGTCGCCCCTGATTTTTTTCTATTCCTTTCTAAGCTGATAGTTAAAAAATATCTATGAAAAATAATTTTAAAATATTACATTAGGAAAATTAAAAATATTCTCCGGATCAGTTGATACATGCGGTATTTTTGCAGTGAAATATTTGTGATTATTTGCTGATGTGTTTTTTCAATGATTTTCGATGAAGCGTAATTTTTATCTTTACGTGTATACTATACGTATACACGTAATGAAATATAAGTATGAAATAACGTAATAAGAACGTACGAAATAAGTACGTAATGAAATATAAGTATACTATAGCAAAAAATTGTTCAAAATCATTTCGTATGATACTTCACTCACCATTGTGTAATTTTTAATGAATATAAATAGCACTTTTAACAACAGAAATAAAATGTGTTATAATTACAAGATGCAGCTCCCATAGCAGAGATTTCCAATTGCACGAGAAGTTAAAAATGTTTAAGATGATTAAGAGTATTTCCCCCCCCCCTTTTTTTGTCATTCTTACGAAGTTCCCAGAACCTTATGACATATTTCGTTATCATAATCTCATTCTACAGTCTTTTTAATCATTTGTCTCCTTTTTCTAATCCAATATTTATCGGAATATTGATTTGATAATGTTGTTCTCGTAAAAAAATAGTAAAGACGCGTTCCTTATCACTTCTTGGTGGATCGATGCTTAAGCAAACGATATCCATTTTTAATTTTGTACTCTTGAAGAAGTATATTAATTTTTTTATACCACACAATTTGATTCCTCAAATCTCACAATGCACCAATATTTTGGAATAATTTTTTTCTTTGGTAGAGAACATGAGGAAAAACTATACTTATTTTCAACTAAATCTGTTTCTAAACTTTAGTATCATTCAGTTATTTCAACGAAAACACTCGAAAAGTCACTCTCAATAATTTCTTTAATGATATAGAATTTATTATAGAAGATTCATAATAATTTTCACGGCTACACGATAGTTCGGAAGGCGGCATCACAGGCAATCACTCCATAGAGTTCACGGCTAAAATTCCAGAATTAGTTAAAAATCGATTTGTTAAAATTATGTTTATTTATTGCACGTTCATTTGTTGTTTACCGTATGGGTGTCAGTGGATTTCTAGTTAAACTTAGTATGTTACCGAGTTACCGTATAGGTGTCAATGTATTTGTTGTTAAACTTACCATGTCGCCTTATAGGCGTCAGTGGAATGCAAAATTTTAAAACTTTTTCAAATTAAATAACAATTTTCTAATTATAAAATTTCACTTACTTTTTTCATGTGCTGTAATTATGGAAATTCGTTTATTTCTCGTGAAATCCTATACTTTAAGACTGCTAGTACCATGTTTTCCCAAGTTTTTTTTTTTTTTTTTTTTTTTTTTTTTTTATTTATGTTCGACATTATTAACATAAATATTTACTTTAGCATTGGTGAATATATCTGATATTTTGTTATGTCAAGTGTGCTATGGATATTCAAGTTAATATCATTCACTGAATATTCACAAAAGAAAATGGGTGTACTGTGCACCAGAGGTATGTTTAAATTGAACAACAGTTATTAAAAGAATGATGTAATCTTTGTGTTTTTTTTATGTTACCTTCGTTCTTTGACCACAGTGCCATTTTCACGTTTTGAAATCATGAATATATTATTTTATCATACGTTTCTATCATATTTGGCACTTTCACGGAAACTGCGATTGGTGTTCGTCTGACAGAAAAATAGCATTGTTGTTAATATATTTTAAATAAGTAGTTACTCATTTCTGTAACTTTATAGAAACTTTTCCGAATCTGTTTTTACTCCAGGCTACTTGCAAGGAAGTCCTGTCTCCATTTGAAATTTAGCATTGTCTTAAGTAACTTTCTCAATTTTCATTCGTATACGCTCAACAAATATTTATTGTTGCATCACTTTATTTATTTTCAATTTCCATTTTTAGAACTAGAAACATTCTTTCTTGTGTTACATAATTTATTTGTTACATACCACTGTCTGCAGAAACAACTATCCATTGTTACGTCATCCTTAGTATTTTAAAATTCCTTTTAAAAGATTCAAAGAATATTCACAGAAGAAAATGGGTGTATACAAGAAGTACGTATAAATAGAACAATACACAAACACATACATATATTTATAATATATGCATACGTATATGTATAAATCGGACAACAATTATTAAAAGATTTCCGGAATCTTTAAAATCGGTTTCGATGTTACCTTCGTCCTTTGACCATAACGCCAATCCAGCGTTTTGAAATCATGAATAAATATTTTTATATTACGATTTTATGCTATTTGACGCTTTGTCGCAAACTGCGATTGATAGTCGTCGAACGGAAAGTATCATTGTTGCTAATATATTTTATGTAAGCAGTTACTTCTTTCTGTAATTTTACAAAAACTTTTTCGCACCTGTCATCAATTACCTATTATTAAATCATCCTTGGTGCTTTCGATTTGTTTTCAAGTTAAAAATATTTATATGAAAAAAAAAAAACAAGAAAATCTATATGTTAAAACATAAATAAGTTAGAAAAATGTATACACGGTTTCAATTTCTCTCTTTGCCAAAATTGCATTGTTGAATATATCTGATATTTGGTTATGTCGATTGTGGTATTCACTGAATATTCACAAAAAAAAAAAAAAAAAAAAAAAAAAAAAAAAAATGGGTGTACAGCAGATGTATGCTTAAATCGAACAAAGAATGAGGGAATCTTTAAATGTGATTATGGTGTTACCTTCTTTCGTTGATCACAGTGCCATTATCTCGTTTTTAAATCATGAATACATTATTTTATCATACGCTTCTATCATATTTGGCGATTTCACGGAAACTGCATTTTTGTGTTCGTCTGACGGAAAAATAACATTGCTGTTAATATATTTTATGTAATAAGTTACTCATTTCTAGAAGTTTACAGAAACTTTTCCTAATCTGCTTTTCCTCCAAACTAATGGCAGAAGGTCCTGTCTGCATTTGAAATTTGTTATCATTTTCTCAAGTAACTTTCTCAATTTTCATTCATTTAAGCTTAACAAATATTTATGTTGCATCACTTTATTTGTTGTCAATTTTCATTTTTAGAACTAGAAACATTCATCCTTGTGTTACATAATTTATTTGTTACTTGCCATTGTTTGCAGAAAGAACTGTCCATTGTTACATCATCCTTAATATTTTAAAATCCCTTTTAATAGATGATAATTATCACAAAGATTATTCAAAGATTATTCACAGAAGAAAATGGCTGTATACAAGAAATATGTATAAATCGAAAACACACACACTTATATGTATGTATATGTGTGTCTGTGTGTATCTATACACAGGGCTTGAAATTCAATTTTTCCTAGGAGGGGAGTCTCCCTACCAACATTTATAAATGGAGCGGAGTTAAGCTATTTGAGAGGGAAAAAAAATCTAAAACCCACTGTTATTTTACGTGCTATTTAAAGATTTACATTAATTATTGTGTCATGTCTGTATTAATATAGACATGACAAAATACCATTGAAGCAATTTAAATCAAACAACCCAGAATAATTATTCAAAATGTTTTTTTTTTTTTTTTTTTATGTAAAAAAGTAAGAAAGTTAAGTTTTTATACAGTCTATTTTTCAACTTTCAACCAAATATCATGGGTCCTTAACAATGAGGTCGTTAGATGAATTTTTGAATTTAGATTTTATTCCATTTTGGGCTCTGAATCTTCTTGCACAAGGTAAAATTGTGACAGACAGCACAAGCACAACATTTATAACTTTGGAAGGTTTTCGAAAACGTATGGTTATGCTCTCTTAAAAAATTTTCAGAAAACTTTGCAATAGCTGACATGCCTTCATTTTTAACTACTTGCATGAACAATGTATATTCAGTGATGAAATCATCAATATCCGTTTCTGAACAAAATTGTTTTATTATATCCTTAATGGAATTATAGTCAAAACCTGACTCTCTGGTATTTTCTTTGTTTAAAATTTAAATGCAAATTTGAATGCTCGTTCAAAGTCAAAAGTTTAAAATTTAAACTGTTCATTCATTTCTTCTACTACACGAAAAATGTAGGTTAATTTTAAATTGTCAAGTACTAATTTCTGTTAATTGCAAGGATTAACTTGTTTGATGTTTCTACATATGTTTGATTGGAACTCTGAATTTTTCTTTGATGATTTAAAGATCTTTGCAGTCCTTCTAATCTTATTTTTGTTTAGTACTGAATCTAGACCAATTTGTCAGAGCGCAGCGTCCGGTGACAATGTCCTTTTTTGGCGTACCCTTTTGGATATTTTCCTTTTTCTGTCACAGGAAAAAAATAATCATGAAATATGCCAAATGGGCGTAGGAAAAAAAATCGTGAATTTCCTCGATCGGTGGAGGGAAGAATATCGTGAAATTCGTCGATTGACCGCTGTATAAAATCGCGAAATTCATCGATCAGACGCGGGATAAAACTGAATTTCGTCAGTCTATCGCAAAAAGTAACCGTAAAATTTGCGGATGTTTCTGAGTTAAAAAAAAAAATCTGAAATTCACAGAAATTTTCTGAAAGGTTACAGCAAGGGATGGGAAGGGATTGGGAAATCCTCTCCAGGAGCTAATTCTTTTTGTTGCAGGTCGAGTAAACTTTCTTTTTGGCTCGGTTTGATTTCAGGCTATTTTTCTCTGCAGCCCTTTGACGAAATTCGCGTTTTATCCGCGATCTTTTGATGAAAATCGCGTTTTTTTAGACATCTTTTGACAAAAATCGCTTTTTTTTAATCTTTTGACGAAATTCGTGTTTTTTTCGCGATTCTTTGACGAAAATCGCGTTTTATCCGCGATCGTTTAACGAAATTCGCGACCTTTTGACGAAAATTGCGTTTTTTCGATCTTTTAACGAAATTCGCGTTTTTTCACGATCTTTTGACAAAATTCGCGTTTTTTCGCGATCTTTTGACGGAATGCGCACTTTCTCGCGATCCTTTAACGAAATGCGCGTTTTTCCGAGATCCTTTGTCGAAATTCGCATTTTCCGCTGTCTTTGGACGAAACGCGCGTTTTTTCGGCGATCCTTTGACAAAATTCACATCTTTTCGCGATCCTTTGATGAAATTCGCGTTTTTTTTCAGCGGATCTTTGATTAAATTCGCGTTTATTCCGCGATACTTTGACGAAATTTGTATTGTTCGGCGATCCTTTCACGAAATTCGCTTTTTTTCGCGATTCTTTGATGAATTTCGAGGCTTTTTTAGCGATCTGGCGAAATTCACGTTTTTCCTCGATCCTTTGACAAAATTTGCGTTTTATTCGCAATCCTTTTCGACGAAATTGACGATTTTTTCCTCGAACGATTGACGAAATTGATTTTCTCGGCGATCATTTGTTGAAATTTGCGATATTTTTCTGTTGAACTGATGACCGATTTTTCATAATTTTCGGAAACTAATGCCATAAATGTTCGGAAAATTCGGAACAGAATCACCTCAGAATTCGCCAATCGGTCGCGGACACTTGTCAACCGATCTCGAGGAAAACTAAAGAAATTTGTCTATTGGTCGCATGAAAAATTCGTGAATTTCAACGATCTTTTGCGGCAAAAAAACCGCAAAATGTGATAATCGGTCGCGCGAAAATATCGGGAAATTCGTAAGGCGTTCGCGGGAGTTCATCGCAATTTCAAAATGCAAAATTTTCAGGAAAATGGTGAGATTTTCCTGGTAATTGGAGCTTCCCGCCCACGATATTCTTTTGGGCGGGATTGCAAAATTTTGGGCGCTAATCCCGCCCTGAAATTCAAGCCCTGATACATATATATAATATACATATATGTGTATCAATCGGACAACAATTATTAAAAGAGATCGGGAATCTTTAAAAGTGGTTTGGTGTTACCTTTGTTATTTGACCGTAACGCCAATTTATCCGTTTTGAAATCATGAATAAATATTTTTATATTACACTTTTATGATATTGACGCTTTGATGCAAACTGCGATTGGTATTCGTGTAATAAAAAAGTAATATTTTTATTAATATTGTATTTTATGTAAGCAGTTACTCCCACGTGGTAGAAAAACCTTGGCAAAAACGCTTTTTCTTTTCTTCTTTTTGTCGCAAAAGGCACAAAAAGTCATATTTTTCTAACTAAATTTTTTTTTTCTTGTTATTGTATAACTTCATGTAACTTCATTTTTATATAACTAACTGTTTCAAGATAATAAGTTTACAAGAATACAATTATTTATTAGGCTTCTCCGGATGCCAAAAACTGGCTTTTTCCACTTATGCAGTCACAAAAACACGTTGTAACTTATTACTTTTCACTTGTTTAAAGTCACATGTCATAAAAATATAATCTAAATTGCTTCATTGAGCATATTAATTAAAGTTCTTATACTCCACAATATTAGCGTTGTATTTAATTTAGCATTGCTGAATGTAGGGTACGTGGGGGAAAAGACACGCACAAATTCATTCAATATGAACATGAACGCAACTTTTTTCAATGTAATCAGTAGTCGGCACTTAGGTTTCAATCGCACCAGTCGTGTGTTGTTAACATGCAAAGATAGTTGCATTCCGTGTAGAGAAAATTAGTCAAGATTCAATTTTTCATTTTTGTTGCAAAATTTAAAAATTTCATGTGATTGCTGAGATGATAGTACTGCAAATGTCTATAAATCCAAAAATTCAGTGAAGAACGGAAACTCTAGTTTTTAAATATCATGTAGTTTACTTAGATTGCATTTCTGTAAAGTTTTAGTTGGCCGGTTAAATATAACGGGGCTTCGGCACCTCCACTGCCGGTTTTTATGCCCTTTCTATGCCGGTTTCTCTGCGTATTTTGCTTAGTCAATAGGGCAAAAATACGCAGAGAAATGTTTTTGAAAAATTTCAATTTCTTGCGAAATTATAATTTCACATTTCAAATTATAATCTGACATTTTATTATGCCGGCGGTGGTATAGAAATTCAATTAAATATCATTCACAGAATATTCATAAAAGAAAATGGGCGACACTAGAAGTATACGTATAAATCGAACGTCAATTTTCAATGTCAGAAAAAATCGTCATTATACACTAAATTATTCCTCATTTTTTACAAATAATTTCCGTACTCTTAGAAAGCATGTTTTATCCGTGAATTCTCCCCGAACGTCTAAAAAAGAGGGAGAGATTCCGTTCATTTCTAGCACGCATGCGTATTGGGTCTATTAACAATAAATCCGAATTTATTTTAAAAATGAAAAACAAAAAATTCTATAAATTAAGATTTCTAATTTGATTAAAAAAGACAAAAAAGTTTTCGAATTTCAAAGTAAATAACAATTACTTTTCTCATTCATTCAAAAGTACTCACAATTTATTTTTTAAAGTTGAATAAAGTTAAATAAAGTTGAATTTATAAAGTTGTTTATAAATAAATATTCGCATTTAAAATATACTTTAAATGAACACATTTAAAAGATATTTTAATTAAGAAAATTAAATGGAAAAAAATCGATATTACTAAAAAAAATAAAAAATTCTTATCGAATAAAATATAATTCGTATTTTACTTCTAGCAATCTACCTAAAATGATTTAAAATTCATATATTTATACAGCCAAACCTCGTTAACATGAACACGCTTAACGTGAATTACTTTTAACATGAATTGTTTTCACAGTCCCCTATAAAAACGAATACAAAGATTTGATACTGATAACATGAATTGCTGTTAAGATGAACAAAATTTTGATTCCCCTTGAGGTTCATGTTAACGAGGGTCGACTGTACTATATTGATAATAAAGTATAAAAACCCCAGCCACAATCTCATTAAAGACAAAACCTTCCCGAAATGAACTTGAAGTTCATTAAAAGCTGTAATGAAACTGATCAAGTCATCTGAAGCAAACATATTTACTTCAAAGCGTTTCGATGTTGTACAACAGCTATAACTCAGTGCTAGCGCGTTCGTTTCGTAACGCTCAGATGGTTGGTTCGAATCCAACGTCGCCCGCTTTTGCTTTTTCCCAACTTTCTTCAATTGGCGGATATTTTACCTCCTGTAACGGAGGGGGGGGGGGGGACGGATATTCGTAAATTCACTGAAATATACCGGCAGCGCTGCTGCCAGTCGAATTTCCGTGTGAAGAAAGTTTCTTTGAGAGTACTTATTTTTAGAATTAAAAACTTGCATTCACATAATTTGTTTTGTTACCTACCATTGTTTGCAGAAACAACTATCTATTATTATGTGTCATCCTTAATGTTCTCAAATCCGTTTTAAAACTTATTCGGCGCTTTCACGGAAACGGCGATTGGTATTCCACTAAAGAAAAAATAACATTAAATATTAGTATATTTTAAGTAAGTAGTACTTTTCTGTAATTTTTAAGAAGCTTTACCGCATGTGCTTTTTCTCCAAGCTTCTTGCAAGAAGTCCTATATGCATTTTAAATTTGTTAGCATTGTCTCAAGTAACTTTCTCAATTTTCATTCATTTAGGCATAAATGCGTTATAAGAAACAAATATTTATTGTTGCGTCACTTTATTTATTAATAATTTTCATTTTTAGAATTTATATAATTAGATAGAATTATTCATCCTTGTGTCACATAATTTATTTGTTACCTACCATTGTTTGCAGAAACAACTATTTATTGTTACGTTATTTTTAATATTTTCAAATTCGTTTTAAATACGACTAGTGATTATTATCTCAAGTATCATAAAAAGAATATTCGCAGAAAAAAAATGTGTGTATACAAGAAGTATGTATAAATCGAATATGTATAATAATTTAAATTCAAGGCATATGTTCAAAATCTAATCTAAAACGATCCATACGCATATTAATCGATGTTATTTTATATTCGACATTTTTAAGGTATATATTTACTACAGCACTGGTGAATATATCCGATACTTTATTATGTCGATTGTGCTAAGGAAATTCAATCCAGTATCATTCACAGAATATTTACAAAAATGAACGTAAACGAAATGTATGCTTAAGTCGAACAAGTTATTAAAAGAATAAGGAATCATTAAATGTGGTTTTGATGTTACCTTCGTTCGTTGACCAGGTTGTCATATTTTGCGTTTTGAAATCAAGGATAAATTATTTTATTATAGGTTTCTATCATATTTGGCGCTTTCACGGAAACTGCAATAGGTGATCGTCTGACGGAAAAGTAATATTGTTGTCAATGTATTTTATTTAAGCAATTACTTATTTCTGGAAGTTTACAGGGACTTTTCCGAATCTGTTTTTTCTCCAAGCTACTTGTAGGAAGTCCTGACAGCATTTAGAATTTGTTTAGGATTGCTCACGTTAGAGTTGGAAACATTCATTCTTGCGTCACATAACTTATTTGTGATATACCATTGTTCCCACCATTCCAGGACCTATCTATTGTTACGTCATGTTTACTATTTTCAAATTCGTTTTAAAATCTTGCTATTAAAAATTGTTCTACGGAATTATAATAAAGAAAAATTGGATGTTAAATATAATGAAACTAGAAAAAGGTTAAAACTTTTAAATTGTTAGGTATTAGAAAAAATGAAATTAAAATACCATAGCACATTTTAATTGATTTCGATGAGAATAAAGGTTTATTCGTATAAAAAACAATAAATAAAAATGAATAAAATAAAAGAAATTGAGGAATTCAAATTATATACGAGGACCCCAGAAGCCAAGGGGTATAAGTGACAAAATTTAAAAAAATGAGTTAAGTGCACAGGCTATCTGGAAATAAGTCTATTTGTTTGTAGGTAAAGAGATATGATTTTATAATTATGCGCTGCGTTCTAGGGGTCAATTACTTAACCTCTTTTTCGAAACCGTGAAGCGCTTGGAGCCCAAGGGGTATAAGTGCACGTGTATCCGTTGACGTCCACATAGCTGAACCGCGACCAACGAAATACAAGGCCAGTTCATCACTTTTTAAATACCACAAGAATTTGATCATATTTAAACGGCAATTTGCACAAAAATACGAAGATGTTTCCAACAAACGGTTTCGAAACATAGTAACTAACCAAAAAGGAAGAAACCATTTCTGGCGTACCATCTCACGACGAAAGAGGAAGATAAGAACAGTCGAATAAAATTCCACAAGACGGTATTGATGTCATCAAAGAACACTTAAACAAGTTTTTACGATACATAAGCCACTGTACTAGAGGAAAGACCCCCAACTGTAAATACCTGAATGCAGAAAACAATTTAAAGATGTACAAACTCTGTGTTCACTTTTGCCTTGAAGAAAAACGCGTACAGCCGGTGAAGGAAAGTTCCTATAGACACATTTTTAACACCCATTTTAGTCTTAGTTTTCACCGACCGGGGACTGATACTTGTGTTATATGTGACAAGCTACAATTGAAAATAGATCATAAAAACGCAGATAAGAAACAACAAGCAGAAACGCAAAAGGAACTAAATCTTCGCAAAGCAGAAACTGCCAGATTATCCAAATACGCATTCACAATTTAAAGGATGATTCAAAGATCGCGATATGACTTTGACTTGTAAAAAAATCACGCCAACTCCACATGTAACCAATTCAAAGGCTTATTACCTACGTCAACTTTGGACGTACAACTTGAACATTCATAACCTTGAAAGGCCCCACCAGTGGCCGAGATGTTCTGCTCTCGAAGCTGGTAGACGAGAGGTGCTGGCTTCGATCCCAATCACGCCCGTCGGCCTAATCGTTCGGAGTTTTCGTGCTTTTATTCGAACCTTCGTTCTCCAAGCGTTAATACGGGTTAGGTTCCCTTAGAAAGACCCCCACGGAGGGCACTCCTCCCCCTTAGGACCTATATCCCTAGTGTTGATAATTGGCCGTCAAAAACACAAACAAACAAACATAACCTTGAAAGTGGAAATGTTCACATGTACATGTGGCATGAAGGCCCGGCCTTTCGTGGTTGCAAGGAGATCGCATCCTGTCTCTTGAAGTTCATAAAGATTCTCTCAAGTCAGGCATATTACAAGTTTTAGTAACAATTGTGAGGGATAAAATAAAAGCCACTTTATTGTGAAGTTCTGGCTGTACATCATACTAAATACACACATAGAAACAGTCAATCATCGCTTTTTGATTTCAGGACATTCCTACCATGAATATGACCAAAGACTTTAGGCTCATAGAAATCAGAAAGAAGGGGAATAAAAGGGATCTATATATTCCAGAGCACTGGGCTCAACTTGTAAATGATTCCAACAAAAACTGCACTGTAGAAGAGCTAAAGGACGAAAGTTTTATTAATTGAGTCACTTGCACCATTCTTTGTAGAGTCAGTGAAATGTGTCCGAAATATGCAGTGGCTGCATTTCTTCACATTATTCTACAAAGAAACTGCTGGTGGTGAATTAGAACCTTTCCACGAGCTAAAGGTGAAGTCCAGCCGTGCCGGAAGATGCCCTAGAGATGCTTGAGCTTCCCATAGCACAAGAAAAACCAGAACTAAAGTACCTTAAGTTTAAAAATCACATTGAACTATTGCAGTTTGTACCATCAGTGTACCACGTTTTCTACCGATATCTTCCTCACCAAGTGGCACCATGACATACTGAAGCCCTGCATGATTCTGAAGATCAGGCTGATGAGCCTAATCGTACTTATGAAACTAATGAGGATGATTTAATGTAGATGTGTTATTCCCATGTTATCACTAGAAGAATATTGTTCCATATTTTCAAACTCTTTTGCATCATTTTTTTTTTCCTTTTAGAATTTACTTTCTTATACGTTAAATAAATGCATTTTAATGGTTAAAAGATTATAAAATTTCAATGTTTCAAAACCTATAGTAAAATTTTAAAACTTATATTAGAATAAAATTTTGTCCTTTCATTCATTTGTATAAACATTGATCTTAACATTTTCATCAATTTTTTTTTTTTTGTTTCATGTTCTTTCATTTTTAAAACTTATATTAAAACAAAATTTTGTCATTTCATTAGTTTGTATCAACGTTTAGAGGTCTGCACGGGCCCGGGCTTGGCCCGAGGCCCGTACCCGGCCCGGCCCGGCGGAATGGAGGAGAATTTTCAAACGGGCCGGGCCGGGCCGGCAGAATTAGGGCAATTTTTTCAACGGGCCGGTCCGGCAAAAAAATTGAACGGGCCTGCAGGGCCGGGCCGGGCCGATAAAAAAAATTAATCGAGCCTATCGGCCCGATATAAGAATTTGAGAGTAGCAGATAAAATACGAGGCCATTTCCAATGAATATGACTTTTTCGAGAAGTATAAATGTGCGTTACGAGTCGATGCGAGTTTAACAACATCACTACAGAAATGTAACATGTCCATCGTAGAGATCGGCATCGTACAGTTACATGATGCCTGATCCCGGGTTTAATTTTATCGGCAGACTTGTGCCGGGACGGAACTGGTCTTAATCGTTCTCAGGATGTGTAGGACAGGCATTATGTTTTGTAAAAGTATTAATAGCAATAATGAACTTCTGTTAACAGTATCTTTGGAAATGTACCTTAAGGTGGTTCTCATATTTACTGCTCAACAATGCGAAACTTTCAGACACATTTTCTGACTCATTTTTAACTATAAAGGCATAAAATTGACAGGTCTAAGTATTGAAGGCATTTGGAATCGAATAGCGTTTCCATTTTTCATAAATTACGTACAGAGATAACAGAGACTCTTGTCACGTGACTGTACGTTTTTCTCCTTTCCTGTGATATCGCTTCCGGAAATTCGATTCAAAACGCTAACTTTGGCAGTATTTTCTGAAAGATATATTACTTTTATCTAAGAAAAAACGGCATTTACATGGTTTCTGAATAAGAATACCTGCCAATCTCATGCGTTTCCGAAAAGAAATGAATTCATAAATGTATCAAAATGTAGCTCCTTTGGATTTGAGAAAAGGCTTAAAAATGGCAGAAATATTTTCACAAATCTACTTTTTATTATAAGCTTCAAAAGTTATCATGTTTTTTAACACTTTATTCTAAACTACAATAATCTTTTAATGAACCCTTATTTAAATTTTGAAACGTCTGTAGAGACGTTGACTAAAACACTGTAAGTAATCGTTAATGTTTACTATTGTGTGTTTTCTATTTTGCGAACACATAGTAATTTAAAATATACTGTAAAATGTTCCCATAAATATGCATGCATTATGTGATGTAGCAATCACATTTATTATTTATTTTTTAAATTGTAATGCAGTATTATTATCTCATGTTTTAAACTATTTATTTTCAACGCAAAACATCGTTCAAATCACTTTTTTTCTCTCCTTTTTACTGCATGCAGCAGATAAGTTTTGATTTCAGATTTTTCCCCCTCTTCCTGATCTATTTTTAGAACCAGGGTGTGTTGCAAGTGACGTCGACCGCGTCATATTGGGGTGTGTCTTCGCTTGGCGAATTAGAGCTTCATTCTCTCCTTGTAAAGTTTCGTTTCTCTTTTCTCTGTTTTCATACGATTTAATCATAATACGTAAATTTAATTTTAACAAATAGATTTAAATCATTTCTGCATGTAGTTTTGTAAACCCCTTTTATGCAGTATATATATCAATGCAGCCAGTTTTTTAACAGATTTTAAGATCGGATCAGATTTTAAGATTTACGAAAGTATGTATTATTTTTGACAATGTGACTTGTCGTTTGAATTTCGGGCCTTGCGCCTAAATTCAAAGAGCGATGTTTTTTTCGATAGCTATATCTTTATCTAAAAGTTTATCTTCGGTCTCTGGTTTTTTTTTAATTTAACGCATATTTGATTTCGGACTTTTTATCATCAAGACCTTCTTTAAAAAATGATTTTAACCAGTAATCATCTTTATCATGGAATTACTTCCAAGGTTTTAATAATTCTACGTGGAACGTCCTTCTGATGTGTACGGTGACCTACTTCTAATTGCCTTCCACCTCTCAAGTGAAACAACTAATAAAGAAGATTTTTTATAACTGCTGTCTCTTCAATGTGTCTACTGTTGTCATCATTAAGTAAGAACGTTATATTTACTAATTCATCCTTCTTCCTATTTTATTTCACGGCAACTTTTAAATAACTTCGTCACATTTGGTTTCCGTGACAAAAAAGAACATTTCGGCGTTGTTGCTTTTTGATCACAACGTAATGCCTTAAAAAATAACTTAATGACTGTATTTTTTCGCCGTATTTTTGACGATTGATGAAATTTTTTAAAGAAGATTTTTGTTCTCAAATAGATGAACTGCTCTTTTAAATGGAATTCTGAAAATGTTTTAGCATTATAATTGCTGTTATTCTTTTTTGCAATGTTTTCTGTTCTTATAAAAAGAAAACGTAATCTTTTTCAGTCTTAGAAGAAATTCTGTTCCTGAAAATTATTCCTAACTGAATTTTCTTTTG
Organism: Maratus speciosus; assembly: GCA_963932465.1. Classification (NCBI taxonomy): domain Eukaryota; kingdom Metazoa; phylum Arthropoda; class Arachnida; order Araneae; family Salticidae; genus Maratus; species Maratus speciosus. The sequence goes on along the minus strand of OZ010793.1, from coordinate 78,409,707 downwards.
CATAAAATTTTGCAGATTTGTTACTTTTATAGAAAAATACTGACGTAAATTCAAATAAATTGTTTTAAAATTATTATTTTTTTAATATGGAATTTTAAGAAAATTATAATATTCTGCTGTTCTCAGATGGAACATTTTGCTTTTTTAACGGCTGAAGATCGATCAAACATCGTAATGAAATTTTGTTCTCAAGTTTTATTTGCAATACTTATTCCATGATTTAAAATTTTTGAGCATAGTATAATTAAAAAAAAAAATTCCGTTACTGGTTTTTATTTTGAGATATATCTTGACAAAATTATTGCTGTTTTTAAATTAATGCAGAATGAAATATTATTTTAAAAATCAAGAAATTTATTTATTTATTCTCTAATTTATTTATTCTTATGGTGCATTACAAGATATTTATATAATAGAAAATCTTTAATGAATTTTGAAATTCTGAAATGAATTCTAACAATTGTTCTCTGATTTTAAGAACAAATTTATTTAACAAGAGGCTATGGTTTTTATACTTATTCTTACATTGGGTTTTTAAATTTGATTTTATGGCACTTATATATTAAAATAAAATATTTAATGAATTTGAAGATATATTATGAAAATTAAGATATTTATTGAAGCAAATTATTTTTTTCCCTTGAAATCTGTGATAATTATTGAAGTTTAAATTATTTTACTGAAATTGTTCTCATCTATTACTTGCAAAGGAGCTGAAGTTCTTCATGAAATTCGTAGCTGTGATATATCCTGCATAATTTTTTTTGAAGTCTTCTCTGCTTTTAAATGTATCAATTTATAATACCTTCAATAGCTTTTTATAAAAAAAAAAAAAAATTTACTTATTCTTGTTGTACCACCTTCCACTTTTATTCTCAAGATATTTTTGTCATCTAGTGCACGATTTGACTGCTAATATCGATTTTGGTGTTTGGTGAGTGCAGTGTTCTTTTACTAAGTTAAATTTCAAGAACTCTGTTTGCTTTCTACAAACTGTTCTCATCGTAACTCTCAGTGCTTCAATTTTCCAGAATTATGCAGCTTCATCAAAATTTAATGACATATTTTTTTACTTAAAAAAAAAAAAAAAATAAAAATAAAAATGAAAATCCTTCTCCTGTATCATCCTCATGACTGAAATAATTTGAAATTTTTTTATTCTACATGATTTAATATGACAATATTTACTCATCTTTCATATTCACATTTACTTACCTGCTGAAGCTGTCTTCAAGAGTGTTGTTATTAATCCATTTTTTGAAACACTTCTCTGGTGTGTGGAAATGTTGTTCTGAAAGTACTGAAAATATTATAATACATACCTGCAGAAAAAAATTTCTGTTCCTCATTTACAGCAACCAATAAAGATTTGTGCTCCATTTTCGGCTTTGATGTTCCTGGTGAATTCTCAGTAATTTATGAAGTAAAAAATCCATTTTTTTCTGATCTTCTCCAGTGTGTTTTCGAAGTTGGTTTTGAAGCTAAATCAGTATATATGTTATTTTTTCATAAACAATAGAATTTCCCAGTCAACATTTACTTGTGAGCGGAAAATTTTCATCCTTATGTAGGGGTAAGCGGCAAAGTTTCATCCTCGCATTGGAAATGTTTGACTTCTACATTATACCATATTCTACAAATGTTTATAAAATTTACTGTTATTTGAATTACAGAAAATGTTTAAGCTCAAGAATGTTTGTTTATTTGCTTATTTCTGAAGATTTTTATATGTTAATTATTATTATAGTGCCTTTTCCTTATTTCATAACCCAATTGCTTCAAAATTTTTAATCTGTCATATGCCTCACTTTTTTAATTTATGCAAGAAAATTATTTTAAATTGATCATGAAGATATATTTTTTTTAAATGAAGAAAATTTTTATTTGCACCTTTCATATGAAGAAAAGCACAAGTTCTTAGTGAAAATATTTACCAGCGCATCTTTTTTTGAAGTATTCATCAGTGAATCGTCAACAATTCTCTAAGAATCATAATTAAAAAGTGCTTCTTCACTACCGATTTTGACTACCGATCTTGTCCTCTACTCATCATGGTGTATGTATTTATATCATCCTTAAGTGCTATGTTACTCCTAAATGTACCACCATGCATTGTCTTCTTTTTGCCAGCAGTGTCTACCGATTTTTCCTTCAAGTATATCACCATATTCTGCTAAATGTTCATAATTGGTGATGTTGTTGCTAACTGTGCCTTTTTTTCCCCAACAAAATAGAAGTGTTTGAATAGTTCACAGTACTATTCATATCCAACCATTTGTGGTTTATACCAAGAGCTTCTTTACATCTGTAAAATACACTATTTTTTTTTTCTCTTTTTCTATGCTGATTATTTGATTATCTTTTGCACAGGATCTCAGAGGTCTCTTATGCGCATTGGAGTCTGCTGTATTTTTGTGTTTTGTATAAATGTGTTTACAGAGTTACTGAATGTGTCCACTGGCCATGGTATCATGAAGGATTGTCTGTTTACTCTACAATATTTTTTAAATTTTTGCAGCTCTTTAATTTAATTTCAACTGTTGTTTAGAGTTAATTTAATATAATTTTTTTACAAGCATAGAAATTTAAATTTTATTAGTAAATTATTGAAGGAATTAAACTAAATATTTTTATGGTACACTTGCTTGGTAATTTAAAATTTTTCCTGATTATGACAATGAAATTCAAGTCCTAGGTTGTCGGAATATAAAAGTAAAATATTCTCGACTTTCTCAGTGCAATTTATTTTTATAAATATGCAGAAAATTGATTAGTAGAAATGATTTATTTATTCATTTTGAATGTATCAATATTTATGAGGAAATTGATTAGTAGAAATGACTTGTTCATTTTGAATGTTTCAATATATGAGAAAATTGATTAGTAGAAATGACTTGTTCATTTTGAATGTTTCAATATATGAGGAAATTGATTAGTAGAAATGACTTGTTCATTTTGAATGTTTCAATTTATGAGAAAATTGATTAGTAGAAATGATTTTTCATTTCGAATGTTTCAATTTATGATTTATTTTCCTAGGCAGTCAGAATATTTAGAGAGGGTACTTCTGACTTTATGTTGCTTTACTTTTGCAACTTTATAAATTTTGATTCATAAGTGTACCTTATTTTTTAACTTATTGAATTCAAAATTTTTTTGTGGTCTCTTTTGGCTAAAAATTTATTTAGCTTTTGGATTTATAAAATTTTAAAATATTAAAAGAGTAATATTTTAATTTATAGAGATCATTTTACACAGGAAGGTGCCTTTCTTTGCCTATCATTGCAATGGGGCTTGATATTAATATTATTGTATACTATCATGTTATGTATACTATTGAAATTTGAATGTACTACTTGATGTATATTCTTTTTCTTTCTCTTTAGGCCACTGTACATTTACGATCCATAAATGTGCACATGCACTTAAAATTTTTATTATGACTTTTAAATTTTAACTTAAATTTTATTCTACATTCTTTTGCTCCTTGGCTTTTAAAATTTTGTTTTCCCTTTGTTGAAAAAGCTCTCAAGATTTACCTTTTTCACCTTTTGGTCATCCAAAATTTTGTTCGGCAAATGGGGGTAATGTGATGTAGCAATCACATTTATTATTTATTTTTTAAATTGTAATGCAGTATTATTATCTCATGTTTTAAACTATTTATTTTCAACGCAAAACATCGTTCAAATCACTTTTTTTCTCTCCTTTTTACTGCATGCAGCAGATAAGTTTTGATTTCAGATTTTTCCCCCTCTTCCTGATCTATTTTTAGAACCAGGGTGTGTTGCAAGTGACGTCGACCGCGTCATATTGGGGTGTGTCTTCGCTTGGCGAATTAGAGCTTCATTCTCTCCTTGTAAAGTTTCGTTTCTCTTTTCTCTGTTTTCATACGATTTAATCATAATACGTAAATTTAATTTTAACAAATAGATTTAAATCATTTCTGCATGTAGTTTTGTAAACCCCTTTTATGCAGTATATATATCAATGCAGCCAGTTTTTTAACAGATTTTAAGATCGGATCAGATTTTAAGATTTACGAAAGTATGTATTATTTTTGACAATGTGACTTGTCGTTTGAATTTCGGGCCTTGCGCCTAAATTCAAAGAGCGATGTTTTTTTTCGATAGCTATATCTTTATCTAAAAGTTTATCTTCGGTCTCTGGTTTTTTTTTAATTTAACGCATATTTGATTTCGGACTTTTTATCATCAAGACCTTCTTTAAAAAATGATTTTAACCAGTAATCATCTTTATCATGGAATTACTTCCAAGGTTTTAATAATTCTACGTGGAACGTCCTTCTGATGTGTACGGTGACCTACTTCTAATTGCCTTCCACCTCTCAAGTGAAACAACTAATAAAGAAGATTTTTTATAACTGCTGTCTCTTCAATGTGTCTACTGTTGTCATTATTAAGTAAGAACGTTATATTTACTAATTCATCCTTCTTCCTATTTTATTTCACGGCAACTTTTAAATAACTTCGTCACACATTATTCATTAAAAGAATCTTAATTGTATATCGAGAAAAAACGGAATTTTTTGTTGAAATTGAGTACGGGCCGGGCCGGGCTCGGGCCGAACTTTCAATTTTTACACCGGGCCGGGCCGGGCCAAAATAGCTTTCCTTAGGGCCGGGCCGGGCCCGGGCCTGGAAATTCCGGCCCGTGCAGACCTCTATCAACGTTGTTCTTAAATTTTTCGTTAAATCATTTTTTTATTTCATAACTTTTCATTTCTTGTCTATCGCTTGGAAGCCAAAGGGTACAAGTGCCGAATGAGGATCAATATTGCTTAATTATAAATTTAAAAAAAAATTGTACTCCACTTTTTTTTTACAGTTATTGAAATAAGAGTTCAAAGACCACTAAGAAATAAGCAACAGTTTCATATTCCAAGTCAGTTAATTACAATTCATGTTTAACTTTGAACTCAATTTACTCGAAATCTAAATTTTGTCACTTGTATCCCTTGACTTCTGGGTTCCTCATATATATTTTGTACTTTTCATTAGATCCATATAACTGCCGTAAAATTGCGATTTCTCTGTAAATAAATAAGTAGTGGAGGGTAGTACATAGTTAGACGAAAAATATTATTTCTTAACGTATGGCGACTATTTTTATTCTTCAGAAAAATATTTTGCTACAGCTTAAAGCAACACGAATACGCAACACATTAATGAAGAAATGGTTTTAAAAAAGTTATTTATAAAAGCATAGAAGCATGATAACGGAGTATTGAAAATTGTCTGACTGTGTACCACTTGTATTACACAGTGAGACAATGTACCGGGTGTCCTAAAAAGGACTGACTTATTTTAAAATTCAATAACTTCCAAACGGTGACAAATATTTAAAAAATTCTTGCAGGAGGGTTATGCATGAGTTCAAAAGTATTTTTACAGTGATTTTCGATTTTAGTTCGAATTACAAAAAATAGATGGCGCTGTAAGCAAAAGGCGCTAAATACAGGCTCGGTTTTTTGGAGTTTCTGTTTTTCCATGCGGAAAAGGAGATGAAAATGTATAGAGTGGGTCCCGAAGTGCCAAAAATCGAGCCTGAATTTAGCGTCTATTGATCTCAGCGCCATCTATTTTTTGTAATTTGAACTAAAATTGAAAATCACTGTAAAAAAACTTTTGACCTCATGCATAACCCTCCTGCAAGAAATTTTTAAATATCTGTCACCGTTTGAAAGTTATTGAATTTTAAAATCAGTCAGTCCTTTTTAGGACACCCGGTATATATTTTCATGAATCATACATTTTAACACTCTATTCAGTTTTCTTCAGTGTAATACTGTCTTAACTACGGCTTGAAATCGTGTTTATCACTTGGAGTTAAATCTGACATTTTTGGGGTCGAGTAGTTTTGATAGAACAATAATAAAAATGCAAAGAGAATTTCAATAGTTGCAGGTACATATATTATTAACAATTCAACCACATTTTGAGAATAACTGAACACGTATGGTAGATTGTGGTAATTAAACTATAGTTATCCCTCTTAAATAAAGGCTTAAAAGTATGCCGAACAATGGCAGTGTGTAGCTCAATGTGCATCCAAATTTCCGAAGGAAATCGGAAACCGGTGGTAATTCTCTTTAAAGGAGCTTTTAATTTAAATTGATGCTTTATTAAGGCAAGACAAGACTGGGTACAATCCTATGGAAAATATGAGAGCTTTAAGACCCGTTTTCTCGGAAACTACCGGACCGATTTTGATGAAATTTGGAATTCATATTCACTGGATTATGCTCAAGACTTATGGCAGACAGTTTTTTTCTGCGACTAAAACTTTTTATTTTAGAGCAATGGCAATTTTTCAAAAATTTTATTAATTTTTTTTTTTAAACTGTCTGCCACATATGTATGCTCATATCTTATATTTATACTCAACCACAATACATATATATATATATATATATAGCTCTGGACTCAGCTCAACCTAGAGAACAAGCAGGATTCCGAAGTGGATTCAGCACAATGGATCATATCCAAACGGTAAGGGAACTCATAGAAAAACATAAGGAATATAATTTACCTCTTTGCCTTGCCTTTATTGATTATGAAAAAGCATTTGATTCGGTCTACACATCAGCAGTAGTAGAATCTCTGGAGGACATTGGTATAGACAAACCTTACATCAATATTATAAAGAAGATTTACAAGAAAGCAACAGCAACCATCCGCTTGGACAAAGGAAAAGCAAAGATCAAGCTTGGAAGAGGGGTAAGACAAGGAGACACCATTTCGCCTAAGCTTTTTACTGCTGTCTTAGAAAATATTTTCAAGAAGCTGGATTGGGAAAACAAAGGGATTAGAATAAATGGGGAATATTTAAGTCATCTCCGTTTCGCTGACGACATTTTAATTTTCAGTAACAGTCCTGAAGAATTGGAAAATATGCTAAAAGATTTGACAGAAGCTAGCATTAATGTGGGATTAAAAATAAACTTGGAAAAGACTAAGGTGATGTTCAATTCATTTGCATCAAAAAAGAAAATCGTCTACAACAACACTGAAATTAAAGAAGTGCAAAGTTATGTGTACCTTGGGCAAGAAATATCATCTGATAATAGTATCATGAATGAAATCAATAGAAGAATAAGAAATGGATGGAGTGCTTTTGGGAAGAACAATATTATTCTGAAGAGTAGCATGCCCCTGTGTTTGAAAAGAAAGGTATTTAACCAATGTGTTTTGCCTGTCCTAACTTATGGAGCAGAAACATGGACGCTAACAAAACGGATGGTACAAAGATTACAAACAACACAGAGAAGTATGGAAAGATGTATGCTAGGTATAACTAGAAGAAACAGAAAAAGAATAACCTGGATAAGAAGTCAGACGAAAGTTTTCGACATCATTGAAAGAATTAAACGGCTAAAATGGAAATGGGCTGGGCACATCGCAAGAAGACAAGGCAATAGATGGAGCACAAACACCCTACAGTGGTATCCCAGAGATGTAAAACGGTCAAGAAGACGACCTCAAGTAAGATGGAGTGATGAAATCAGAAAAGTAGCCGGTGTAAATTGGATGACTAAAGCACTAGACAGGAAACATTGGAAAAATCTGGGGGCCACCTACATCCAGCAGTGGATTGAAAACGGTTGATGATGATGATGATGATGATATATATCAAATCACTCGAGTACTTTATGAGTAATGGGATTTTTACCTGAAAAATACGATTTTTCGGGAGATCCAAAAAACAAATTTTTACAATTCTCGCTCTTTGCGAATGACAAATTGAGTTTTCTGATTACGTATCGACAGAACAGACATTGGGAGTGTCGATAGTCGATCAAATGTTTGTACACCTTTTTAAAACCTTCTTATTGTTCAATCAAAATATGCCAACTTTTTGTATTTTGTTTTGTGTTGAACTGCAACTTAAATTTTTTGAACTTGCACTTTGTGTTACAAAATGACAAAGCCGAAAAGTGTTTTTGAGGGAAGACAAGAATGGGTGCAATCATACGGGGGAAATACGAGCCTTAAAACCTGTTTCCTCAGAAACTACCAGACCGATTTTGATGAAATTCTGAATCCCTATTCACTGGATAGTGCTCAAGACTTTTTCTGCGACTAAAACTTCTTATTTTAGAGCAATCGCAATTTTTCAGAAATTTTCTATTTTCAGAAATGTTATTTTCTGAAACTAATTAAATTTTTTAAAATCAGTCTACCACATATGATTTCATATTTGTACACTACCAACAAAATTTTTTTTATCGAAATCACTCAAGTACTTTAGGAGTTAATGGGGTTTTCAGCTGAAGAGTACATTTTTTCGAAAAGCTACAAAACTTAGACACTTCTAATTTGTGTGAATTCTTGCAGTGTTTTATCAAACACATGAATTAAAGTATATATAAACATTTGGATAAAGTTTAGTTACATATAATAAATGAGTATAAAATGCTAGAGTAAAATTAATGTGAGTGGGTGTAGCTTCCCAGTCTTATCTTCCCTTGAATTTTTACAATTATTTCTAATGGTCAGATAAAAAAAAAAAAAAAAAAAAAAAAAAAAAAACTGGGCACACCAATGGATTCAGGAAGGTTCAAAGAATTTTTTAAGTCAATAAAAAAAATATTTTTTTAAAAAATAATTTCACTAATGTCTCCTCTTAATATTTATAACAGCAAGAAAAGGATTTACAATAAAATATAAACACTAAAAATTAATGCATCTAAGAAAATATCAAATCAATTGTTAACAGAGTTTCATACTAGCAATTACAAAGTAGTGCATTTCTTCGAATTTAACACAGAGTAACAGTGATCAGTGAATAAATAAAAAGAAAAGTGCCCAGTTAAACTGATAGCATTGAGCTCACAGGCTATTCACACTAATTGTAAAGTATACTCTTATGTCAAAGAATAATGCCCCTTGAAAAATAAATTAAGGGGGATTATCCGCCCCCCGTTTCGCATCTTTATACTTAACGAATGAGCCTCCAAATCTCACCAGGAAGCGCCTTATCAGAATAAACTGATATATCAAATTTGAAGCAAATCGGATAGAAAAAACAATTTATCTAAATTAAGGGTGTATTAGCCTCCGTCCCCCCCCCCCTTTTATACTTAACCAATGAACCTCTAAGTCTAATCAGAGAAGCGCATTATTAGAATAAACCGGTATACCAAATTTGAAGGAAATCGTATAGAAAATCCCATTTATCTAAATTAAGGGGTGAATTAGTCCCCTGTTCCCCTTTTATACTTAAACAACTAACCTCTAAATCTAATCAAGGAAGCGCCTTATCAGAATTAACTGGTATACCAAATTAGAAGCAAATCTGATAATTTTGCATGAAAAACACATTTATCTAAGTTAAGGGGGAGTTAGCCCCTCGTACCCCCCCCCTTTATACTTAACCAATGATGCCCCCCAAAACTAATCAGAATGAAACAAAAAAAAAAAATTGAAGCAAATTGGATATTTCTATCAAGCGTTATTGCATTAAGTACGTATACATACATACAGAACCTGCAGGCACATTAGCTCTCAGGTTTTGATAGCCTATGAGTTAAAAAGACATCCTGCAAAAAGAGTACACAGAAAAAAGAAGTTAAAAATATTAATTTTCTAAGGAGATATTTAAAAAATATGAATGCATTACACGTCCATAAGCTTAACATTAGTGAGGTGATTTTCAGATCTCACTGAGTAATAGGCTTAAGTAAAATTTCTGATTAAAATTAAGTTTACTTGTCTTATTAAAAAAAAAAAAAAAAAAAAAAAAAGTGCCCAGTTAAACTGATAGCATTGAGCTCACAGGCTATTCACTCTAATTGTATATACACTCTTATTTCAAAGAATAATGCCCCTCGAAAAATAAATTAAGGGGATTATACCCCAGTCCCCCCCCCCCTTTATACTTAACAAACGGATATCCAAATCTAATCAGGGAAAGGCCTTATCGAAATAAACCGGTATACCAAATTTGAAGCAAATCGGATAGAAAACCCCATTTATCTAAATTAAAAGGGGTATTAGCCCATTGTGCCCCCCTTTATATTTAACCAATGAACTTCCAAATCTAATCAGGGAAGCGCTTTATCAGAATAAACCTGTATACCAAATTTGAAGCAAATCGGATAGAAAAATCCATATATCTAACAAGGAGAGGGCCAACCTTGTTAATCACAGATTTTGATTATTTTAATATATGTTGTAGGGTAGACACCCCTTAGTGTCAGGTTCAACGGATTTTATCCAATACCCCTTAGTTCTTGAAAAACCAGGGGGTCTAATAATAGTAGACAACTTAAATACTTACTTCGCAGCAAAAATGACAGGTTAGTCGTAGCTCAGTTGGCATGGCATTTGCTGACTGATCCGAGGGCCCGGGTTTGATACCTGAATCCGCTACATTTGTTTTTCTCATTTTTTGTTTTATAAATATAGTTGTAATTATAATTTAATAATTTCAATTAAAAATTTTAACACCAAACATTAATTATAATGTTAACAAACTTAAATTTATCATTTCTTATTTGTAAACTATTATTTCTCATCCATTAAAGAGGTTTAAAAAGAAATTGGATCTATTATTGAATGATAAAAATTCCAAAATCGTGACAAATTCTGTTGTGGTGCCATCTAGTTATGATAAAAAAAAAGGAATATTCAAATAAAATAAAAGCAGAAAAAAGATAAAGGGGAAAGCAAAATAATTGAAAGGGCAAGCATACTTATTACAAATTTAAAAATCTTTAATATGCAAAAAATCGGTTGTAATTTAATTCTGATGCTAATTTTTAATATGATTATGCTTGTTACTTTAAAAACAGAATAATAGTATTATCTCATTGACTTTGATTAAAGCAATGCTTAAATGACGTTTCTTTAAAATCACGAATTGACACAATTGCTCAATATCATTGCATCGATAAAGAATATATGAAATACATTTTTAAAGTGATTTTTTTTATATATAAAAAAAATAACAGTTTTATGATGTTTTATTACAACTATTCAGTTAAAAGTAAAAAATTAAATAGGTTAAAATTATAATTGATATACAATATTAAAAATTTTAATTGACAGTGAGATTATTAAGTTACACTTACAAGTAAATTTATAAAACAAAAAATGAGAAAAACAAATGTAGCGCACTCAGATATCGAACCCGCGCCCGCCAATCAGCCGGTTAACACCATACCAACTGAGCTACGACTGACCTATCGTCGTTGTAGCAAAGTAAGTATTTAAGTTGTGTACTAATATTAGACCCCCCGGTTTCTCAAGAACTAAGGAGCATTGGATAAAATCCGTTGAACCTGACACTTAGGGGCCTCTACCCTACAACATATATTAAAATAATTAAAATCTGTGATTAACAAGGTTGGCCCTCTCCTTATAAATTAAGGGGGTATTGGCCCCTGTGGCCCCTTTAGACTTAAACAATGAACCTTCAAATCTAATCAGGGAAGTTCGTTATCAGAATTAACCGGTATACCAAAATTTGAAGAAAATCTGATAATTCTTGCATGAAAAACCCATTTATCAAAGCTAAGGGAGGATTAACACCCGTTCACCTCTTTATATTTAACCAATGAACCCCCAAAACTAATCAAGGAAGCGCTTTATCAGAATAAACCGGTATACCAAATTTGAAGCAAATCGGATAGAAAACCCCAATTATCTAAATTAAAAGGGGTATTAGCCCCCTTTATATTTAACCAATGAACTTCCAAATCTAATCAGGCATTAAAAGCATAGTATGGAACATTAGGGTTAATTTGGTGAATTACTGCTCCAGATTCGTCCGGGATGGCTCAGTAGGTAGAGCATTGGTGGCTCCATCCAAGACATCCCTGGTTCGAATCCTGGCCTGGACTTTTTCCCCCCATTTGAAAATTTACAACTATGGTTTATTTACCAATTGAATAATTGTATTAAAAATTAATCTAATAAAGATAGAGGTCTGTCTATGTGTCTTTGTGCTGACGAGATCGCTGCGCATAGAGCTATAAGATTTGGCAAGAAGGTAGCTATATGTCTAAAGTTATGCACATAGAAGCCAAATTTGGGACTTTTTTGAGTAGTTTTTTTAATGTAATTTTTAGCGTTTTTTTCATGTTTTATGGCAATTTTTCCAAATTTGTAAAAGGAATCTGGTTTAATTTTTTTAGCAGAATGTAGTAAATTTTGTCCTCTTTACAATAAAGTTTATTTGGAATTTATACAGTAATTTTAAAATGTTTCGCAATTATTTCATTGTTTTTTGGCATTTTGCAGTAATTTTTTGACATTTATAAAAGAAATTAGGTTTCAAACTTTTAACCCTAATGTAGTAATTTTGTCTTTCCACGATTGCATTCTCTGGTTTAAATTGTTAGCGATTTTAAAAAAACAAATCACATCCAGCAAGGATTTTTTTCTCCCATTTGTGAAAAAATTCCAGATACAATGTTTTAGCCCTTCTATAGTACATTTTGACTTCTCTGATTTTCTGAATTTTTAGCAATTTTTAATGCAGTGACTTTTTCACAGTAGTAAATGGGATACAGTTTCAATTTTTTAACCCAATTCAGTAAATGTTGTCCTATTTTCAATAAAGCTTATTACGCAATTTTTTAATTTTTTATGCAATTTTTTGACATTTGTAAAAGGATTCCAGTTTCAATCTTTTCGTAGAACTTATTAAATTTTGTCCTCTTTTCAATAAAATTGAATTCCTATAGCAATTTTTGAATTTTTTGCTCTTTTTTTTTTTACATTTTATGACAATTTTTTGAAATTCTGTTTCAAACTTCTAGCTTAATGTAGTAAAATTTTGTCCTCTAACTTGAATTTTTAGTGATTTTTAATAAGATTTTCAATGCTTATTTTAACATCTTTTCACATTGTGCGGCAATTTTTTGACATTCATAAAATAATTCCAGTTACAATGTTTTAGCTTGCTATAGTAAAACACATTATTTGAAATTGGGATTTTTAGAGTTTTTTGAGTTTTGCGGCGATTTTTTCACATTAGAAAATTTTTTCCAGCTACAGAAAAAGGACTAAGGGGACCAAAATGCATAAAAGGGGACCATTTTCCAGAAAGGAGACTTTGGGGGGGGGGGGGGGGAAGTGACCATTTGGGAGCTCTGTCATCTTCATCTAACACTTCATTTATAATGGCTGTTTCGTAATAATGGAAGCCACCAGTCCATCAGAAGAAAATAACTTGGTTAAAATTCTTTTTGTAAATATACTTTGCGGAAGAAAGGGGGGGGGAGGAATCCATGTTTCCCCCGGGTAAAAAAAGAGGCTCGTTTCGGTCCTGCGTGTAATACTTTTGAATATACAGCCTTTCGAAAATATTATGTATCTTTAATAGTAACTCTGTATTGCTACAAGTATTTCCTCCCTGTTTCAGAACAGATTCTTTTAATAATTGTAAGCGGCACATTTCTAAGCATAATAATAAGGAATTTCAAGAAAATCTTTTATTTTCGCCATTGCGTATTTCTTTTCGTACATTAAGAAGATTTTATACAAGATTTGTTCAGGGCCCGACTTATGCAAGGGCATACGGGGCAGCTGCCCTGCCCCCCCCCCCCCCCCCATGAGAGTAATCAAGATTTTCATTAAAAGGTGCCAGATGATTAAAATTAGCCAAAAGTAACGAAAATTCATATATTTTCAAACATTTAGGAAGAGAGTGAGGTCCTTCTTCCCTTCTCTGCTTCCAGTAACCCCGCCACCCATACAAAAACTATATCATTAGAAAACTAATGATTAAAATTCTATTATGACAACTTAGTCATAATTCAAAAGAAATTCTTTACTAACGTTTTCTACGTAACATGGCAAGTTAAAACCATTCATTATGACCCATTTGGGGCATTTTCTTTTAGACATCTTATAAAGTACGTAGATAAGCAATGTTTGCAAAGAAATACTCCTGTCAATCAATCTATCCTTTTATCTACTATTATCCTACTAGCATTTTTTCTTAAAGTTGCGACCATTTTTTGTGATACTCTGTATACAGATGTACCGGGTACAAAATTTGTGCATATTTACAATATGAAGTTTAGTACTAGCTACTTACACATTATTCGCAAAAAATTCTATAGATAGATAGAAGGGGGCCCCCCATAGCCTAGGTCGGGCCCTGGATTTGTTTCTAGTATTGAGACAGTCTCGCACAAAATATCGTTCATAACTAAATGCTTATAAATGAGTCTTTTAGCCCTCGATGTGCTATTTCTTTCAGACAACAATTAAAGTGTCGTCACTAAAAAATAACCTTACACCTAACCGTAAGCCACCCTCAAAATGAAGCAGGTGCATCATTGTGCGCATTTCCAATTTTTACACCGTCGTATAAGGGAAAAAAGTTCTTTTAAATGCAATTTGTTTGAAAACTGCATCTCAATTTACTTTCTGTGACTTATTTTGTCCGCATTTACTTAATTATTATCAAAGAGCTGAAATAATGCAATTTTATTAATCCGTGTGTAATAACATTTTCCGAATTTTGAAAAATATAAATGAATGGCTTCTGATAAAACTATTATAAACAATATTTAGTTTTCAGTATCTATGTTACAAACAAATAAAGGTTAGATACCCGATTTTTTTTTTTTTTTTTTTTTGAGTTCCTTGAATGACAACATCGCTTTTTGCTGGGTTTATGTATTATTCCGCGATAGTGACGTCCTATGCATATATTTCTATAGAAGTTGTTTAAGACTGGATCGTAAATGTGGAATTCTTCTGCAGATGCAAATGACGTCCTTTTATGTAAAATAAAACTGAAAACTGAAATATGTTTCGTACTATTTATATTTATATTTTTTTCATCATTTTTTTCTATATATATATATATATATATGTATGTATATCTAAATCATCTTTAGAACTTTATCAATTTCTTCATATATTTGTGATTTCAAATTTATTATAAATATATATTTTTTTCTTTTTCTTTTTCCACACTAAATTCTGAAAAAGTAGAATTTCTGTTTTCTAGTCTTCCTCATTTCGTAGTTATTTCAAAAGAATGGCTGAACAGATAGTTGTATTTGGAATATTGGTTATTATGTCTTGCTAATGCAGAAAAATTAAGTTTTTAGGTTAATGGTTATTATGTCTTGCAAACACAGAAACTAGTATGTTGTGACCATCCCAAAACTTTCTTCTATATAAATCACGTCAATTAAATCATTTAAATAGAACAAGAAATTACATCAATTTAGCACCAATTCATATCAAAATATATCTGAATTTGAAGCTTGATGTAAATTCGTGCATTAGTTCTTGAGATACAGCTATAGCGGAAATTATGAAAATGTAGCATAGCAGCGCCACCTGGTGAGCGATTCACACCAAAACATAAACACCACTAATTGACATCCAGGTATACCTGAATCTGAAGTTTGTTAAAATCCAAGCATTAGTTCTTGAGATAGAGGTATTGCGGAAATCGCAAAAAACAGCTTAGCAGCGATACCTGTTGAGCGATTTACACCAAAATGTGTAAATGTCAATTCATGTCAAAAACTAACTGATTCTGAAGTTTGATGAAAATTCGTGCATTAGTTCTTGAGATACACCTATAGTGGAAATTCTGAAAAATGCAGCATAGCAGCACCACCTGTTGAGCGATTTACACCAAAACATAAACAGCACTAATTCATATCAAGGTATACCTGAATATGAAGTTTGTTGAAAATCTAAGCATTAATTGTTGAGATAGAGCTATAGCGGAAATCGTAAAAAATGCGGTATAGCAGCGCCACCTGTTGAGCGATTTACACCAAAATGTACAGAACTTCAATTCATGCCAAGGACTAACTGAATCTGAAGTTTGATGAAAATCCGTGCATTAGTTTTGGAGATTGAGCTATTGCGGAAATCGTAAAAAATGCTGCATAGCAGCGCCACCTGTAGAGCGATTTACACCATAATCTAATCAGCCCCAATTTATATCAAGGACTAACTGAATATAAATTTTTATTAAATTCCGTGCATTAGTTCTTGAGATAGAGCGCCCACAAAATTTGTGTCACACACAGACAGACAGACTCACAGACACACATTTTGTAAAAACATGTTTTTCGCAATCTCTGACCCCTAAAATGTATAAATCCTTCGAAAACCGAAAGTCGAAAATTTTCACGAATCCAATACTTTCTTGTAAAGATAGAAGAAAGTAAAAATAATTTCCCCCCAAATCAAAATCTCTCCAAAATCTGAGGACCGCAATCTACTCTGCCGAGGTCATAATCAAGCCCTGTTCGTAATACATAATTTAGAGCACAAAGAGTTATTTAACCTATTATCTCCTGACGGTGAGTATAAGTACCATCAAAATAACTTATTATAAAATTCATTTAAGGCTTAAGGGGTTTCAGGACTCTTAAAGTTTCAAAATTTTATTTTTATTTATTTATTATTTTTTTTTTTTAGATGTTAAATTCCTATCTTTTCTGAACGCTTTAATATAATTGTTTCCTTGAAATTCCCGTTAAAACAGAAGTTATGGCTTTTAGAATTATACCCGCTCTATAGCTGAAGCGGCATTTCCGAAACTTTGAAGTCATTTTTCTCCAAATGATGTTTTTGGACATAACGCGCACGATAGCTCAAAAACTTCTGGATATTTTTTAATTAAATTTTCAAAACATATGTTTCATGTTAGTCTGCATAAACTGAACCTAAAATTTCCTTTTTATTATTAAAAAAAAAATATATATATATATATATATATATATATATATATATATATATATATATATATATATATATATATATATATTAGGTGATTATATTGTTGAAACTTTTTAAATTTTGCATTAGCTAAATACGACTTTATATTAAAAATATAAAAATGCTTTAAATACAAATTTATTTACGTTCAGGGTAATTATTACAATCTGAAGTGTAAGTGGCACCGAAAGTTTCATTCTAGTTGCAAAATTTACTTTGTAATCCTGCGCGTAAGTTGTTATGCCAATTTCTTGCTCGTCAGATGTCTGACAGTTTGGAACCTTTTTTAAATTCTAATTCTGCATCTTGCAATCTTTTTAATATTTGAAATGAAAGAACATATTTATATCTTTCATTTCAATTAAAATTGTGTCTTAAAATCAAATACATTTCAAGATGTTGAATATGGTCCCCCTTTTTTTTTTTTCCCCCCATTTTTTTCCAAGAGTCCATGGTTCTTGGAGAACATCAATAAAATCAAATTTTATTTCAGCGATTAAATAAATAGCGAAAATAAATGAATGAAAATTGGGTGAGCAGAGATATCAAATTATTGGGTGGGCTCGGGCCCCACGGGCACATATAAGTTGGGGGCCACTGGTGGCAATCCCAAATCTTTCTTCTATCTCATATATGTTAACACTTCCTGAAAAATGCAGCATAGCATCGCCACCGATTAGGTGATTTACACTAAAATCTAATCAGCAACAACTTATGTCAACTTCTAATTGAATTTGAAGTTTGATGAAAATCCGTGCATTAGTTTTTGAGATAGAGCTATTGCGGAAATCGTGAAAAGTTCTGCATAGCAGTGGCACTTGTTGGGCAATTTATACCGAAAGGATCAATTTATATCAGGGACTAACTCAATCTAAAGTTTGAGGAAAATTCATGCATTAGTTCTTGAGATACACAGCTATTGCTGAAATCGTGAAAAATGCAGCATAGTAGCGCCACCTATTGGGCGATTTACACCGAAAACTTAACAGCATTAATTTATATCAGGGACGAACTGAATCTGAAATTTTATGAAAATTCGTGCATTAGTTCTTGAGATAGAGCTATTGCGATAATAATGAATAATGCAGCGCCACCTATTGCGCGATTTACACCAAAAAGTTGTCAGCTCCAAATTATATTAAGGACTAACTTAATCTGAAGTTTTCTGACAATCTGTACTTTAGTTCTGGAGATATAGCTATTGTGAAAATCATGAATAATGCAGCATAGCAGCGCCACCTGTTGTGCGATTTATACCAAAAAGTAATCAGCACCAATTTATATCACGAACTAACTGAATCTAAAGTTTTATTAAATTCAGTTCATTAGTTCTTGAGATAGAGCGCTCACAAAATTAGTGTCACACACAGACATTTTGTAAAAACATGTTTTTCGGGTTCTCTGACCTCTAAAACGTGTAAATCCATCGAAAACCGGAATTCGAAAACTTTCATGAATCCAATACTTTCTTCTTGTAAAGATAGAAGAAAGTAAAAATATAAATATTCCAGTGTCGATAAAATTTTGTGCACGATAATTTTTTCTATGCCGCAATACCTTGGCTAAAGTACTAAATTATGAAATTTTGAACAGGGCTGTGGAGTCTGTGTCAAGCCCATTTTTGAGCAAAATAGTTGGGGTCACTAAAAAAACAAGTTGACTCCGACTCCGGCTTTTTTCTTAGACAGTTCGAAGTGAAATTAAACCAATTATATGCAATTTTAAATTTATAAACTGAATTATTATTTTTATTGCCGAACTATACCAGGTTATCCAGGTTAAAGGTGCTCAATATACTACCCGATGTACAGAGTAGATGAAAACCCTTTTTTATTAAAAACTAGTAGATATTTTATATTTAGTGTATAGCCTTTTCTTTAGAGATCTGCAAGAGTCCAAGGCCTGCAAAATGAATGCAGATTTTCAAACGGGTCGGGCCGGTAGAATAAAGGTAATTTTTATTAATAGGCCGGGACGATTAAAAAAAAAAATTAAGCTGGACCGAATTGAAAATAATTAAGCAAGTCAATTGGTTCTATTTAATAAGTTCGAAAGAATCAAACTACACCGATTAAATAGGAACAATTTTCAACGGAGATAACTGGGGAAAAAATAAGTATAAATGTGCTGCATGAGCTGATGCTAAATGACAA
Source organism: Maratus speciosus (assembly GCA_963932465.1). Lineage (NCBI taxonomy): Eukaryota > Metazoa > Arthropoda > Arachnida > Araneae > Salticidae > Maratus > Maratus speciosus. The sequence goes on along the minus strand of OZ010793.1, from coordinate 78,390,821 downwards.
CATCAATACAGAATTATATGTATAACTTAAAAATAGGCATCGGACAGTTACATTGTATCTGACCCCGAGTTGAATGTTTACAAGAGATTCGGGCTGTGCCGAGATCAAGCTTACCTTTCCCCTACATACTCGGCTCAGGCCGAGCCTTAACTGGACCAACTGGGAGCCTTAACTGGGAGCCTTAACTGGAGCCTTAACTGGACTAATTATTCACAGGACGTATTGGACCAATTTGTTTTGTAAAAAGAAAATGGATAATATATTTTAGTTAACGGAATCTTTAACAATATATTATAATACAACCACATTGACACGATGGGCAAGATTAAAAAAAAAAAAAAAAAAAACACTCAATGGATCATCTTGATTTTTTTTAAAGCCTATTTAATTGCCTTCAATATGAATTAAAGCTTTTACTAAAATTATTAAAAGAAAAAGTTATTTACAAATAAAAATGAATTTTTTTAACAAAAAAGTTTTCTTTTTTTTTTAAATCAGCCATTACATAACTTTTTTTAAAATAAATTTATGGGTTCCTTTAATTTAACTAGAAGCTTTACTGACACAGTTTACGAAAAAAATTTATTTTTGTGTTTCAGGTAATTCTACAAGGCGCTGCTATCATGCCCACCGTCCAGACGAAATTTTCCAAAGCAGTTGAACATATTTGTTTATAACTTAGAGTAGAAGCAACAAAGTCTAATAAAAAAAATTCTTGTATATACCTTAAGATACAATAAACTGTTAAAATTTCAAAAAGAACCATCATGCAGTTTTCTTACAAAAAAAAAAAAAAAAAAAAAAAATCATAATGTTAATGTAGCTACCATATTTATGGGATGGTCCAATTCCAATATATATTAACTGTGCAGACAAATCGCATTTGAATCGGACAGAAAATCACGTTTTGGAAGTAGGTGGGAGTTAGAATGAACAATAACGTTATTATTTTATAGCTTATTATTTTGGTAATAGAGCAGCAGAACGTCCCTGTTAACTTTGGAACCCATTACTTTCCAAGTATTTCAGAAAAAGGAAAGAAAAAAATGAAAAAATAGTGTTTTAGAAATGCATATTCAAATTCATTGTAATAAAAATAAAATTGACATTTTTTTTTTTTTTCTATCCTTGTCTTTAAAATAAAGCAAAAAAAAAAAAAAAAAGGTGGGGGTACTGTCCGCAGACAAGAGTTATTCTAAAAGTTTATGAAAGTGTCAAAAACAAAATAATCAAACAAAACCATAACAAACGAAAATATGCCACGATCGACTAGCTATGCTAATATCTGTCACCCAATTTCGCGAGAGAGGCATTCTCTCCTCTCTGTCATTGAGTAGACATGTCTCATGTGCATCGTGAAAAGATCCCAAAAATAAAATCTACTGCTTGCTTATCTCTTTCCATCTGGTGAAGTTCTGAACAACCCTATACGCTTAAAGCAGTTATTGTTTCCAAAATGTTTATTGCTGATTTTAATAATGCAGCTGCTCTTGTTCAATGCAAAGAAAATGTTCTTTTCAGAGCTCGCAGTGATACAATTTTAAAAATCTATCAATACACTATGTTAATGCATATGATTACGTGAATGCATTTGAATTGGTAAGATAATTTTGAATGTAAAGGAAAAAGAACTTTGGTAAAAGTTAGGCGAGGATGAAAGAATGTTTTAATTTAGACTACGTTGCAGGTTGGCGGAATTAGCGAGATACATCTTTGGTCAGATAGTCACAGAGAAGTTTACAGTATGGCTAAGTCTCCCTGCCAGTGTGGTTTCTTTGACTGTTTAAAAGAGAGATTGCTATTGACTCATGGAATTTCAGATTATTTTTTTATTCTGACACCAGAATTTTTCTTCAGCCATATATATACATATACTGGGTGTCCTAAAAAGGACTGACTGATTTTAAAATTCAATAACTTGCAAACGGTGACAGATATTTAAAAAATTCTTGCAGGAGAGTTATGCATGAGGTCAAAAGTTTTTTTACAGTGATTTTCGATTTTAGTTGGAATTACAAACAATAGATGCCGTTGCGATCAATAGACGCTAAATTCAGGCTTGATTTTTGGCATTTCGGGACCCACTCAATACATTTTCTTCTCATTTTTCCGCATGGAAGAAGAGAAATGTCAAAAAATCGAGCCTGTATTTAGCTTCTATTGCTTACAGCGCCATCTATTGTTTGTAAATCGAACTAAAATTGAAAATCGCTGTAAAAAAAACTTTTGACCTCATGCTTGCATAAACCTCCTGCAAGAATTTTTTAAATATCTGTCACCGTTTGCAAGTTATTGAATTTTAAAATCAGTCAGTCCTTTTTAGGACACCTGGGATATTCTGTCACTCTCACTCACATAAGTCGGTAAGACTGCTACTGCAGCTTACCGGCAAGAGATGGAAAGAGATGGAAAATCTTCATGAGCACACAATCTTGAGGCGTAACATGAGACACAAATGAACCCAGCATCGGTGAATATACAGTTTTAATTAATTTTTCAACTACTTTTCAGCAGAGAAATTACACTTGGAATTATTGAATATTGAAGACGTGAATTATCACTTTGCTAACTAAGCGTAAACCAACAGAGTGAGAAATGTCCAAGCCGGGAATCGAACCGGGCCACTGGAATAGCACTCCAGTGCTCTACCACTAAGCCATGAGGACGATGCCCAGCTTGGCATCTCTCACTCACATAAGTCGGTAAGATTTTTCACTCACATAAGCCTAAGACTATAGCCACTCACATAAGTCTTATCGACTTATGAAAGTGAGAGATGCTAAGCTGGGCATCGTCCTCGTGGCTTAGTGGTAGAGCACTGAGCACTGGAATGCTATTCCAGGGGCCCGGGATCGATTCCCGTCTTGTATATTTTTCACTCTGTTGGTTTACACTTAGTTAGCAAAGTGATAATTCATGTCTTTAATATTCAATAATTTCTAGCGTAATTTCTCTGCTGAAAAGTAGTTGAAAAATTAATTAAAATTGTATATTCACCAATGCTGGGTTCATTTGCATCTCATGTTACGCCTCAAGATTGTGTGCTCATGAAGACTTTCCATCTAATAGCTGCGGTAGCAGTCTTACCGACTTATGTGAGTGAGAGATGCCAAGCTGGGCATCGTTCTCGCAGTTTAGTGGTAGAGCACTGAACTGCTATTTCAGGGGCCCGGCTTAGATTCCCAGCTTGGACATTTTTCACTCTGTTGGTTTACGCTTAGTTAGCAAAGTGATAATTCACGTCTTTAATATTCAATAATTTCAAGCGTAATTTCTCTGCTGAAAAATTAATTAAAATTTATTCATTCACCAGAAATTTCAAATAGTAATTTTTATTTTATTTAATGACAGACAAATAATGAGAAACATTTTTAATATCTACTTTTCCTTTAAAGTGTTTCAAAATTATTTTTTTAATCATTCTTTTCTTTCTTTCCGAACTATTTAATTTTAATGAACATATAAACTGAAAAATTCTGTATTTAAATTTTTTTGCTTAAATATGCATGCAATATTCTTTAAAAGAATTTTAATTGTAGGGTTATACAGAAATATTGTAAATTATCAAAATTGAGTTGAATGGGGGCTTATTTTAAGGATTCCCCCCCCCCCCCCAACCTCAGCTCAGGTCGGAACGGAACATTTAGTTTTTATGCTTGGTCAGGAAAGCTTTCTCTGACCTGGGCACTACATTGGTCTGAACATTTCCATCCATGCAGACTTCATTAGTATATTTATGCGACATTTGTGAGCAGGTGATCGGTGGTCAGATGCGAGTCATCAAAAATTATGTAAAATCTGGCAATTTTTAAAACAATTTGATGGAGAAAATTGTTAAACCCTTTCTGATAATTTAAACAGAAACATAAATCTAAGATATTTGCTAAAATATTTATGTATTTGAATACAGTGGTACATATACTTGCCATAATATCTTTATATTTATTTTGTACTACTGTTAATAAAAAAAATATTTGCGATAGATTTTTCTTGAGCTTGTTATTTTAAATAATGGCATTACTGACTTTATTAATTAAATGAAATGTAAGAAATATTAAACCTAGATTTTGAAAATTAACCAAGTTGTTCTTACGGCATTACATGTTTTTCTAGTATTCATTTACATGATACATTTTTTATTAAGAAAAATAGAAGTACAATGAAATGTGCTTAACACTATTTCTACTAGTATCAAATGACATCTTTTAAAAGTTTTGATTCATGTTTATTTTGCTCATAGTTTTTGAATGCAATAAGCATAAAAAATGTCTTCAGTGTATTAAAAAGGATTTGTAATTGCTTTAATCTGAAAATTACAAATGAAAAAGCCATAAATCGAGTTCTTTTAAAAGACGTCATTTGACACCAGTAGAAATAATGTTAATATGAAATTCATTATGTCAGGGTGACGGTCATTTTACAGCATTAAAACAAATAGTAAGAACAGGCCAATGTGAAAATGTAATTACTTTCAACTTGATCACTTCATTCAGTTTATTAATTAACAAGTTACCTATAAAGTATTTTTTACTTTTGGAAAGTAAATCAAATGTATAAAAATTATGAAAACTGACACACTTAAATGTGCAAGGAATTTATTAGATCTATTTTAAAGGGGAAAAAAGAATATGAATGTTACAAGAGATTCAAAGAAATGACTTTGAAATCTATGAAGATTACAAATAAATAATAATACTGCCAAACAAAAACAATTAGCAAATAGCACATACATTTTCCAATTAAATAGTCCCTGTTTATACCATGGCTATAACAGTACACTATATGTAAAAATAGGCTGCAATAAATGTTATTTCTTAACATATAATACTTAGATTACTCACTGTAACAACACTGAAGTCAGAAATGTACAACAGCAATAATGCATTTCTTTAAATTGAAATAAATTGCTATGAAAATAAATAAAATGAAAAAAAAAAAAAATCACTGAAGAAAATTAACCATTTTCACTTTCCTTCCCCCACTTCAATATAATGTAACATGCACCACAATTACAATGTTAATAAAATTATTTTGCATGAAAAAATTTAGCAGCTATTTTAGTAGTAAAAATAGCCTTGGCTAAATCAAACACATCCAGAACAAAAATACAATACAACCATCATTGTTATAGACAGGGACTATTGTATTACAAATAGTTATATACTCATTTAATTAGTGAAACATGAAAAAGGAAAAGCTTTCAATGACGCTCAGCATTTAGAAGTTAATAAGCTTAGATACATATAAAAATAGGACACACTTTTAGAGCTTTATCATTTTAATACAGGCATAAGGATAGTATTGAAGATACTAATCCTTGCAAATTAAAGAATTTTGCATTACACCTTTTTAAATTTATTACGGAAAGTGAGCTACATATATAGAAAAAGCACAGACTATAAAATTGTAACCTATTATATATATTTTTTTTCAATTTATTAAATTAAAATTTTAAACTTTCAGATACTTTGAACGGAGGCACCTAGAAATGGAAGGCTGAACATCACACAGACCACCCTACCATCAAATTATAGTAAAACCTTCTTTAAAAACCATTTCTTAAATTCCCATACGCTTGAATAAAATGCATAGTTAATTTAAACTCCTAATAAATTTCCTTCAAATAGAAACATAAGAAAAAAAGGATAAAAATTTGTTTACTTTTTTTTTTTTTTTTTTAAAACGGATATGTCGTTTATAAAAGGGAGAAAAATACCTTTTCATTAGAAAAGAGTTTTATTGATAAAAAGCAAGATGAGAAACAAGAAACATATTAAAAACATAAAGTGGTGCTTTAAAATATGTCCTAAACTAAAAAATTCTTTAAGATAATTGGTAGTAATGAGGAATTAAATTTAGCTCAATTTAATATGTACTACTTGCTAGACAAACTTAAGGGAATAATTTAAATAAACAAATGTAGTTACCCATTTATGTATTCCTTGAAATGTTTTAATCATAAATTACTTATTGTATTAAGTTAAAAATTACTAATTTTGAATTAATATGCATTATTAAATTAAGGTACAAACCCTTGAATTATTATCATTATCTTTTTCTAACTTTATTACCTTGGCTCTCTTGATCAAATTTAAATTATGATACATATATATATATAACAATTTTACTTATTTTAACCATATTCCTAAATAAATGACAGCCCTATTTAATAAAACATCTGGAATCTATCAGTGTCCCTTATTAGGTACACTATATCTGAAACTGTCAGCTTTTATGAGAGCTACAATATGAAGAATAAATGAAAGAATATACAATAGAACTTCAATTCCATGTTTTGGCAAGAAGGCCAAAGAAAATGTAGACAGCACAAAAATTAGGAGAAAATATAAATGCAGGTAATGTATACTTTGATGAAAACTACAGGAAAATACATTAAGAAAACAAAGCTACATTTTATGGTATAGTCTTGGGGATTTTTTCCCTCAAAAAATAGTCTTTCAAGATAAAACTGATAACACATGATATTCCTAAGAAAATTTCAAAGCTTCATCAGAAATGTTGTGGGAATTCTGTCTCAATTAACATTACTAGAAATTTTATACAAATTTCAAACAATTCAGATATTTACTTTGTGATGGAAGATATTACATAATGTGAACACACTAACTTGAGATATTCAATTGAGCTTGTTATTTGTGAATCTCTTCAAAACATTCTAAGTGACAGTCCAGTTAAATTCTATCTATTAAGTTCCCCATCCCCTTATTCAAATGATAAATGTAAGATACGTCAATTCAAAAGTAATATGCAATGTTTCGAATCATCTACATAGTAAAGATTATTAACATATATGCTCAAGTTTGAATTGCTAAATAGAGTAGGCATTAAGAGAAAAGGGTGCTATTAATGTGCTTATGTATAAACAGGTTAAAACTTCTTTAAGATCACTTGACTCAAATCAAAAATAAGCTAAATATTTTAAAATTACTGAATAAAGTATTAAATTTAGAAATATGACATAAAAATAAGAAGTCCGCAAGTGTGTTGTAGGATACATTATGGAGATAAGTACACGAGTAATAGACAAAATAACTATTGCACAAAGATTAAAATTATTATGCACATTGTTTGAAGTATAAAAAGGTCTCAAAATCAAAGATTTGAAAAGCAATGAAATTTCAATGCCCGCTGTTTCTTTAGAAAATTTCATTCTATAAATTCAACAGTTTAAAACAATTTATTTGGCTAATAGTGCCCTTTCTGCGAGAATGACCCATAAATGAACAATCTGGAATATAATTTTTAAATAATTTATACTACAAAACAATACGTTTTAAATGGCACTGATTTAAGAAGTAATACAAATTGAATTTCAGAAAATTAGTAGGCATAATTTTGTAGGAAATATTTTTGTAAATGAAAAACATCCTGCAAAACCCCTATAGAAGAAACATAAAAGCAATGCAACAAAACTTTTGGGATTTCTTTCATTATATTCCTTTTTCATGTTTCTACATTTTCTTTTTTTCCAAAACAAAGCTCAATAGAAATAAATAAATACCTACACACCAATATCATCTAATAAATTTACAATTTTATGTACAATCTTTTTTTTTTTTTTTTCCTTCTTAAATACATCTTTCTTTTTCCATAAAATCAACAATGCTACTTTTTCTAACAAGAAATGAAAAGATACACTATAAAAAAATAAGTGCATTAAGTTTTTTCCAAGATGAGTTACAAAATAATGAGTATATCACTGCTTTCTTTAGCATGAACATTTATTTACAAACCTGAATGAAACACGCTACATAATTTTTGGCTGATAGCAATGTGGAACATAAATCAGTGGAGGAAGAAAAAAGATCACAAGTTCAGTCATTCATCGAAATTCATATATCTGTATGCTATGTTCCGGAACATGAGTGAGTGTCAAAGATTGATACCTAAAAATGAAAAAAAAAATTCAGATTTTACAAATTAATACATAAAAACATTTACAAATAAAAGGGCTATTTGAATCCAACAAAAGTATTTTCACACAAAAGCCAAAACAATATCTAAAAGTAAATTTACCAGAAAGAAAAGGGTTAGGTGGATAAGAAAAATTTGTTTTATATATCAAATGAATATTATAAGTGAAATTTTAGTTTCAACAAGAACTTAAAAAAAATTATACAACATGAGAGAATGAAATTTAGATTTTCCTTATGATGCAATTCAGAATATAGAATAGAAAATTAACAGTGACAAAACATTCAACAAGAGGAAACAAATCAACAAGAGGAAACAAATAGAAGGAAAATTTTGGAGTTAAATATAGACTTTTCTTCCCTTGATCAAAAATTATACCTGAAAAAACTAATATGACAGTTACAGAAAAATAATGCAATCCCAATTTTCAACAAGATTTAAAAAATATTTGAATTGTGTTAATCATTTTAAAGAGAAACCCATCTAATTTATTTTTAAATTATGAGCTTTGTATTTTTTTTTTTTTTTGTAAAAGCTTGAAAACAGAGGATGGGCAAACAAATTAACATTTTTCATCCAGCCTAGAATATGTAACACAATATTAAACATCTCAAAATTGTTATTTTCCACAATTTTAATGCTTTTATGAACCATGCATGGAAAATCAAGCTATTTGAGGTAGACACATGATTTTTCTTTAGTGATACAGTTATTGAAAATTATACAGGTAAAATAGTAAAATTTAGAGTTCAGTGATAAATGTTATAAATCATTTAACACAGGGAGAAAAAAAAAAAAAGTAAAACAGACAGGCAAGAAACATGGCACAGTTTTATTTCCTTTTATATTTTAATAAAATGAGTAACATAAATTGCTGATATTCATGTAAGGAATGGAGAGAGATGTTTCATAACAGATCCTTAGCAAAAACACTAACCCCTACAAAGGGTTAGTGTGGACACATGGGTGAATGTTAAAAACTGTCAATTTTCTTATTGTTTAACTGTATTTATCATCATCTTTTCTTTATATTAATAAACAGGAAATATTTAATTTAATCGGGTTGTGAATTTTTAAAATACTCTTAGAATTCTGTAACATAAAATAAAACTTTTTTGTCCACACTAACGCCCCCCCCCCCCCCTACTTCTTCATGTGCATATTAAAAAAGTTGCTTCTTAATTACATGTATTAGATAAATTACTTTTGTTTGTATATACAGTATATACATAAATGGTTTCTGTATGTAATATATATTAAATAAATTGAAAAAATATTGAACAAATTGCTTGTTAAATGAAACAGTGAATAAGGTTGCTAGAAAGTATCTATGAAAGTTTTTTGTCGCATAGCCAAAGCCATTTTTTCAATCTTGGAAAGTACTCTACAGAAGGGGACCAATAAAATTTATCATAATTTCTGATAATGAAAGTTCTATCTAAAAAAAAAAAAAAAAAAAAAAAAAACACTACTGAATGTTGATTAAAATATCAAACCAAACAAGAAAAAACAATCAGGTTCAATAATGCAAACAAGAAATAAATATCAGATAGTTTATCCTTTAATTTCTTTTAAATAGTTCTTTCGGGAGTTTAAAATTGTGGCAAATATTTTTGTGATGCAAATAAATTTTCCCTAACATTTTAATGTAATGTTTTCAGACCCTCCAAGGAAGAAAAGTCCTGTATAAGGTCAGGTGACCCGATTTTGCATAAAATGCAGTTTGACTGCATTTATTGCACTAATTTTTTCCGTTACAGATTGAATTGACTTATGTTTTGGGTTTGAATCTGTTTCAGATTGAGTTTTTACTCTTTTGGGTCATCCTAACACGATTTTTCAAAAGTCCTGAATATTTTTCAAATGAAAATAAATAAACATGTAGTTTAATATTAATTAGTGTATATTTGTTCCTTTTCATACAAAAAAAGATAAGATATTAGAAATGTAATTATAGGCTACTTTTCCATAATTGCATAATTATGAATTAATTTTCTTTCATTATAGGATAATCACAAAACACCAGTCTTCATTTACATTTAATAAAATCTTTGAAACCTAGTTTCAAATACCATAAAAGGTGCTTAAAAAATATATTTCGGTCCTTCCTGGACCATTTTCAATTTTCTACTGGCTCAGACTCGCTTTCCGTTGGGCCACACTTCGGATCCCCCCCTTCTCTTCTTCCCATATTCGCATCTTTTCGTAATCATTTCTCTCCAACCTTTGCTCCACCAGCGCATGTTCCATGCGGTTGATCGCATTGTTCTCACTCACAATCTCCACGGCCTCTCTCTTTAAGGCATGATTAAAGTTTTCATAATTTGTCAATTTTTTAGTACGCTCAAATTCGATTTCCACCTTTTCCTCCGCATTGAGCCTTGCTAAAGCTGTTAGTCTTCCTTTCTTTATGTCCTCCCTGTGCTCTTTTACTCTTTTTTCTATTCTTCGCTTCGTCACTCCAATATAACATTTTTCGTCCCCATTTTCGTTTTTTAGGTTGATCAAGCAGGGCGGTCGTTCTGCCAAGCCAAGCTATAAAGAAATGCAAATCCTGCCAATCAAACAAATGCCAAGAAATAACAGTCAGAACCGCATAACTGCTTATTATACTACACACAACTTCTCCATGTTAAATCGACCAAACGTAGCATTTTAAATTCTCAGATATTTAAGAAACCAAGCATCGCAGAGAAATAAAACGAAGACTATAAGAATCTGCTGAAGAAAAGCTTTAATTTGAGATCAAACTCATCTTTATAAAATAATTATTAACAGAGATACAGGATTTTTAAAAATACGTTGAGATACTGAAAATGATCAAGAAAATCTTCGTCAAACATATATTATTTAATTAAGTTTGAGACAAATAATGGACAGAAAAAAGTATGGAATACATTTTCGGAAAGGTAATTACTCAATCTACGTGCTTTTATAAAATTCAGCTTCAAAAAAATAAAATTTCTATCCTTAATAAACAGAAAACTTAATTATTTCTAAAATTACCAAATAATGCCAAACAGCGCTAAACCCGCCAAAGAAGGCATACTCTACGTTACAATACGGTAAAACTACTTCAACTTTAATCAGGATCTGGACCAACATTTTCTATCAATGGTATTTTTTCGAATAAAACTGCATAAAAGTTACATTTTTAGAAATATTTCTTAAATAAAAATTATTTTTGAGAGAAGAGGTACCTTTTAAGAAGTATGCATTGAAGGTTATCGGCATTTAAAGTTTTGTTTTCTAATGTAAACAAAATTTTTGAAAAGGAATTGAGCTCAATGTGGTTTTCAGATTAAAAAAAACAGGAAAAACCATGGTAAACTGTAGGCACTTCGTATGTGTACAGAGAATAAACTTAGAAATGATCTTTGACGTCATTTTCGGATGAGTTATTGAAATACAGTTTTACCTTGGAATGTTTCTAACACTTTCCAACATATTTCAACAAAGTTTATGACTTTGGTTTGTCTGGCCATTCGGCCGTCAGTCCGTCTAGCGCTCATGTAAATATACTCAGATTGCCCAGAATTTTTTACACGTTATTGAAGAAAATTAAGTTTGTAACAGTTATATTTCGTTTACAGGGACAGTCAAAATTATTCCGTTATATTACGGCCAATGGGAGAAAATCGTTTCAAGTGCATTTTAATGATGTTACACAATTTCAAACGTAATGAAATTGATATACATTTATGAAGTTCACTAAAATATGCATTCTATAGAATATGTGGCACACAGAATATGCATTCTTCATTTACAGGGCTACATAAAGAATTCTCTTACACGATGGTATAGGGGGAAAATTGTTCGCGGCATATTTTAATTATGTTAAACTATTTCATAAATAGTGAAATTGATATACATTGCTGAGGTTTACTACAAGCTACTTCCTGTATAACATGAAATGCATAGCATTCACAGGGACATGCAAAAGATTTCGGATCCTATACTGTATCTGAAACACTGTATATTGCTGGATTAGTATGATTGCTGGATGAACATTTTCAGTTATGATAGGCATTTTTAACACTTTCAAACAAATTTGAAAACTGTTGCCCTGAAATTTTTGGGTGTTATTGAAGTTAAGACTAGCATGAACACTATTTCAAATGAAGTTTCTATATAGCATGTTTAGTTTATTTACAGGAACAGTCAAAAGCATTCCGTTACATTACGGCCAGTGGGACAAATCGTTTCAAAGGAATTTTAAAGATGTTACACCACTTCAAACACAATAAATTGATATGCATTTACGAAGTGCACTAAAATATGCATTCTGTAGAATATGCAGGCAACGAATAGTTACTATTCATTTACAGAGCCACACAAAAGAATTCCATTACATAATGGTATAGGGAGAAATTGTTTGCGGCATATTTTAATTATTCAATATTTCACATATAATGAAATTGATATACATCGGTGAGGCTTACTGTAAGTTATTTGATGTATAATACGAAGTGCATCATTTATAGGACATACAAAAGATTTCAGACAAATATATTCTATTCGAAGTACTGTATATTAGCGATGATTGCAGGAAATGCATTTTTAATTATGATATGCCCTTTTAAGTTTCACTATATTTATGCATACTATATGGTGTGTATAAATGCTATAGTTGATATACAGGGTTAAGCAAAAGTATTCGTAAAGGCTACTGTGTATGAGCATAAATTGCTGAAAGGTGGTTTTTAAATGTGTTATGCATTTTTACGCTGAAATGCATTTAATTTACTATAAAATGTTTGTAGAATATAGATAAAAATATACAGGGTCACGCAAAGAATTGGATACATGGCCATCTATAGATGATAGGTACCACACGGCTGAACAAAAGTATGTAAGTATGTTTCCATCTATTAGTATAAATTGCTGAAAGAGAAATTTCAACTGCTGAAATCAAATTTTCAAATGTTTTATTTGCTTTCTAAAATGTTTACTTAATTATCTTCTTTACCTTATTTCCCAAAATAAAGAAGTTTTGTTAAAGATTTCAGGAAGTGTTGGAAAGTGTTTCATAATCTACGTCTAACGCACGATTTTCTTTCCTGTTTGACTAAATTTTTGCATACTATGTGGTGAGTATAAATGCTATAGATCATGTACAGGGCTACAAAAAAAGAATTCGTAGGCACTACTGCTGAGCATGAGCGTAAATTTCTTAAACATAGTTTTTAGCTCGCAGGCTTTATATGTATGCACGTACGTATGTATGTACGTAATGCGATAACTCTTGATAGAAACATCCGATTTGCTTCAATTTTTTTTCTAGGTTCCTTTTGATAAGGCGCTTCTCTGATTAGTTTTGGGAGTTCATTGGTTAAGTATAAAGGACGGAAAGGGGTCTAGTCCCTCCCACCCTTAATTTAGATAAATGGGTTTTTCATGCTGAATTATTTGGTTCACTCCAAATTTGGTATACCGGTTTATTATGTTAAGGATGTTCCCTGATTAAATTTGCAGGTTAATTAGTTAAGTATACAGGGGGAAAGGGGGCTACCCCCCTTAATTTAGATAAATGGGTTTTTCATGCAGAATTATTCGATTCGCTCCAAATTTGGTATACCAGTTTATTATGTTAAGGAGTTTCCCTGATTAAATTTGCAGGTTCATTAGTTAAGTATACAGGGTGGAAAGGGGGTCTAGCCCCCTCCCTCTTAATTTAGATAAATGGGTTTTTCATGCTGAATTATTCGGTTCGCTCCAAATTTGGTATACTGGTTTATTATGTTAAGGATGTTCCCTGATTAAATTTGAAGGTTAATTAGTTAAGTATACAGGGGGAAAGGGGGCTACCCCCCCCCTTAATTTAGGTAAATGGGTTTTTCATGCACAATTATTCGATTCGCTCCCAATTTGGTATACCAGTTTATTATGTTAAGGAGGTTCTCTGATTAAATTTGCAGGTTCATTAGTTAAGTATAGAGGGTGGAAAGAGGGTTTAGCCCCCTCCCTCTTAATTTAGATAAATGGGTTTTTCATGCAGAATTATTCGTTTTGCTCCAAATTTGGTATATCGGTTTATTAAGTTAAGAAGCCGCCTTGATTAAATTTGGAGATTCATTGGTTAAGCATAAAGGGGTGAAACGGAGACTAATCCCCCTTTATTTATTTTTTGAAGGGCATTATTCTTTGAAATAAGAGTATAATATACAATTAGTGTGAATAGCCTGTGAGCTCATTGCCATCAGTTTAACTGGGCACTTTTCTTTTTATTAAATAAGTTATGCATTTTTATGCTAAATTACCTTTACCATACAAAAAAATGTTTACATGATACAGATAAAACGGTTTACAGGGCCACACAAGGAATTAGATATATGACCGTCAACGGATGATGATTTTTGGAAGTGTGATTTTACTAGTTTTAAGAGTATTTTAGTGTGAATTAAACTTTAGCTAAATAGTGGGTGTGCATGTAAAGATAGCAGATAAAATACAGAGCTGTACATATGTATTCAAGTAAGTTTTCGTCTATTGGTATAAATTACTGAAAGTGAAATTTCAATTTATTATTCGTTTGTTTGCTAAACTACGTTTTCGTATTATATAGCATATATGCCAACTTACAGATCAAATACAGAATTGCACACAAGAATCGGTATATGTATTTGGCTATGTTCAGTAATTGCTGAAATCAGTTTTAAATGTTTTATACGTTTTCTAAAATGATTACTTATGAATCTTATTTACCTCATTTCCCTAAACAACGAAGGTCTTTCAAAGTATTATGGAAGTATTAGAAAGTGTTTCATAGTCTACGCTTAATGCATGGTTTTTCTTTCTACTTTTGTTTTCAGGGAGCAATCGCCAGAACCACCGAATTAATTTGAAAAGTAAAGTGGTAAATTGATTCTGACCGGCTCTGTTACAACATAGGCTATAATTTATGTCGGTACCACTACCCAGGAGCGTATGCATGAGCAAAAAACGTTTTAAAATTGCAATACCTGCAGGGAAAGAACCCTGATATTTGGCATATTTATTAGTTTAAGATGTAAAAGTTCGCTTAGAAGTGTTTCTAAAAAAATTGAAATTTAAAAGGGTGCAATGATTGAAAAACATTCTAAATAGCAATTTAATTGGAAGTTAAGCCAGGAATTTGAAATTTGACATGGTTGTGTTTTTTAAGACATAAATGCTGGCACAGAACAGATTAAAAATATTCGAAATTTACTAAATGGCATCAGGAGTAAAAAACATTCTAAAATTGCGATTATTATGAAAGGGTTGGAGATAAAAATTTGAAATGTGGTACGATGGCTAGTTTTAACATGTAAATGCAACCTAAGAACCATTTAAAAATATTGAATTTAAAAACATGAAACGAGCGAAGTACTTTTAAAAACGTTCTAAATCACAATTTGAATGGAGTCATTAGAGCACGAACGTGAAATGTGACATGATTGTTACTTTTAATACATAAATATTCGCAATGAAGTTGTATACAGGAAAAGCGCTAGTCATGTGACTGTCATAAACAATTACGGGTTGGCCACTTCGCTTTTTATATGACAGCCATTTTTACTCAAAAATCGTTTTTTGAATAAAACTCCGTGAGTTACATTTTTAGAAAGCTTTATATAAAAGAAATCTTTGAGAGATGAGTTACATTCAGATATGTATATTACCTGAGATAACTTCAGTTAAAATTTTGTTGACAGCTAATATCCCTTTTCATCAAAGTAAACACACATAAGAGATTCATTCATAGTGAGCGATAAAAATATTAAACTATGAAAGTAATCATTCTCAAAGCAAGTTCTTCAGCCATGAATTTTGCAGCGCTGTCTGGTGTCAGCAAAATAATAGGCCAATCAAAGTCTAGCATAATTGCGTTAGGTGGAGAGAGATATGACCAAGGAGGAAGCTTTTTTCATAACTTCATGGTTATAACTCAACATCCTTCACAATCTTTAATACTTTTATTAGCAGGGTGCAAATCTCGAGAATAGCATTTTTTTACTCGCAAACAAAAGTTATTTTTTGCGTGTGTAAGTTAGAAACAATGCTTTAACACTGAAATAAAAAGTTTTTGTTTAAATTACGATTTAAATAGAATTATTAAAACATGACGTTGAAATTTGACATGATTGTAACTTTTGAAACGTAAATGCTCTGATTAAGCATTTCCTAATAAGTTCGAAGTTTAAAAGGGTTCAGAAACAAAAAACGTTCTAAAATTCCGATTTCTGTGATACTGTTCGGAGTAGAAGCCTGAATTTGGCATGCTGGTTACTTAAAATATGTAAAGGTTCATTAAGAATAGTTTTAAAAATATTTGTAGTCTTGAAAGTCGGGCTTCATTCTCTGATTAGCCGTAGGTATTTGCAAAGGTAAACTAATTCTGAAAAAAAAAAAAAAAAGTTATCTTTAACCCCTTAATTCTCACTCCCGTCATATTCACGGGCTGTGTCTTTTACCCAGATTGTTTGATTCCCACCAGTTTTATAAAATAATGAAATTGGCTATATTTTAGTATCGTTTTACCTGTCATTAAATAAGGTGAATATTTCTTTTTCATAAAAGTGGTGCCAATAAGCAATTTGAATTTTTAAACCGTAATTTAATTCGAGTGTTAAGGGGTTAAACAAATATCTAACTAAATATTTAACAATAAACAAATATCTAACTAAAAGACCAACTATACGTCTATATTTTATTTCTACTCCATCAGGTTTTTCATAATTTTCATTCTTCATAAAAATTAAGTACCATATAAACTGAAGAAGACATACTTTGAGAAAAGAAGTTGACTTTCATTGCTTTTAAATGATTAATTACTCTAAGAAAGGAATGATATGTAAACAAAATGTACGTATATTGTGTTTCCTTTCTACTTACAAAGGTTCTACGAGAACTCATTTTAATTTGAATGAGTAGATTATTTAAATTATATATAATCTCTTAAAAAAAAAAGGACTGATATCTACTAAAAACCAACTTTTCAAAAAAAAAAAAAAAAAGCCAAGCTAAAAAAAAAAAGTTGAAAGTTGTGGCTAAAAAATGGTGCGATAGCAATTTACCAAGCTTATATTATGGTATTTATTTAACATTTTCCATTAAAAAAATTACCATTTGTAAGTAGAGTGCCTTCGTATATGTTGATAGAAATCCTTTTCTCCTGTACTAAATACATCATAACGTGTTTATGAAAATTCAAATGTTTTAAAATTATGCATGATGGGCTTGGCGGCCATCTTTCCATATTTTACACAAATTTTTAAACACCCAAGTTCGTAAAGGCTTGCATAATAAGTTTGCATTAAACGCACTTTAGAACTTCTGATTTTAGCTATGGACAAATAAATTTAAAAAGACATTTATTTTGAGAAAGGAAATTGATTGTTACAGCTTTTAAAGGATTAATTACTCTAAAAAAGTAATCATAAGAGGAATAGCGAAGATACGGCAAAAGTATCTTAACACACAAATTTCTAAGCACACAATTCCATAAAGGAAAGGCATAAAATGTTTGCTTTAGTAACAATGTCGAACTTTGGTTTTCAACTGCAAACTGCTAAATTAAAAAAGGCTGATATTTTGAGAAAAGAAATTGATTTTCATTGCTTTTAAATTATTATTTACTCTACGAAATAAATCACAAGATGAATCCTTTCGATAAATCACTAGTATTCGGAGAATTTTTTGCCTTAAAATAAAAGTCCGTAAAGGAAAAGCTTAAAATGTCTGCTTAAGTAACAATTTTCAATTTCTGATTTCAACTATAGATTTGTGTAAAATATGGAAAGATGGCCGCCAAGCCCATCATGCATAATTTTAAAACATTTGAAATTTCATAAACATGTTATGATGTATTTAGTACAGGAGAAAAGGATTTCTATCAACATATACGAAGGCACTCAACTTACAAATGGTAAATTTTTTAATGGAAAATGTTAAATAAGTACCATAATATAAGCTTGGTAAATTGATATCACACCATTTTTTAGCCACAACTTTCAACTTTTTTTTTAGCTTGGCTTTTTTTTTTTACTTTTGAAAAGTTGGTTTTTAGTAGATTCTATATACTCCCGAAGTTTTCATATCATCTATTCGGTCTTTTTCATTTCTTATTCTCTGAAAGATATTTCTATTAGGGTTTATTGGTATATTAATGTTATATTTCATGGCTTCCTTTTTAAGCACATTAGCTGCTCCTTTATCATACGGTATAGCTCTTGTAAAATTTCTTCGTGCATTTTGTGCAGGGGTTATGGTCGATAGTTTTTTAATACGCTTTTTGTATAACTTGTCCACTATACAGGTTTTAAAACCAGCCGTTTTCGCTATGGTCTTTATTGTCTTAATCTCTTCTCTTAATAATTCTTTATTGAAGCAAATTTCAATAGCTCGATTGACATAGGCTCTTAGGGCGGCCCATTTGTAATTTTTTGGTGTTTTACATTTTTCATTAATAATATGGTTAGCATTTGTAGGCTTTCTGTATACCGTTGTTCAAATTTCTTCATCTGTTCTTATTATTTTCACATCAAGGAAATTTAGGATTCCCTTCTTCCACTTCCAATGTGAACTTAATGCTGTTGTCCATCTCATTCATCTCCTTTAGAAACTCCTCCGGATTTTCTCCTCCTTTTATCACCGCGAAAGCGTCGTCTACATATCTAACCAGGTCTTGATTTTTCCGTCTTGATTGTCCAGTATTTTTGCCTCTAGATCTCGTAATTTAAATTTGGCTAAAATGCCTGATATAGGCCACCCCATGGGAGGCCATTTAGGAGGCCATTGGTCTGCTTGTAAAAGCGGCCATCAAATGAGAAGTAACTCTTGTTTATTACTAAGTTACTTGAATTAACATATACATCTGCCATTTGGTTTTCCCCAAATTTTTTCTCTAATTTTTCATTTACTACATTCGCTATCTCCTTTGTATTTTTTTTTTTTTTTTTTTCTTCCTGTGGAAAAACAAGGGGTATTGTAGGCACTTGAAGATGGAATATAAACTGTGGAAAAAATCGCACCCTAAAATATGAGCGCGAAATAAGGCATAAAAACTTTCTGCAAGAGTGTAAGCACTTTAAAATAATACCTAAATTTATAAGGATAGGAAATAAAACCCTGAAAAAAGAGATTATGTGGATACGATAAAATTTGAGAGATTGATTTTGAATAAAATTATCAGGAGAAAATTTGCCAAAATAGCATACCTTAAAGAGCAGGTGAAGCGATTAAAAGTAAAAGTGGAAAGTGTATTTACAGAGGAGAAAATGAAGGAGTATAGTAATAAGCTTAAGAGCATAGCAGCATACGAAAAAGAAAGGCATGAGCAGGCCCAAAGCAGAAAGTTAAAATTCTGGCTGAAAAGAAAGCAAACTCCAATAAGAAACGATGACAAGGAATTTCAGTATTTGAATCTTACGGAAGAAAAACTTAACAATTACCAAGACAGTCTGCTAAAGAAGGGACCGAAGTACATTTTAGATGGTGACATTAACTTGAAGGTCACGATACCTAAATGGAGGAAATTATCGAAAAGATGCCTAAACTTGAACAGAATATAATGAGGGGAAAAATTAAAGGTATTATCTCAAAGAAAATCAAAGAGAATGGAACGGATAGTGAAGATAGAAAAGAACTGAATAAACTTAAAAAGAGGGAAGATATCACTTTTCTTAAGACGGACAAGACAGGAAAAATAGTAATGATGCCAAGAAAGGATTACGTAAAGAAAATGCTAGAAACAATTGAGGGAATGAAAGTAACGGAATTAAAAAGAGACCCTAACCCAACGCTTATTGAAAAAAACAAAAAAAAAGGCCATAATAAAAGATCCGAAATGGCCTAAATATACAATGTTCAACTTTAATGGGGCCTCAATAACACCAAGGTTGTTTGGGAGATTAAAGGATCACAAGAAGCCTTATAAAATGAAGCCAATTGTAAATAAAAGGGAAGGGGTTACATATCAATTGGAGAAGATAATGAAAAATATATACAGCGAAATTCTGCCAGCATCAAAAAACGCATTAACATCAACACAGGAGTTTATAAAAAAGTTCAGGGAAATAAGTATTGAAAAAGATGATGTACTTGTAAGTTTCAATGTGAAAGAACTGTATCCCTCGGTAAATACAAAGGAGATAGAGAATGTAGTAAATGAAAAATTAGAGAAAAGATTTGGGGAAAACCAAATGGCAGATGTAGATGTTAGATCAAGTAACTTAGTAATAAAGGAGAGTTACTTCTCATTTGATGGCCGCTTTTACAAGCAGACCAATGGTCTCCCCATGGGGTCGCCTATATCAGGCATTTTAGCCGAATTTAAATTGCGAGATCTAGAGGCAAAAATACTGGACAATCAAGGCGGAAAAATCAAGACCTGGTTAAAATATGTAGACGACGTTTTCGCGGTGATAAAAGGAGGAGAAAATCCGGAGGAGATTCTAAAGGAGATGAATGAGATGGACAACAGCATTAAGTTCACATTGGAAATGGAAGAAGGGCGAATCCTAAATTTCCTTGATGTGAAAATAATAAGAACAGATGAGGAAATTAGAACAGCGGTATACAGAAAGCCTACAAATGCTAACCATATTAATGAAAAATGTAAAACCCCAAAAAATTACAAATGGGCCGCCCTAAGAGCCTATGTCAATTGAGCTATTGAAATTTGCTCCAAAAAAGAATTATTAAGAGAAGAGATTAAGACAATAAAGACCATAGCAAAAACGGCTGGTTTTAAAACCTATATAGTGGACAAGTTATACAAAAAGCGTATTAAAAAACTATCGACCATAACCCCCGCACAAAATGCGCGAAGAAATTTTACAAGAGCTACACCGTATGATAAACGAGCAGCTAATGTGCTTCAAAAGGAAGCCATGAAATATATCACACACATGAAATATATCATAATACCAACAAAGCCTAATAGAAATATCTTCCAGAGAATAAGAAATGAAAAAGACTGAATAGATGATATGAAAACTTCGGGAGTATATAGAATCAACCTAAAAAACGAAAATGGGGACGAAAAATGTTATATAGGAGTGACGAAGCGAAGAATAGAAAAAAGAGTAAAAGAGCACATGGAGGACAAAGAAAGGAAGACTAACAACAGCTTTAGCAAGGCTCAATGCAGAGGAAAAGGTGGAAATTGAATTTGAGCGTACTAAAAAATTGGCAAAACGTTAACCATGCCTTAAAGAGAGAGGCCGTGGAGATTGTGAGTGAGAACAATGCGATTAACCGCATGGAGCATGTGCTGGTGGAGCAAGGTTGAAGAGAAATGATTACGATAAGATGCGAATATGGGAAGAAGAGGAGGGGGGGGGGGGGGTCCGAAGTGTGGCCCAGCGGAAAGAGAGTCTGAACCAGTAGAAAATTGAAAATGGTCCAGGAAGGACCAAAATATATTTTTTAAGCACCTTTTATGGTATTTGAAACTAGGTTTCAAAGATTTTATTAAATGTAGTTTTCTTTCATTTTGGGTTTGAGTTGGCGTGTGTCAAGTTCGGGAAAGATTGATTTATAGAACGGATTATTTATTCTTATTACAAAGTAACAAATAAAGCAGAAACTATAAAAATTAAAACTCTTAAAGATCTTAAACTTTGTGTTATGTGTGAGTAAATACAAATTTGAAGAGAGGCGGGGGATAAAAGAATTTTTGTAAGAAAACATTTCTCAAAACTCAGAAAGTCCCGCCATTGTCTCGATTATATTTAACTCTCAACTGTTTAGTAATTTTTTTGGGTTTTTTTTTTTTTTTTTTTTAAACAATCCTTAATTGTTCTGCTGTTCTCCAGCAAGGCTGTTTGATGTAAGACGTACGTCATACTGTGACATATTCTGCTTTAGGGAATGCAAATAATGTCTAATGGATAAAGTTTGTTCTTGTCTTTCAAGCATTTGAACTTTTAAACACATTTCAGGAAACAAATATGTTCTAAAGTAGGGAACTGCCCATATTATATATTTTTAAGTGCAAGGTAGGAAAATCTGGTATAATACATTAAATATTGTTCAAATAAAGTTTTCACAATCTTAACTGTTTTGAGGAATTTAAGATGAGTATAAAATATAACCAAAAAAAGAACAATTATTTAATAATAACATGAATCTTTTGAACACTTTCCATCTTTCCAACATACTTGGAAACTGTTTATGACTCCAGTCAGTTTGTTTGTGCTCTAACTAGGATGTCAATGATTTTAATCAGTTGATTTAAATCAGCGATTAAATTGTGATTTTTATCAAGTGATTTTTTTTTTTAAATCATTGATTAAAATAAAATTTTCTAAATGTTTAAAATGACATAAAAAAGTATTAAAATGTAAGATGAATATAATTTGGAAAGTTTCGACAGGTATTTTGACTTACGAATAAACAACAACAAAAAAAAGGCTTTAAATAATTGTTCCTAAGCTTAATTCCTGAGTATTGTAAAAAATTAAGTACAGCAAGTTTGTAAAAAGCCTATTTTTTACTTTTTATCTGACATAAAAAGCATTTCATTTAAAAATATTTAAATCTAATATAATTGCAATGTCATAATTTCCTTTAAGTAATAAAATTATTCATTCTTATAAAATCTATATAAAATAAGCATAGCTAGTACAATAAATTTCTTAAAGTAAAAAAACAAAATAGCCAGAACCTCATTTTCTCATTCTACATTTGCAATAATAAATTTATAGCAAATATTAGAGCTAAAGAAGAATGAAAGAATTGCATCTGCTCAACAGTTATTATAAAAGAATATATAAAAGCAAAATGCACCCTGCCTTTTATAAAAAATAGTAAAATTCACTAATAGTCAGAAAAACAGACAGATTTCTCGTAAAAAAACTTCCCCATTCCACATTATTTCTAAATTCATGTGCCCAAGATCTTGCAAATTTGATAGAACTTTATTTCATTAGAAAAAAACAAGATATTATTAAAACATCTTATTTAATTATATTTTTCAATTTGTAATTCATAAAATTATTAAAAATTAATGACACTTTATCATACTAAAAAAATTATGTATTTTTTTTTTTTCTTATATCGTTACTAAACACATTACTAATACATTTCCTCAAGTGCCCTTTTTGGAACTAGCATCCAGTCCCTTCTTTTTTTTAGAATGAATACTAAATTATTAATCATCATTTTAGTAATTAACCCATAAAAATATCATGTTCCTAAGTAGAGTTATTTAATATTTATTAACAAGTTAACAATATAATATGAAATGCAGATATTAATAATTTTAATAAATGCAAATATCACTAGCATTTAATGTAGTTTTTTTACATAATTATTACGAAATAGTAATGTATATAACATTGTATGTTACTAACTAATGAAACTACTAATTTGCAGTTTTTATAATTTCTGTAATAACTAACTAATAATTATAAATTTGGTAATTAAAGTAAAAAAAAATAGATTATGTTAGCAATTAGAGGTTTAATTGTTTTGGAAACCTAAAACTCTTGGTAGCTATTCAGTATTTGAATGCTGGGGAAAAAATCCGATTTAAATTTAAAAAAAAATTGATTTAAATTTTAAAAAATTGATTTTTTTTTTTTTTTTTTTTTTTTGCACACTAGCTTTAACTTTTGTAAATAGGCTCGAACTGTCATGTAATATTTATATGCTATTGAAGTTGTAATAAAATATTCTATATTGGAAAAGTGTAGTATTTATAGTTTGTTTACAGGGACACAAGAACTCTGTCACATTATGATGTATGAGAAAAAATTGTTTGCACTTCATTTTTAATGATAATTCAAACACAAGGTTGGAAAAAAAAAAAATCTGATTTTTTTTATTTAAATCAGATTTATTTGATTTTTTTAGAATTCTATTTTTAATTATTGTGTTTTTATGTTTTATGTTATGATGTCTATAGTTCATTTACAGGAACATACCAGAGTTTCCCCACAGGCAGTTTCAGGAGGGTGCTGCACTCTGCCTGCCCTTAGGTTTACAAAATAGCACCCCTCTTGCCCCTCATTAAAAAAAATTAGCTCCCTTGTTGCCCCCACCTGAAAAAAGAGTCTTTACTCCTTTATTTATTAAAAAAATTACTTGCACAGTAAAAATTGATTCATTGCTGTCTATAAAATAGTGTTCTGTCTATTAAATATTAAAAAGTAGTTTTAAAAATCAAAAGAATGCCTTTAAAATTTTCAAGAAATGCCCTTAAGAATCCAAAACATGCCCTTCGGAATACAAAAGTGCCCTTTTCCCACAAGCAGCACCCTGCCCTTATTTAAACCTGGGGGAAACTCTGACATACTATTTTTTTTTATTACATTATGATCTTTAAGAGAATGCCTTTTTAGTAGTAGATATATATATATATATATATATATATATATATATATATATATATATATATAGCCATAATATAATTACAAATCATCTATTCCTATTACAATTTAATAAATTTAGCAGCAAATTATAACTGTAACATTATACAAAATACAGATGGAACCCTATACATGTAATATTAATTAAGCAAAATCCACCAATAACCAGCACATTGCATACGATTAATCCATATTTACATATGAAAGACCACCAAAATATTTGTGGAAAAAAAAAAAAAAAAAAAATTATTAAAGACTTATGAAGACTTATGAAGACACTTAAAAGACATATTGTAAACAGAATAGATCAAGTGGAAGGAAGGATGGAGCCGGAAGCTTATATAGCATTTCACTTCACCAGGGGTACATAAAACGCCAATATAAGCAAAGGCATAGTTGATTTCTGTACAAGAATCCAGCATAAGCTAAAAATAGATTCCTGATGCATCCAATCGACCACACACCATAAAAAAAGCTTAAAAATCCCATGACATGTAAATTTAATAATATAAAAAATTTAATCATAACAAGATCCTTAATAATAAACAATTTTAATTTAAAGAAACAATTAAATTCGAAGACATACCAAGTTATAGAATTTCAAAGACCACGTTAAACTATGAACAAGTAGCAAATTAATCACAGCAAATGTCCCGCCGATTTATTTTTACAGTTAAAAACAAATTCTTACGGTTGCGAAACTACATAGTGTTCCAAAAAGATACACAGCGACAAATAAAAATAAAATGACATATCGTCATTATTATATAAAAATTATTAGATGCATAAAAATATTCTATAATAAATTATTACTAAAAATATATAGAATAAAATTATTTAAATTATTTTATATATATATATTTGATCAATTAAAACTAGAAGGTTGACAGCTATGCTTTTGTGCATGTCCGAATGACTCATTTGAATATCAAAATAACTCATTATGCCCATCACTAAATACATACCAGGGTAAAAAATGCACGTCCATAGTGCAGCCCTGTAACCAATCTTTTTTTTTTTTTTTTTAATAGATTGTAGAGTACATAGTATTTATTTATCTTGCATTTTACTCAAAAAAATTTGGTTACAGGGCTGACTATAATCACTATTTTTTAGCATACTAGGGAGCTCTGTTCCCAACGAGCACAGCTTGTCAACCCCCGTTCAGACACTGCAGACTCTAGAAACACATTAATCTGATTAGTTTTAAGAAGACTATGGAAGATTGAATTATAATTAAAAAACTGGTTGTGATTTCCATTTGATTGGGATATTTTAAGGCTGAATCAGCTCCAATGGCTGTTTTCATATTTGATTAAATAAAATCAGTTAAACATTTGAAAATAAGCTAATATAAAATGAAGTAAACAAACAGTTTTTGGCCTCCAATATTTTTTTAAATAACGCTATAAGAAAATTGTTTTAAATAACGCATTTTAAATGCATCATTTCAAATCTGACTTAATTTTCATCAAAGTTTTCTTTCACTTTTTAATATTCACACGAAAATATATTTGCTGTCAAAGAAAATATTATTTGCACTGTCTTAGAATTAGCAACAATAGTTAAAAAGATCATCTAAAAAAATATGAAATATATGTCACGCCTAAATATATTATTAAATGTCTAAATATATTATTAAATTTAAACTACTTGGCAATATTATTATTTAGCCATTTTAAATATAATGTAATTTCTCATATTTACTGCTATTAATAAATTTATTATTTCAAAGTTTTCTTTTTCTTCTTAATCTTCCCATGAAAATACTTTTGTTGTTAGAAAGTATAAATATTATTTGCATTGTCTTAGAATTGGCAACAATAATCTAAAAGGTCATCTTGAAATATAAAATAAAAGGTTTTGTGTAAATATAAGCAATGTTATTTTAGCCATTTTAAATATGATAATTTCTCCCATTTACTGCTTTTAATGCATATTAATTTATTATTTGAAAGTTATTTTTTCTTTTCTTTTTTATTCTTGAGTAAATACAGTTTTTATGACATAATTTTTAATGTTTTCCTGCTTTTAACACATAACCATTTAATTCTAATTTAAAAGGGTTTTTTTCTGTTTTTTATAGTTGCATGTAAATAAATTTTTCACTGAAAAGAAATATTCTTTGCGCTGTTTTTACAATTGGCAATAATTATTAAAAATTGAAAAAACCTCTACAAATGTTAGTCAAATTAAAAAAATAATAAATGCAGTCTGCCTGCTGCAATTTTGTAATGTATATCTTTAGAGGAAAATGATTAATTCCTATGTATAGTTTTTGCTTCTGTAAAACTTTAATGGATCGATTTTGACCAAATTTAAAATTAAATCTCTCTTAAAATAATTATTATATTTAAAAAGAGCTGTTTACATCAGCATGTTTATCAAACATTTCTCCATAATACTACCAATTTTTATATGAGTTTTCTTACTATTATCTGAGAAAGACCTCAGGTCACAAAAAATTCATTTACGGCAGTGGTGACAGCATTAGTTACTTTTAAGAATAGAGATTATGCGATGCATATAAATTCTACAGACCATATACAAGGTTTCACACACCTTACTAGATATGGACAGCAATTGCAGAAGATTAATTTTTACTGTGTTGTGTTAACTTGTTTATTAAGATATCTCATTTCATTCGATGGGAAAATGAAATTTTTTAACAATATTTTGTTAGTGTTGAAAGGTTACATAATCTATGTTAGAGGCATGATTTTTAGTTTTTTTTTTTTTTTTTTTTTTTTTTTATTAAGAAATCTTAGAAGTAAAATTACATGCCTTCTTCTAACATAAGGTTAACTATATATGCCAGTTTAATTATTAAATCCATGATCTATGTTAGCTGTTTATAAAAAGTTAAACTAAACAGCTGAAAGAATTAAATGGAGAGTAGTGTAAGTGAGTCTCTTCAATGATAAAAAACAACAATGGTTTATTGGACTTTATATAATGATTTCCTATGGTGTAAAATGACTTCAGGTGCTATTTACAGGCAAATTCCGTGGAACTATCACATATGGAATATTCCTATTATAGATTAGATACTCTCAGGGCTGCGGAGTCGGAGTGTCGAATCCATTTTTGAGCAAAAGGGTCGGAATCGCTAAAAAACAAGCAGACTTTGACTCCAGATTTTTTTTGTTAGACATTTTAAAGTGAAATTAAACTAATTATATGTAATTTTAAATCTATAAAATGAATTATTATCGTTATTGATGAACTATATCAGGCTA
This sequence comes from Maratus speciosus, assembly GCA_963932465.1. Taxonomy (NCBI): domain Eukaryota; kingdom Metazoa; phylum Arthropoda; class Arachnida; order Araneae; family Salticidae; genus Maratus; species Maratus speciosus. Next base: position 78,363,310 of record OZ010793.1, on the reverse strand, counting down.
CTCAAGTTAAAGATGACCGATTTACCGTGGTGTAGAAAGTAGATACAAGGGTAGGTACAAGGTACTACCCATGTACAGAGTAGATGAAAACTGTTTTAACTCATAACTGTAGTAGAAATTTTACATTTAGTATATAAAGTACAAGGCCCAGAAAATGAAGGCAATTTTTCGAACAGGCCGTGTAAGCAGAATTAAGAGAATTTATGTTAATAGGTTGGATCAGGCTGATAAAAAAAATTGAGCAGTCTGACAAGCCCAATATAACAAATTTGAAAGAATCAAATTACGCTGATAAAATAGAAGCAATTTACAATAGGCATGGTTGGGGTGAGAATAAATATAAAAGCACAGCGGAACGTTTTAGGGGACAGGCCTTAAAATTTAGGTTCATGCAGATCTCTTACCGGAGGTAATGCGAAAATTATAAATTTGTGCTATTTTTGGAGGCAAAAGAACTAAGAACCAGGTATAGCACTGTAATAGAAGCCTTTTTCTGTTTTTTTCCTCCTCAAATTTTTCCAGTCTGTATGACCAAAAGTCAAAATTTTAAAATACCCTTCCTTAATTTATTTATTTTTGTGCACAGGAGTCAAAATAAGATGAAATTGTAATTTTTTTTTTTTTTTTTTTTCTGAATCAGCGGTACCCAAAATAAAAATAAAATAACCAAAATAACAATAAAATAGTGAAATTTCATTATCTTTCACCTTTTGAATTTATGATTATTCAGGTCTGCAGAACGCGAAAAAAAGCCAAAATTGTAAACTTAATCAAAAAAATGCAATTGTTTTTATTATTTCATTAGAATCCACAGGATCCGAATTATTTCCAAAATAATAAAATTTTCGTCTTTTCCATATAAGTTTTTTGAGTCTGGAGGAGCAAAATAACAACTAAATTGTAACAATTTCACTTTTTCTTCTCAGTCCACAGATCCAAAATAATAAAATTTCCATTTTGTGTTCTTTAGACTTAGATAGTTGGATTTTTCGGGCGTGAAATTGTAAAATTAATAAAGCAGAAAATAATTTTTCTGTTTTATTTTTGAAGCCCTAAAAAGATAATGCCGAAATAGTGAGATTTTAGCTTTATTTTTCTTATATTCCATCATTATTTTAACCAACAGGCAACAATAGTACCCGAGCACGAGTACTAGTGTTGCCAGCCCAGAGTCAGAGTCGGCCATTTTTCCCACCGACTCTGCAGCCCTGGATACTCTCCATGCACTTAACTTTGCAAAATTAGTGACTTGTAATTCTGACTTTAAACACCTGAACTATGAAGCAATGTACTAAAAATACAAAAAATCAATAAAATAAAAAGTACAAAATATTCAAAATATAAATTTACCATTCAGAACTCCTGTGATAATAATAGCCTTCTATAGTTGATGTAGATTTTTGAAAGCAAATGTAATAAAACCCAGCAAAAGACGCACCACTTATGTCTTTAATAGTATGATCAGGGACAAGGAAGTGTTCCTACGAATTAAATATTAAATGTAAGTGTCTTAAAAAGCATGAGATAAGAGAGTGACATTACATAGAAGAAAATAAAATAACCCACCTTCCAACGCATAAATACATAATCTGTATTTTTCAGCTCATCGTAATTGAAATTATCAGAGTTGAAACACTTTGCATATTGATAGAAAGAGTGGAATTTATTCTGCAAAATACAAAATTTTAAGAAATTCATACATCTAATTACATAGCTGCCAACCTTTCAGACTTTCCATGTCAAATAAATATTTTGAACCAAATAATTTAATACTAAATGTATCTTGTTCCTATTTGATTTCATTTATTAAATAACATTTCTGCTTTCAACAATGCTTATTTGATATGAAGAAAGCCAAAAGGTTAGCTATGAAATTATTATGCAAGTAATTTTGAGCAATACAATTAATAGAACATAAAAATTATTAAAACAAAACATGGTCAAAAAGGTATATTAGTTTTATGTACTTTAGGAATATACCTTTTAGTCACATAGTTTCAAACTTTGGCACTGCCTGTTACCACTAAGCTATATATCTGACCACTATATCTGCTCCTCTACTGTCTGCCAATATACATTTTGTAAAGAATTCAATCAACTTTGCCATAGTAAATGGAATTTAACCTCTACTATTCTTATTATGGTCTCCTTTAATTTAAAAATCACAAGTAATGCCCTCTATTGCCTAGAAAAGAGACTTCATTAGACAGATTAAGAGTTCTCTTATTCACACATGTCTGTCCCAAACAACTTTTTCATTACAAGATAACTTCTACAAACAATACGACAGCTTAGCCATGGACTCTCTCCTGTCTCTCATCCTAACAAATGTTTAAAGGCACGATCTTGAATGCACCCCCTTTAATAAATTTTTCTTCTTGACTCATTAAGTTATGTCAATTACCTTAATTGACACTTCTCATCACAATTTTGACAACATTTTAAAACAACTCAACCGATAGCAAAATTTAACTCACTTATGAAACAGAAAACAATAGTTAAGCAGTTTGGATTGCAACACACCCCTATTTCCTGATTAATTTTTTTCATTTTTGCTCTCAAGCGCATCAAACTGGAAAATTTTCTTATTTATAAACTACACTAGCTGTTTAACCCGTTCTATGCACAGGAGTTCATGAATTTAATTCTAAAACCAAAATTAAAAACAACCATTTGATTTAGTAAAATATTTTTCTACTACTGTGCCTTTTTTTTTACTGAGCAGACGATAAAACAATATCTTTGGAATAAGGGAATAAAAAGTTTTGTTGATATGTGATAAAATGTGTTTATTTTTAAAAAATTGCAATAATTAAGTGCAATTAAAAAATCTATAATAAGTTGCATGCGAGGTAAAAGAATCGTCGCAATATCCGCTAGAGCTTCTTAGAATTGCAGCGTGGCGTATGTAATATGAATATCTCTAATTATTTGCATGTGAGGTAAAACAATTATTGCAACACCCGCTACAGCTTTATAGTAGCTTTTCTCCAGCGTGGCATACGTAATATCCAATGCGTCTTGCAATAGAAAAGTAATATTTGTGGATTTTTAATTGTTGGCAACTGCTATAATGGAAAATGGTTAAATTTGATAGGAAATTGCTGTTAAATTTGCGGTTTTTTATTAATTAAAAATGAAGTATAAGTTATTTCGATTCCGGATTACTTTAGTTGTCAAAACCATCGCCAAACTTATTAGTCAAACTGTAAACTACTTTTAATAAAAAAAATGTTGTCATTGGAGTCTCAAATAAATACAAGAAATTCTGAAAACCCTCACTCACTAGTGTCAATTATCATTAAGAGGGCTGGTCACTCAGCTCCGGAATTCTCCTCCGTAATGTTAAGTCTACGGACTTTTGATGCATTCGTATAGTTAAAATATCTTCTCGGGAAATTCATATTTTTAACATCTTTTTTCTGTGTACTCTTCTTAAAGGATGTCTCTTTTTTTCTTAGTTTTCAAAATATTTCTAAAATCTATGCTGAATTTAATATTTTATGTGTTAGCGCAATTGTTATTTTAATTAACAAAATATCTAATAAATCAGTCTTAAAACAAGATTAAAAACATAGATAAATATAGAATTAAATTTCACTTCTTGATAACATAAACGTGTGTAACATATCTGATCAGGGATAGGGTCAGGTGGGGGAAAGTGGTGGTAATCTAAAAAATGCACTTTTTTCACAATAAATGTACATATTTTTACTTTTTTTTTTCAATTAACACATAATTGGAGTTTGTGACAAATATTTCTATTAAGATTTGTAAATCTGGCAACAAGTTTACTGTTGTTTATCTTCTTGTTTATATATATGTGCAGTTTGTTCTTAACACATGGTATTGATAAACTTTGTTCTTGATCCTTTCTCACTTGAAAAAATTAGTATATTTTGATACATTTCAGTAGAAGAACTTAAAAACAGATTCATGCATCAAGGTAAGAATTATTTTATTATTTCAATTTTTTATGATTTTTTTTCTGAGGTGGGGGAAAGTGGTGGTATAGTTAGGCTTAGCTCAATGTTGTATGATGATTCAATTTTAGACTGTAGATGTGATTAATTTTTAAAAATGGGTTGTAATAAAAGTATTAATCTAAAAAAAAAAAATAGGCTTTATTTATAAATTTTAATCTTAATATGATAATACAATTAAATTAAAAGTTATTTTTTACATAGGTTGGGGGTATATTGAAAAAAATCTATTTTCTCTTTTAAATTAAGATATTTTGTTAATTCTTTTTTAGAGACATATATTGAGATTATGGCAACTGTTCTTATTTTAGTTTTAGAAACTGGAAACAAATTTAATGTTTACAAACTATCTTGTTTATGCTCATTGCATACCGTCAAAAAGTTGATCAGCTAAATTAATCGCTCAAATAATAAAAATTAATACATTATATCACATAAAACATTTGAATAAGTCACTATTGGGGAACTATTAGACTTTTCTTGCAATTTGGTGGTGAAGGTTATATAGAGTTCAGCAATATATGCTACATACTAAGTGAACCTAATTTTGATAGCCATGGACATTATTTCTTTAATTAAATAATATCTGAAAAATATTTCTTTTTTGTGCATTTGTACCTTTAAAAATAATTAAGATACATTTATTTCAGTGTATTTTTATTTAAAAAACAATATTTACACATTTTTATTTAAATATACACTAATTTTGGAACTACCCCCACTTTCCTCCACCATGGGGTAAAGTGGTGGTATATCAAAACATGCTCTTTTAAATGTATCACTGTCAGAAAACAATCGAATAAAATTGAGTGGTTATGCTTCATGTTTAATCTATATGAATCCAATGTATAGAAAATGCATCAAAAGTTTCATTAAAATAAATTTAATAGTTTGATTTTAGGGCCTTTTCTAAAAAAAGCTTGATTTTACCACCACTTTCCCCCACCTGACCATATGTTTTAGAAAAATTTTAGGTCCTTTAAAGCAGGGTTCGCAAAGCTGGGCCCAGTTCGAAAAAACCCGGTGGCTTTTTCAGAATGGGCCCACTTGAAAAAGCCCACTGAAAAACACAATGTGGGTTTTTTCAATTTTCAGAAATAATTTAAAAATTTAAACAACATATACATTTAATGAATTTAAGTCATTTCAGTTAATTTTGAAAAAATATTAATATATAGAAGCCATTACATACACATCTGAAGTAAAATAATGTAAACTTAAATTATGTGCAAAATTACTTAAAAGATGAGAAAATATTAAAAGATGTTATTTTAATACCTTAGTACTTTCAACTATAAAAAATACAGTCTTCGTCACAGAAATATAAGAAATACAATTGTTATTGACGTCTAATTTTCAAAAACCACGTAGATGGTGAAAACGTACATGGTTTTTGAAAATTAGACATCAATAACAATTGTATTTCTTATATTTCTCTGATGAAGACTGTTTTTTATAGTTGAAAGTACTAAAGGTATTAAAATAACATCTTTTAACATTTTCTCATCTTTTAAGTAATTTTGCACATAGTGTAAATTTAAGTTTAACTTTTTAAGGATGAATTAAGCATTTCTATCTGTTTATTTACTAAAATAATGTATTTCAGCACATTTAAATACTTTACTAACATAGAACCTAATAGGCAACATATATAGTACATAATTATAGTTAAAGGTTATATCATAAGAATGTCTTTATATAAAAAATTCAAATCAACTATATTCATGGAAATAGAAGATATGTATTTTTACTTTCTTCTATCTTTACAAGAAGAAAGTATTGGATTCGTGAGAAATTTTGACTTCAAGTTTATGATGGATTTGTACGTTTTAAAAAGGTCTTGAAGACGATTTGATGGTTTTTAGAAAATGTCTGTCTGTATGTGAAAAAAATGTTGTGGGTGCTCTATCTCAAGAACTAATGCATAGAATTTCACAAAACTTGAGTTAGAGCTTGATGTAAACTGGTGCTGATTAGTTTTTGGTATATACTACCCAACAGGTGGCGCTACTATGCTGCATTTATCTCGGTTTTTGCAATTGTTTTATCTCAAGAACTAATGCACGGATTTTCATAAAACTTCAGATTCAGTTGCAAGTTAAGTTGTTGCTTATTGAATTTTGGTGCATATCGCCCAACAAGTAGTGCTGTTATGCTGCATTTTTCGCGATTTCAGCAATAACTCTTATCTCAAGAACTAATGTACGGAATTGAATAAAAATTTAGATTCAGTTAAATCTTGATATAAACTGGTGCTAAATAGTTTTTGGTCTATATCGCCCAACAGTAGCGCTGCATTTATCTCACTTTTTGCAATAGCTTAATCTCAAGAACTAATAATGCATGGATTTTGATCAAACTTCAGATTCAGTTAGATGTTGACGTAAACTATTACTGATCAGGTTTTGTTGTAAATTGAACAACGGGTGATACTTATATCTCCTAGTTAAATGCATCCAATTCAACAAATCTATATTTTATAATCCTCATGATAGGCATAAATTGTCTTTTAATTTTGGCACTGTGATAGCAAATTTTGAATTATTAACATGTATGAGATAGAAGAAACTTTTGGGATTGGCACATCCGACTAGTTTACCCCTTTTTTTCTTTCTACTTATATATTTTAAATTTTAATATTCTATTCATTATTTGATTTAAAGAAAATTAACAATTTTATATTTTCTATCTTATTTAAAACTAATTTGTGAGAAACACTGACATTTAATTTAAATTCATATAATTTATACAATTTATAACTTGTAAAATAGCATTACAATTATATTGTATATAAGGGAACAATGTATTTTTCTATGTATAGTGTATATAATATATAGAAAATATAGTATACAATAATGTAATTACGCATACATTCTACTTTGAAAAAACCCGATTTTCCCCGGGGAAAACTGGGTTTTTCATGAAAAAACCTGAAAAAACCCATGTGGGTTGGGTTTTTTCAGAAAAACCCGGGTTTTTGCGAACCCTGCTTTAAAGGACCCTTCACAAAATAATTTATCTTAAAACAGGACCCTTCACAAATAATTTATCTTAAAACAGGACCCTTCACAAAATAATTTATCTTAAAACAGGACCCTTCACAAAACATTTTATCCCAAAACAGGACCCTTCACAAAATTATCTGTCTCTCAAATAGACCTTTCACAGAATTTTTTCACTTTTAAATTGAATTTTTCACAAATTTAGTCATTTAAAAATAAAATCTGGCCTGTAAGTAAGCAGTTGAACTCACCAAAGAGTATATTACTTAGCTTTTTATACATGAAGGATAGGACATGAAGACATCGATAATTTAAAATTCACAAAATTATGATTAGAATTTTCACAAAAATAAGAAAAATTTCATAATTTCACAAAACAGGACTCTGTAAGAAAAGTCTGGACAGACCCCTGCTGATGTCAAAAGAATGTGACGTCATGATCATACTTTTTCATGTTAAATGCTATAGTTTGACAATAGTTATTTTATGGAAAGTGGTTGACAGAATATTGGAGAAGTACCCATCTTTTTTAATCAAAATAAAAAATAATTTGTCTCTTAGTGAGAAAATCTATAAATTTTGCCAAGTGCCCATATCTGTATACATATAACACAAAGGTGCTCCAGAATGAAACTTAGAAATACTGTAGCATTCCCGATGTTTGTCATGCTACTATATTTCCTTAAAAGAGAACCCACATCTCCCTCCCTTCAAAGAATGCAGAGATGGAGAGCCGCATTAAATTTTTAACAAAGATTACTTAGAGTGGCCCTAATTCCACTCGGAAACCCCCAGAATGATGTTACAGGAATATAAATTCCCATAAAATTCTCATGTAGGAGAGAGTGGGGATACTTGATCATAGGGGATAATTGAACCATCCCTATTTTCTCTACAGTAGGTTAATTTTTCTTTCTAAAATTAGCAACATACTATATTTATAGTTCTGCACATGTAAAAAAAAAATCACATATCTCGGAACAATTTTGAAAGTATAGTGATAAATAGTTGCTTTTTCCCTATCTGGAGTAAATATTTAGGTAAGTGTTTTTTTATATTTTTTTGTAATCAAAATTTTGTTTTAAGCTGCAACAATATAGATAGATCTAATAAGTATAATTTCAGTTGTATTTTGAATCTAAAATAATTCAAATAGCTGTTTTTTTATAAGGATTCAAAATTTAAGATATTAACTGTCTTTTTTCTTTTATTCTAAACTATATTAGTTTTTTTTTTTTATTATTAGTCTTCATTTGAATGTAATAGTCTATGAGTCTAAGCAATCATTAGTGTTAGATGTAAATTTTCAACTGGGCGAAAAATGTCCGGACCAGGATTCGAACCCGGGACCTCCCTGGCTGAAGCCGCCAGTGCTCTGCCATCTGAGCTATCCCGGACGATTCTGGTCGAACTTTTTCACCCAGCTAACCTGGAAGATTACAGCATCTGATCTGAAACCTGGTTCAGCTCAACAGAATAAATCTCAGGTAATGGAACTCCAGAAAACACTGGATACGAAATTACACTAGATTAATTTTCACACAATTATTCTAATTGGTAAACAAATCATATTAGATGTAAATTTCCAACTGGGCGAAAAATAGGGCGTAGGAAATTTACATCTAATATGATTTGTTTACCAATTAGAATAATTGTGTGAAAATTAATCTAGTGTAATTTCGTATCCAGCGTTTTCTGGAGTTCCATTACCTGAGATTTATTCTGTTGAGCTGAACCAGGTTTCAGACCAGATGCTGTAATCTTCCAGGTTAGCTGGGTGAAAAAGTTCGACCAGAATCGTCCGGGATAGCTCAGATGGCAGAGCACTGGCGGCTTCAGCCAGGGAGGTCCCGGGTTCGAATCCTGGTCCGGACATTTTTCGCCCAGTTGGAAATTTACATCTAATATGATTTGTTTACCAATTAGAATAATTGTGTGAAAATTAATCTAGAATCATTAGTGTTGCTATTATGTATGCTATGGCTTGTGAACTTATCCGAAACATACAGTAAAATTTTCCCATAAATATGTATACAGTACAGTACCTATTCTTTAAAAGAATAGTAATTGCATATTATAAAAATTCGATATTTTTTGTAGAAACTGAGTCGAGCCGTGCCGGATTTCATTGATTTTTACATGTGCCAGGATTATTTTCAAAGATTTTTGCACAGGCCAGGGCATGAACTGCAAAAATATAAATGGACAGGGCTGAATTTTAAGGGTCAGGGACCGGAAATTTTGGCCCACGTAGATCTCTAACTGGGGGTAATGTGAAAATTGTAAATTTCTGTCTTTTCAACCCGAAATAGCATTGTAATAGAAAAATTTTTTCCTTTTTTTTTTTTTTATCTCAGGTTCTTCGAGTCTGTAGGAACAAAATGCCAAAATTGTAAATCCCCTCCCCTCTCCTTTTATTTCTATGCGTGCAAGACTCAAAATAATGTGAAATTGGAATTATTTTTTTCTAAATCGGCGGTGTCTGCAGAAACTGAAACTGTAAAATTAATACGCAAAATTTAAAATTTTCACTTTTTCTTTCGAATCCGAGGAACTCAAATTATTTCCGAAATAAATTTTTCATCTTTATTATTTTTTCTTTCCAACAAAAATTTTCAGGTTCTCTAAACAAGAAATAACAAAATTCTAGCAACTTCGCTTTTATTTTGTTTTCTTCTTTAGATTTCAATAGTTCGATTTTTTGGGTTTGCGGGAAATGAAATTGTAAAATTAATAAAATGGAATATATATATATTTTTTTTCCTTTTGAAGCCCTAAGAAAAGAATTAACGTCGAATTAGTGAAAATTTTTGCTTTATTTTTCTTCCATTCCCTCATAATTTTAACCAACAGACCCAGTAGCAGAAAATTCTCCAAGTGTCTACAACAGATACTTCAGGCGTAGAAAATAATCTGCAGGTAAAATATTTTACAATTGAAGCGTTAATTAATCAAACAATCACTTACCTTTTTGTATTAAGTAAGAAAGAGCTAAACATAATATAAAGCGAAATAAAGGTTCGATGGAAAAATAATCTGCAAAAGGGGAAAGAAAATCTGCGACGCCCGTCTCCCGTCTCGAACTTTCTGCTACCGGGCCAACAGACAACCTTAGTATATTAGCCAGATTGGAGTCGAAGTCATTAAAATTTCCGGCATGAGTTGGAGTCGGCCATTTTCCCCAGCGACTCCGCACAGAGCCATCATTAGTACTTTTTATTTGGAATTTTAGTATTTGCCAACTAGTTTTTTAATTTTGTCAAGTTACTACAATTAGAAAAAGTAATAGTTATTATTTGTAAAAAGTTTAATAATATTCCCACTTAGATTTGTAACTTTTACAAAATATAAGTCTAAATCTAGTCTAATCTATGCCTAGTCTCTAAGTCTAGCAAGTTTGTAAATTTGCTAAGTGTAACAGCATTCACGAACGTATGGGGGGGGGGGGGGGGGGGGCACTGACTCTGCAGCCCTGGTTATTACTCAGTGCTTTATAGTTATCAATACTGTTTAAATCGTCAAACAGGTATAGCATAAATGAAAAACATATTGTTATATAATAACATCCTTTCCAATTAAAATTAATTTAAAAAGCTATTTTAAAATATTTAAATTAAATTAAAAAACTTCTTTACTTTCAAAATTTAAATTCTACCTTTAAATATTCATTAATTTTCGTTAAGTTCGTTTTTCAGTTAAATTTCACTTAAAAACAATTTAATTTAATCGCCATAAAAGATCGTCAAAAATTATCAATAATAAAATAATAAATCTTAAAATTAATACTTTCTACCGTAATAGAATATTTTTATAATAATTTTCAAATCTCAGGGATGAGAATTGCAAAAAAGCAAAAAGACTGAAACCACGCGCAAACAAAAAATTGTACCACATTTTATCCGTAAAAGAAATAAAACCAGGGTCTGATTTCCGGGCAAATGGAGACAAGCGCACAAGCCTGTATACTACATTAAAGGAGTGAAAATAGCCAAATTACACACAGCTCTTAAAACATTCTGTGGGTCATATGAAATGCTCGACTTAGCAGAATCATGACCGCTCCTGAAAATGAAATAATTTAATTAAGAATAGAGTGTGTGTCATAATTTTAATAAATTTTTTAGCAAAAATATGAAAAACTTAGTGAAAATCACAATGGTTAGTTATTTTTCGTCACACGGGCTAATTGGACCAGGACCTACAGCCAGCTTAGTGTGAATTCTGAATCAGGAGTGATTCCGAGTAAAAAAAAAAAAAAAAAAAAATTGAAATTCACAGCAAATTTTCTGAAAGGTTACAAAAGAGGGGGAAGGGGAGGATACACTAAAAGCACTAAATACATGTATTTTTGCACCATTTTGATGAAATTTGCCGCTTTTTTCGAGATTTTTTGACGAAATTTGCAGCTTTTTCGCGATCTTTTGACGAAATGTGCAGCTTTTTCGCGATCTTTTGACGAAATGTGCAGCTTTTTCGCGATCTTTTGACGAAATGTGCAGCTTTTTCGCGATCTTTTGACAAAATGTGCAGCTTTTTCGCGATCTTTTGACGAAATGTGCAGCTTTTTCGCGATCTTTTGACGAAATGTGCCGAGCTTTCGCGATCTTTTGACGAAATTTGCTGCTTTTTCGCGATCTTTTGACGAAATTTGCTGCTTTTTCGCGATCTTTTGACGAAATTTGCTGCTTTTTCGCGATCTTTTGACGAAATTTGCTGCTTTTTCGCGATCTTTTGACGAAATTTGCTGCTTTTTTCGCGATCTTTTGACGAAATTTTGCTTTTTTCGCGATCTTTTGACGAAATTTTGCTTTTTTCGCGATCTTTTGACGAAATTTTCCTGCTTTTTCGCGATCTTTTGACGAAATTTTCCTGCTTTTTCGCGATCTTTTGATGAAATTTGCCGCTTTTTCACGATCTTTTGAGGAAATTTGCCGCTTTTTTACGATCTTTTGATGAAATTTGCCGCTTTTTCACGATCTTTTGACGAAAGTTGCCGCTTTTTTGCGATCTTTTGACGAAATTTGCAATTTTTATCGCGATCTTTGGACGAAATTTGCCGTTTATTCACGATCTTCTGACAATATTTGTAGTTTTTTTGCGCTCTTTTGGTGACATTTACCGCTTTTTCGCGATCTTTTGACAAAATTTGCCGCTTTTTCACGATCTTTTGACAAAATTTGCCGCTTTTTCACGATCTTTTGACAAAATTTGCCACTTTTCGCTATCTTTTGACAAAATTTGCCACTTTTCGCTATCTTTTGACAAAATTTGCCGTCTATTCGAGATCTTCTGACGAAATTTGTAGTTTTTTCGCGATCTTTTAACGAAATTTGCCTTTTTTTCATCACCTTTGAATGTTCTTTCAATGCTCTGATGAAGTTATTTTATGAGTTTGTGAAAGGAGAACATTAATACTTTCAAGATAACTTTTCCAAAAATTCCACATAATTTCAAATATTTTAATTGTTAAAAAGCGAAAAGTGTAAAAAGATATAGGAAAATGCATTTAAAAAGAACAAACAGACAGCTTTTCCAATACACGAGGACGTTAGTTTCAAAACTCACCTTATCCATAATTTAAAAAATAGAGTTCTCTATCAATCTATTTTATTGGTGAATCTGCTTTAAAAAAACTAAAAAAATATATAAACTAGTTTTATCCTACAGGATAAAACTGGCATTGCAAAATCTTGGTTTACAATGAAAGCCAATGGATGCAGTCAGAGGTTTTTCGCGATTTCCCAAAATTTGATTTTTTGGATAAGGCGAGTTTTGAAACTCACGTTCTCCTATATAAATCCATTTTATAAATGAAGATTCGACGATAAAATTACAATTCTCACCAACATCTAGCAACTATTTTATAAGTTTAAAAAATCTCACCCAGTGCTTTTTGTCTACTTCTTCATCTGCATCCCACTTGCGTGTGAGAAAAGGATATTTTTTACTAATTATTTCCCCGTCAAAAAATGTTGTCAAGGTAGGATATTCTTCTGTCAGACCTTTTATCTTCAAGTAACCACAAAGATATGCATTTTCTTCATCGACATGCTACAACAAATTGTTGAAATTAATAACAGATTAAAAAAAACTATATTTTTAATTCTTACATATTTAAAAACTAGTAATTGCAACAGTAAATACAATAGTGATTCTCAAAGTGAGAGTTGCATTTGTTTTAACATCCTGGTGAAATTTTGACTGGGAAAAGAAAATAACTTAAAATTAATTTTGTTAGGTGATAAATTTAGTACAACATTTGGAAGAGTTTGCCAACATAACATTTAACACATTGACGGACAGTAGGAACAAGTGAAGTTCGAAAATTAACACGCTTTGACGGCTATAGACGCAAGTGTCTGTCAATGTGTTAATAAAACATTTGATAATATTTTACTCAGTACTATACTTTAAATTTTCATTACCTTTAAAATTTAACAGCAGAAGAATTTTTAAAAATTATAAATTATCGTAAGTATTGAAATATTTTTTATAATTTAATCAGATATCTAATTTTATATAAAAATTAATAAGATATGTTGAAGAAAACTAAATTACATAAAACAAAAGAAAAGTTTTAGTTAAAACCTTAGAACAGAAAATAAATGAAAAATGATTACAATTAATAAATATTGCTGTATTAAGATCAAACTTGGAAAATTATCTTTTTACTGATAAGAGTGTTTGCGCAACCATCCATCAGGTGCATTATAAAATCTATAAATTCCAAATTTATATTTTCCAACTTTTCATTACTACCCACCAAATGTCGTAATGTATTATAGTAGAAGATCTTTATAATGCAATTCTCTCTATATAACGCATGATTTCACAGATATAAACAATAAATCTTGCAGTTAAGCACCCTGCATTCCATATTGTAAAAAAACTGCTACTCTATACTACATAGTAGAGGAATAAATTTGATACATTAGCTCATCTTTATCTCCTTAATCCAGATTTTTAATGCTAAAATTGCTTTTATTAAAATAAAAAATTTTGAAAATGAGTTACATAATGAAAGATTTGGTCGATGCATATTTGGTCAAGTTTATAAAGTAAATTTAACAACGTGTGAAATGACCTATATTATACAAAAATGTATAACTTCTGGTCTAGGGATGCAATACTATAAAGATACTTTACTGTATTTTGATATGTTTCAGACATATTTGGCAATGTTTACAATGTAAGTTTAATGTATGTTATACAGATCACATTTAACACGTCAACATTGTGTTTTTAAGTAAGTGATAGTGTTATAAAAATCTACTGTAGTAACATTTTAAGAAAATAACATTTTTGGACGAAATCCTAGAACAAGGGACACACTCAATTTGGCAATTTTTCTGGCACACGCCAACAACCCCACACATGTCAACTTAAAAAGTTGTGCAATTGGGCCACTTTCTTGACTGCGGCAAGACTGCCCTTTTCTACTGTGTTATCTTGGAAAATAAAATATTTATAAATGACGTATTAGAAAACACAGGAAAGCTCATTTTTATGTTACAACTAAAATAAAGCAAAAAACAATTTTTACAGCATAAATTTATCGAAAAATGTATAATCTTTTACAACCTTTCTAAATCAGTGTAATAGCAATCTCAAAAATGCAAGATATTCAAGCAATTATAGCAAGTCGTTAATCCACTACACAGTGAAACAAACGATCAAAATTGCTGCTAGCAACACAATGAAAAGATTCTATGATTCAGTTGTTTCATATACACACCAAGAAGTTTTAAAGCCTTGGTTTCAGGCTTGGGTTTTTGACATGACAAGCGTCAAAAACTGGTTTAAAACATCAAAAACATAAAATACTTGGTCATTCCATGATAACTTATGTTACATTGAGAACAATTTACTGTAGTAATTTTAGTAATATAACACCAAAAAATATTCAAATGTAAAGTTGATATGATTTGTTAATTAAACCTATCCGAAGGTCAATTTGGATGAAAATGACTTAAAAATGAGAATGAAAATTATATTTTTTATGGTAACTTACATTCCTTTTCAGTAATGCCCGTTACCATAAACATAACTGCCAGAATTAAAATTAGACTAAAATTAGATAATTTTCATCTAAATTGAGCTTTGAATATGTTAAATTAACAAATCATGGCCAACTTTACATTTTGAATAATTTTTTTTCAGTGTTATATTGCTAAAATTATTTAAGTAAATTGTTCTAACTGTAACTGTAAGTTACCATTGAAAATGACCATAATACTTAAAAAATTTTTCATGACAAAAGGTATACATTAAAAAAGGCAGAAAGATTTATGTAATCTTTTATTTAAAATTATAGTATTTTAATTACAAAATTTAAATTATTAACTCAAATTATTTTTATTTTTTGGAATTTTCAATCGGAAGAAAATAGTTTTATACAACTAATAATCCAGATCAATTTTACCTCGCAACATCATATAGTACACAACCAATTTAGCACTATTTATTTACACCTAAATGATTTTTAAGTTTACAGAGTAGGGATGCACCGAATAGTGATTTTGGCCGAATATCGAATATTCGGCCAACAGGCAAAACGAATACCGAATATTCGGCTAGCCGAATAGTAACTGCCAGGCAGAATAACGAATATTCGGCCTGCCGAATAGTAACTGCCTGGCCGAATACCGAATATTCGGCTTGTCGAATACTTTTATATTTCAAAGTTTAAAGGCATTAAAATTTTAAATTTTAAAACAATTTAATATAATATTTAAAACACATTTATTCTAATAAACAAGACCTTTTTTCAAGTAAACTTTATGCTGAAAAAAAATCTGCTTTGAGTTATTTAAGAAGAGGATAGTTATAAAAAATTTTTAATTAATAAAATTTTAAATTTCATGGCTTGTTTCGGGAATTAAAACAAAGAATAAAATTTTCTTAAATTCTAAAACAGGCATTTTAAAATCAAAGAGAAATTGTTAAAAATTGGAAGAAAAATTGTACAGAATCATATATTATTAGTTTGTCAGGAATAAGTAAAAGTAAATAAATAATACAATATATTCAAATTTTATATGGTGGCAACTTAGCAAGAATAACTGTTCTATTCCCTTTGATTAAGCAAAGAAGTCTTTAAATGCACCAAGTCATTAGTAAGTTAGTGTCTGGAGCGGGCAATCATTTTCAGAAATTGCAAACGTTGTTCTTAAAATCTTAGCAAGAAACAGATTATTTACTGGACAATGTTCAGGAACTTGCATTTGTACATAATTCCTATGAAAATCCTCGTGATTGGTTAATTTTCTTAAATAATACTTAACAAACAGCAAATAAATAATGTAAAAACATTCTCTTTTATTTAAATATGATTCTGTTTCTAATTATTCTGAATATCTTAAGTTGACTGTTAAACGTAGAAGTTGTATAAGGTTTTTTAAAATGTTTTAAAAGTTTTTTTTAAGTATTCGGTTCAGCCGAATACTTCGATATTCGGCCGTGCCGAATAATTTGCTATTCGGCATAACGAATAGTTTGATATTCGGCCAAACTGAATATTCGGTAACATGGCCGAATACCGAATAGATACCGAATATTCGGTGCATCCCTATTACAGAGTATAAAGCCAAAATTAATAAATAGTCTCAATTGATGCTGAACTAGTAGGACTTGACAGCTAAAGTGTTATTAGTTGAAAAACTATTGCATCTAATGATACTTTTCCATCAAGTAATGGAAATGGGCAGAGTTGTATAATATAGATGCACGTGCGAACGCTGTGCCTGGAAATTTTTCCGAAAAACTCAGGACTTTGCGGAAAAAAATTATGGAAAGAAAAACGAATGTTTTGTTTTTGTAACTTTTTTTAATACCAAAAATTTAAAATATTTCCCGATTTTATATACGATTTACATATTGTTTGTCGATACTTCAAAGTTTAAAACTCAAACATTGTTGTGACATCACAGACCCTTTTATTTCTATTTTACGTAGACTAAAACTTGTCGACGATCAGTTTTCCGTGACAAGTTCAGTGACAATTTAGCCTGGGAACAGCTGTTAAATCGAATAATTTCGTAGTGTTGTAAGAGTGACTGGCATTTGGTGCG
The DNA here is from genome assembly GCA_963932465.1 of Maratus speciosus. Lineage (NCBI taxonomy): Eukaryota > Metazoa > Arthropoda > Arachnida > Araneae > Salticidae > Maratus > Maratus speciosus. The sequence goes on along the minus strand of OZ010793.1, from coordinate 78,346,255 downwards.
AAGAAATCACAATCTTAAGGATTAGGTTGTTTCTAAATGCATTGACAAAATAATTGGAAAGAATTCACCTTCCTATCATTGATTTTGGCTTTATTATTTTTAAATTAAATTAAAATAATTATTCTTTAATTAACATTAATTATTTTTTAATTAAAATAAGAATTATTTTAAACTATGATTTTTAGTTCACATCATCAACATAATATAACACGTAATTTTATTAAAAATAATTTGCAGAAATTTTTTGACCTAATATTTATGTGTGCGGAAAGTTTTTGTTTTTATACAAGCCTGGAAATGGGGTTAACTGCCCTCCCCGTATCACTGAAAGAAGGGAAAGGGGATTATTCAGCTTCACACACAATCATCCATCGATTCTCTCTGCAGTTATTGGGCAACCTGAACAGGGTTGCTGGCTTTTAGCCAGGCCAAAAAAAGCAGTCCGGCTTTTTTTGGTTTTAACCGCTTAAAAAAAGCCGGCTTTTATTGAAAAAAAAAGCCGGTTTTTATTATTAAAAGTTGGTTTACAGCTAATTCATATTAAATTTAAGTTAATTATTTTTTTATATACTTATAAATATTTTCTGCTAAAAGAATAATAAATTTTTATTAAATTTTGTCAAATAAATACGTCTTGATCGCTAGAATGCAACAGTGAAGGCATTATATCTAAAAAAAAATTATAAATATTGAAAAGAATATAAGTTAGACTTTAAGCAGGTGTTTTATAATTCTATATTACATAGCCATGTATATACTACACATTTTAAAGATTATATTTCATTAAATAATCAAAAAATGCAGCATATCAAAATGGAAACATTCTTAATTCTTACGAGTCAATATGGAGAGATTACGTTACAATCATAAAACGAGAAATTAGAAAAGGGTATAATATTTAAGGAGAGTTTGGTACATAAGTGTACAAAAATAAATCTAGCATTTATGCAAATTAAATAAATAAAATACATTCTGTAAGTAAAATTGAAATAAAATTTTGAAAAGTTTGTTGCTATTTAAAAGAGTGCATATTCATGCATATGCTGTTCATAATATTGAATTTTTATTACATGATCATTAATGAGAAATAAAATAAGACTTGTATATTAATAGCTCTTAAAATTTGTTAAGTAATAAAACCAGGGTTGCCGGCCGTCTTTTTTTGGTTTTAACCACTTAAAAAAGCTGGCTTTTATTTTTTAAAGTTGGTTTACAATTAATTTGTTTTAAATTTGGATCAATTAATTTTTAATACACTTATAAATATTTTCTACTAAAAAAATTATAGATTTCTATTAAATTTTGTCAAATAAATAAGTCTATAACTTCTAGAAGGCAACTGTGAAGGCATATTATGTCTGAAAAAAAAAAAAATTATAAACATTGAATATAATATAAGTTAGGCTCCAAACTGGTGTTTTGAAATTCTATATTACATAGCTCCACATATACTACACATTTTAAAGATTATATTTAATTAATGACAAAATGTAGCACATCAAAATGGAAACATTCTTGTGTGTCCATATGGAGAGATTAAGTTATAAATGTTAAAAGAGAAATTAGAAAGGATATAATATTTGAGGAGAGTGGTACATAAATGTATAAAAAATAGAGCATTTAAACAAGAAAACAAAATTCTCTAAATAAAATTTTGAAAAGCTTGTTGCTCAGCATACTCATGCATATGCTATTTGCAATGTTTTTAATAGTGAGAAATGGTGTTTTTATTAATATGACTATGTATAATTTTAAATGTTTACTAGAAATAAAATAAGACTTGTATATTAATAGCTCTTAAAGTTAAGTAATAAAACATGTAACTAAGTAACCATTGTCCTCTTTAATTTTATAAAGCAGTAAAAATGAAAAAATTGGCAGTTGGTATGGTTCTTTTAAAATTTAGCTGACATATTTGCAATTCTGACTACAAATTACTAGCAAAACCATCTAAGTTTTATTCCTGTATTAATGTCCTCATTATTGAGAAATTGGGTTACTTATTGAACTCTAAATCAATCAAATGTCATCAAAACTAATTAAAAACACTTTAAAATGTATAGTTTATAATTACAATGCTTCATTGTATAAAAGCCAATTATGGCCAAAAAAGGCCAATTTTGGCCAAAAAAAGCTGGTTAAAACCAATAAAAGCCACCGGCCTGGCTTTTTTTAATTTTAGCCGCCTTTTTTGCAACCCTGAACCTGAATCAACTTGTGCATTAGTTAACCCTTCCTCCTTTGGTTGGGATGCAAAATATAAGCCAAAATGGTATGGTTTTATGACTTGATCCAGAGTTTCCCACAAGACAGTTTCAGAAAGGCGCTGCACCCTGCCTGCCCTTAGATTTACAAAATAGCACCCTTCTTGACCCTCATCCAAAAAATTAGCACCCTTCTTGCTCCCAGTTGAAAAAAAAGTGTCTGTCTTTACTCCTTTGTGTATGATAAAATTTACTTGGATAGTAAAAATTGACTCATTGCTGTCTTTAAAAGAGTTCCCTGACTATTAAATATTAAAAATCAAAAGAAAGCTTAAAAAAAAATTTTTTTTAAGTGCCCTTTGGAACAGGGTTGGCATTTTTGCCGGCAAAAAGGTATTTTTGCCAGGACAGTGGCAAAAACTGGAAAAAACCAGGGCAAAAATGGAAAAAACCGGCAAAAATGGCAAATTCTTATTTGCCTTTAATTTGTAATAAAATGTATAAGCTAATAAGGATAATAATGGTATAAACCATTAATTTTAATAACATATCATTTAATATTTTTATTTAATTTGCTAATTAATAAATATAATTAAATATTTTTACATATTTTAAATCTTTATAAAATACTAATATAATTCAGTCAAATACTTAGGAATTTAAAAACCTAATTAAAAGTCAGATGTCTATTTTTTTTTTCTTAAATAAAGTATTTTGTCAGCCATTAATATTTTTTTAATTATCAAAAGGTTTTATATAACTTTGCTATTTTTTGTTTTATGTAATGAGTCTTATAAATTAGTACCAAAGACATAGACCGGGAGCACAAACAATCACCTCATCGAGTTCACGGATGAAATTCTAGGATTAGTTAAATCTTGATTCGCATATTAAAAACGCAATCGGTCTGCCAAGTCCTATTTTTGTGGAAAACACCTGAAAACTCGAATTTAGCGGCTGACTCGTAGGTTTACCATTGGGTTTTCCTGCTCCCAGTCCTCTATGTTTTCATATCTTTTGGTGCAGGAAAACCCAATGGTAAACCTACGAGTCAGCCGCTAAATTCGAGTTTTCAGGTGTTTTACACCAAGATATGACTTGGCAGACTGATTGCGTTTTAATATGCGAATCAAGATTTAACTAATCCTAGAATTTTATCTGTGAACTTGATGAGGTGATTGTCTGTGCTGCCATCTCCCGGTCTATGTCTTTGGTACTAATTTATAATTATTTATCTGATGAAACTAGTCTGTTACAGATAAAAACGAAAAAGCTTATGAGATTTCAAATGACTTTTGTTCATTAGTCTCACACCTTCAAATATGTCCAGCAAGTAGTGCTGCTGTCGAAAGATTTTTTCATTTGTGCAAACTAAAATCAAAATAAACTGTCAACAAATACTCTTTCTAAACTAGTTTATTGTTATGCTATGCTAAAACAGCAAAAATTAGGTTGTGATGGAGATATCACTGAATTACTTGATTTAATAGTGTTCTGTTTTAAATATAATTTTATATTAAAAAACTGAATTTAGAATATAATTGTTCATTTGAATTGCTAACACATATAAACATAAATGCTTTACTCATTTTGAGCCTCTACAGTTCTATTATGTGAATAATCATTAATAATTGTATAAACATGAATAAATAATCAAGTTTTCTATTTATTTATATAAAATTACTATTTTTTTCATTTATAATTTTGTTATAAAAGTTAGTATTTTTTCATAAAATGCATAATTATACTTATTTAACTTAAGAGTTCAAAAATAAATTTAGAATATTGATTTTTTAACTAAGTATTAAGTTTATTTTTCCTTTCACTTTTTCTGCTAAAAAAATTAAATGACGGCCTATTTTTGCCACCACTTCGGCAAAAACCTATTTTTGCCGGGATGGTTTTAACCAGGTTTTTTCCGCGGTTTTTTCCACCTATGGCAAAAACTTACCAACCCTGCTTTGGAATCAAAAAGTGCCTTTTTCCCACAAGCAGCACCCCGCTCTTTTTTAAATCTGGGGGAAACTCTGCTTGATCCATTCTATTATGATGCACTTTTTCAAAATGGGGTTTCATTGAACTCTCTTTTAGAAGACTGAGCCAAACATGACATAATTCATCACTTGTAGCAGTATTTCAAAGAATGTCTAATACAACAGAAGAGAAAAAATGTGCAGTTCATGTGAGCACTTTCAAACATTACTTATTTTTTAAAAAGCACAACTTTACCAAAAAAATTGTTTTATATAACAAATTGCACTTAATAATACTTTAGTAGATATTAATTATTGATATATACAGTAATAGTGAATTTTAAATAGTATTACACGTAATGTTGTACACAAACACATAAGTCACAATTGATGTGAAATTTTACAGATCAATATGATATATTTGAGGTTTTTTGATATGACAGTTTAAACCAGCCAACAACCTGTCAACCATGACTGGTTATAACAAGGAAATTAATATTGCACCAAAACCACCCTTGTGGTTTGTAGACTTATGGAAGATGACTCCCTCCCTAATATCTTCTCAATAGTCTGGGAAGCAGCGAAACACACTTACAGCAAAATCAAAAACTATTTTATGCAAGATGGTCTTGAAATACGTAATTGATCTTCATGAAAATAGCCATTAGCTGTCGTGCACAAGAGCAATGGGTGTAGCTTCAGAAGGGCTGCAATATCATACAGATAAAACAAATTGAAAAATGTCCATATTATTGATGTTATAGCCAATGATCCAGGGAACTCAGGACAACATTCATTTCACCTTGACTGTGCAATTTTGTGCTCCATGCCCCCCCCCCCCCCACACACACACACACCTTTCAAAATCGAGCATCTATCGCTATCGTAACAGCTGTATTCATTATCAATGACACATTTGAAGATCAGTTTGTATAAAATAGTTCACTAAAAACATTGCTGCCACCCAAACTGACTATAAGGGTGTTGAATTATTATAATGCAAAAACAGAAGAACTGTAAAAACACACTGTGTTACAATTTTTATTTTAAATATTGAATTACTTATATTTTTAATCTTTATAGAAACCAATAAGGTAATATACTTTGTGTCTAAATAAAATACTTACAAGTAAGGTGAATGTACCAGTTATGGCCACTGCACCTGTTATGTGTGTGGGCATTTCATCGCAAAACTCTCCCCCAATTAGCCACTGAAATCTCCCAAACCTACGGAATTTGTTTTAACATTTCTTCTACCCTATTGTCTGTCTTGATCACTCCTATTCACAAGGTTATTCTAGTTCTAAGATATATATTAAAAATTAAATCTGAAAACTTTTGTACGCTTGATGTTGCTCTTACTTAAGCAAAGTGTTAAGGGCTGAGACTGTGTAATCTGAAAATATCTGGTATACAAATTTATTTCTTAGGATTCTGAAATATTTTTTTTAACTCGGTGAAAGGTAAGCTTCAACATAAATGTGCCATTCCCACATTATTAAAGTTTAAATATTGTCAAATGCATATGGCCAAAACTAGTGCTTCCAAGTTACAATATACATCAGTTTTGGCCATAGTTGTGGCCATAACTGAGTTAGTAGGGTGACACGGGGTAAATATGGGTAAGAAAATAATAAGATCTCAATATCTAGGAAAATATAGATGAAATCTTCAAATTTGGCATAAAGTTGACTTAGTATTGTAGCTTTTGTTATAAAACACTCAGTTTACCCCCCCCCCCCCCCCAAAAAAAAAAAAAAAAATTTAATTGAATTTTTAAGTGACCTATAATTACCCCGGCAACGGCATAATTATGAGTCACTGTCTTTATGAAGTATTAATGCATATTTTTAAATATAATATTTTTGTAAGTTTTTGGAAATTACCTCTAAAGAAGAAATTTCCATCATTAAAGGTTAAATTTCTTTTAAAAATATAAAAAATAAATGAAAATGCCATTTATTTTTATAAAATGTTTACGAAAATCACATTTTTCTGTTACACACAAGCTTTACTTTGCAGGTGCTTAGCAAGAGAGCTGAGGGACACTTGGGGTAAATATTGATGCAGAATCATTCAAGGATAGTTAATAATGATTTTAAAAAACATTTGTTGCTTATTAGTCAAGATATTAACCTAGAAAAATGTGTCATTGCAATCTGCTTTTGCAGAATGCTTGGCACAAAGGCGAGCTTAAATTTTGTACAAGGTGTCTGTTATAGGTAAGGCAAATCATACTGATAAATAGCCATCATACGGAACACTTTGTGCTAAAGATGAAAATAAGCACTCGCCAGTCGCCACTCGGCGACTAAACGTGAAAAACTGGCGACTAAAAATATGGAAAGTACCGGCCAAATGCAGGATTTTCCAAAGGGATTTCGTCAAAGAATCGCGGAAAAAAACAGCGAATTTTGTCAAAAGATCGCGAAAATACCCAAATATCGTCAATAGATCGCGAAAGAAACGCGGACATCGTGAATGGATCGCGGGGAAAACGCAAATATCGTCAATAGATCGTGAAAAACAAACGCGAATTTCGTCAAAGAATCGTGAAAAAAAACTGATAATTTCGTCAAAAGATCGCGTAAAAACGCACATTTCGTCAAAAGATTACGGGAAAATACGCAAATTTCGTCGAAGGATCACGAAAAAACACCCAAATTTCGTCGAAGGATCACGAAAAAACACCCAAATTTCGTGAATGGATCGCAGAAAAACACAAAAATCGTCAATAGATCGCGAAAAAAACGCAAATATCGTCAATAGATCGCGAAAAAAACGCGAATTTCGTCAAGGAATCGTGAAAAAAAAACGAGAATTTTGTTAAAAGATCGCAAAAAACCCGCACATTTCGTCAAAGGATCATATAAAAACCTGTATTTCGTCAAAGGATCGCCAAAAAAACGTAGAATATCATCAATAAATCGCGGGAAAACGCACAATATCGTCAATGGATCGCGAAAAAACGGAATTTCGTCAAAGAATCGCGAAAACGAACGCGAATTTCATAAAAAAAAAATACGAAAAAAGTACAAATTTTGTCAAAAGATCGCGAAAAAAAAAACGGGAATTTTGTCAAAAGATAGAGAAAAAAACCTGCGAATTTTGTCAAAAGGTCGCGAAAAAAAAACGCAAACATCGCCAACAGAACGCGGAAAAAAGTGGATTTTGTTAAAGTATCATGTAAAAAATGCACCAGGAGAGACCCCCCTCCCCTTTACATTTCAGAAAATTTGCTGTAAATTTCATATATTTTTTTTTAATTTTGAAAAGTACTTAAGTATAGTGGACTTATGTAGTTAGCTATATAAGCATATTACATATAACTTTCCTGTTAACTTAATTTAAAATACATTGGAAATTAGTATCTCAAGTTTATTCAAAACAATATGAATTAAAATATTTTTTATTACATAAATTACTTATTTACTCTAAACTTATATATTTTTAAATTAAATATTTAGTGACATAAATGTACTTACTGGCGACTAAAGAAATTATTCTCACTAGCCAGTAACTGGCTACTAAAAAAAATCAACTTACCGGCCAGTGGCCACTAAGCAAAATTTCTTATTTTCATCTTTACTTTGTGCATGAGTAAAATTTGCACTTGACCGATTTATTTAGGTTTATAATTTTCTTCAAATTAACTTCTCTACATTATAAAAATATGAATCTAGCACATGTGTTTCACCATGTTCTAACAACTAGGCCTTAAAACTAATATTCAAACAATGACAGTTACCCTACATAGCTTAATATGGTTAAATTTAAAGGAAAAAGCATGCCTTAAAAAATTTTACTTGTTAGTTGAAAAAAATAATTGTTTTTTTTTTTTGTTGTTGTTTGTTTGTTTTTTTTTACAATAGGGGAGAGTGGTAATGAATGGGGCAATTTTTTGTTTTTAATTTTTATAATTTTATCTAATAATTTGTTTTGGCTCAGAATTCAGTAGCTTTACTCTTCAGTTGCTTTACTTATTTGGTTATATAAAAAAGTCAAAAATTGGATTAGAAAATGTCTATAATGAATGATAATAGAAAATAAAAATATAAAAATTTGGCCCATTCATCCCCATGGTTGGGGTAGGTGTGGTCAACAACTAGACAGTTCGCCATAATCATTTATATAACTTAACTTATGTTAATTAATAACTAATATTTCTTAGGGTGAAAATGTACAAATTAATTTTTAGACATCACTATTATAAACCTATTATAACTAGACAGTAATTTAATTTAAATCCATGACAGCCAGTTGTGTTTCATATCAAAGAGAAGATCAGAAAAAAAGGAAGAAAAACCATATTTTCATGATCCAAAGGTGGCCCCATTCATGACCATGATATAGTGGCCCATTCAGCCCCACCTATACTTCTGGAATATATTCAGGTTTTTTTAGTACATTAAATTCAAATAACATCTAAAACATCCTAAAATTAGTTTACAGATATGCAAAGACTTGCTAATACACATATCTGCAATAAAATAATAGATACTTTTCAGCTTATTTATTTTACTGAAAAGTGAAAAAAAATTACTTTTCAATCAGATTCTTTACCATCCTACTCCAGAGGGAAAATGGCTCTCCCAAGCAATGGAAAATTTGATTATCTTGGTAGAACAAATAGTTCCATCTACTGGTGGCATCTAAAATAATTTTATGCAAATACTTTTTCATATTTTGTTAATGGCCCATTCATTACCACTCTCCCCTACTTCTTTGTTCTTTTAAGCAACAAGAATCTTTTTGGGGTTTATATTTTCGTAACGATTTGTATCTAATTAACTGCTCTACATTATAAAGATATGAATCCAGCACTTGTGTTTTACCATGTGAAGATAGTTAACAATTAAAGTAAAAAAAGAGATGTTTATAAAAATATTTTATCTGACCTACTTCAAAAGTTACCTTAGGTTTACAATACTGTATATCTACTTTTAATTTTTTTTTTTTTTTTTCCCCCCTGAAAACCTTTAAATCATAAATTAAAAATTGCATTACATGTCTAAAATTTAAAAAATGCCATAAAAAATGTAAAAAACATGCTGACGCAGAATTGCCCCAGAGACCCATAATTACCCCAGGTATTTGGGACATAATTGGGTATATATCTAGAGCAGGCATGTCAAACACTTGGCCCTCGGGCCACACTTGGCCCGCCAACCCTTTGGCAATTTCCCCGTGTTTGATTCAGTTCTTGTTTGATGCAGAAAATACATTTCGCACGAACACACTTGCAAATGTTGCAGTGTTGCCAAGTTGGAGAAAGTTTTTATTCAAAATATTTACCACTCTTTCTGAATATTTACCTTCACTATATTTAATGATAAAAATTCTGTGATTAGGCAAAGAGAAGATTACTAGAATAAATATCGATAGCTATTTTAGTGTAAAAAATTCCACAATCTGGCAACACTGTCCTGGCTTTAGGAGGTGCAAACATCAGAAAATATATCATATGATTATGGCCAAATGTAACTCATTTTAAAATTTCATCTCCAAAAGATTGAGGATGCAAAAATAACCAGTAGGAAAATTAAAAAGAGCAAATCTTGAATCTGAAAATTTAAAGATCTATTAAAGTCTTATAGTAAAGTTGAAAGTAATAAATTATTTTACTGCTCGGTTTGATTTACATTTCATTGCAAAATAATATGCAGTATTTGTTTAGCATTAAAAATGTATCGAAAGCTATTAAAATATAGTGCTAATTAATGGCGAAAAGTTTAAAAAAAAATCAAAATAAATAGCTTTGAAAGGAGGATATCGGAAATTATTTTTAAGGCCATACAATCACCATAGCTGATATATTTTACTCAATTATGAAAATTTTGTTATTTCATAAGTTTATATTGCAAACAATTGTGTTCTTACAACCGTTGGTTTTATAAAAAGTAGCAATTACAATTTAAAAGAAAAATGCAAAGATCAGGATTATAAACTTAATAATATAGTTTTGTATGACTTTGCCATTTAAATTTTTAAATGGCAACATATTTTTCTTTATGTTTGGCAGCACACTCTGTACGAAATCTTTGCTACTTTTATTTTTGCAGAATAAAAAGTGCTTAAAAATTTAAAAATTGTTGTAATTTTACTTAATAAATATTTTTTTTAATATTTTCTAGTACGTATTTTAATTTTTACAATAAATAATAGCTTTAAAATTTTGCAAGATTTTTTTTAACAAGTTTGTTTTTTTAATGTAATTTCATTTTGTGTGATAGTAATAAAATTAATCTGTTTATTGTTTTTTGGTAATGTGGCCTGCGGCATCGTGTACATTGCTTAATTTGGCCCGAGGTAGTAAACGAGTTTGACATGCCTGATCTAGAGTCTAAAACAAATATAAGGATAAAAAATGCATGCATTTAAAAACCTTATAGTATCTATTCTATATTTAAAATAAGCATAAACAAAAAAAATCTAAACACTTATGTTAATGTGGCATGGATCTTGTTGCGGAATGGCTTCTGCCGTGGGGAGAAATCAAAAATGAGCCGAGATCATGTGACTTGGTTGTATGGCGCCAGAGCGCACGAATAAACTATCAGATTGATGCTAGAATTCTTTTTGATAAGTAACAACTTTGAAATGCTTGATCGGGAAAAAAATATTTCCTCCGAATAAATGTATTATAATTATATATTAATACGTGAGATTCAATGTGAGAAGTAATGCTTGATCAGAATATATTTAAGCTTGACCGAGATACATATTTATCGTATTCTAGGTATTTATGGTCTTATTTAACTGTCAAATATTAATTGTTCTAAATGTCGTCGTGCTGTGCTGTGAATAATGAAAGATAAAAAGACTTTCAAGGTTTATTAATTTTCAAGAATTGGATTCAACGAAATATTTTTTGTTTTTTCTCGAAATCATTTTATTGCTTCGAATGATGTTTCACGATAGTTTTGAAATATGAATAAGTTTTATGGTGCCAAGAAACACGGGAAATATAGGTGAAAATTAGCCACGTGGCGATTAAAGTTGTAAAAGTGGCGATTAAAAAATCGGCCATCGATCGCCATTTTAGTCGCCACTCGCCAAGTGGCGATTTTAAATTTTGTTAACGATCGCCAACGGAAATACAGCATTTTTCATGGAAATATGCATCTCTATTTTGATTACACCTAAGTAGCAAACTGGTTAATTCTTTTTCCTGTCGGATGCAAGCAGATTTCAATGATTTAGCTGTATTTTCAATATTTCGAATCGTCACTTATTTTTTACATGAAATTTCTATATTTTTCAAGAATTCTGCAAAATATATTCATCAGCTTTGATTCCACATGCATCTCAAATAATTTATTCCCTTTTTTTTTTTTTTTTCACTGGATGGAAGCAGATTTTAAGGACATTGAAGTATCTTCAATATTTCAACTCCTGCCACATTCTCACCAGTTATGGAAAAAAAATCTCTGAAAATTAAAAGAAAAAATTCAAGGACTTTCAAGCACTTTTTGCAAATTTTGCATAAAAATAAGTACTTTTAAGGACCAAAATTTGCTTTTGAAAAATTTAAGAACTTTTAAGCACTTTCAAGGACCGTACGAACCCCGAGTTAGATTATTTTTCTTCAAGAGATACTGTTTAATCCTGCGAAATACACTCACCAGCTTAGATTTCAACTGTATGTAATTTGTGTAGTATGTTAATAGCACATTTACTTATTAAATAAAATCTAAATAACATTTTATTGTGTTTTATTTGATTTTTTTTTTAAATTATTATTATCATTGTATACACTTAGCTATTGGAATTTTGATTTAGTTATTTTTTATATAAAGAAAGTAATAGTAATTTGGTTGATAATTGTGTTTATAAACATATACAAATAATCCAAAAATATATTCTAAAAAATTAATATAACAGATTTTGTCGTTTTAAAGTAATTTTCTTAAATTTTGACTGCTTCCCTATTCTTATCATGAATAGTTGGCTGATATAAAACTCTGATTTATAGAAAAATATGTATATATACAGCGATTATAGTTTATCTAGATGTCAAGAAAGTTTGAAACATTATAGTGGCCACTAACTTTAAAAAGTGGCCACTAACGAAACTGAGTCTACCGGCCACTGGCTACTAACTCAATTTCCCAGTTTTCACCTATAACGGGAAAAACCTTTAGATCGAATTCATTATTGTTTATCAAGAGTGCAACTCACGTCTTTGCATTTATTAATGATAGTGTTTTGGAGTACTAGTGCACAGATTATCATCGTCTTCAAAATATTGGATTACCCGTCCTCGGCTTATTCGTCTTCTTGTAGCGGATAAAAAAAAAGTACTGTACACAATTTTGTTCTATGCATGAAAATAATTGTAAATAATGGATGTAGATAAGCTAAAAGGTAAACGAAAGGTCATGAAAACCTCTATAACGAAGCTTATAACAAAAATTGAAACTTTTTTAGAAAGTATTGATTTTGAAAATAAAAGTAACTTCGATCAACTTTCAGAATATTTAAATAATATAATAGAAAAGCAATCTGAATTAAAATTAGTAAATAATCAGATACAGGAATTAATTGACGATGAAACTTTTTTCGAAAATGATATTGAAATGAGCATCGATTACGATGATGTCATAAATGAAGTTAAATTTAAAATTAAACTGAATTTGAAGAAATTTAAAATTGATTCTGATCAACCTGATACTAGTTCTGTATTTAATGAGAGTACAATTCCTTATGTTAGTGCTAGGCCGGCAACAATAAATTTGCCAAAAATAACTATACCAGTCTTTAAGGGGGAACCAAATACCTTTTTAGAATTTATGAATAGTTTTAAGAGTACAATCGATTCGGATGAGAATTTAACCAAAATTGACAAATTCAATTACTTAAAATCATTTTTGTCAGGTGAAGAGCTTAGATCAATTTCCCGTTTGGCCCTAAACGAAACTAATTATCAGCACTCTTTAGACTTACTGCAGAATCGATATGGTCAGGGACCCGGAGCTGGAGCGCTCCGGAGCTGTGTTTTCCCTGGAGCTGGAGCTCTAAATTTTCCCCAGCTCCAGGGCTCCTTTAGTTTTTAATATTATTTTAAATCTTTTTTTTTTTTTTTCAGTCTTTTAAATTTCTAGGCTTAAAATATTTTAATTACATCATTATTCAGTATTTTAATTATATCATTTTTTAGGTTTTTATTATTATTAGAGAAGGAAACCTTCTCAAAACATGGTAACACTACTTTACTTCTACTTTCTACTTGAACTAAGTAACAACACTATTTGAAAACAAATATGGCCGCCTGTTGTTTACATGTGTAGTTGTACAATTTTGGCTGTTTGAAAAGTGCAGAAGAAATTTAAGATTTTTGTGTTTAAAATTCCACCAAACTTTCTATTTTAAAAGCAAAAGCTAAAAGATGTCATATTTTCTGAACAAGCATTTCAAGTTTGATGAGAAGAAAAATGCATTTTGTCAGATCTTTAATGAAGGTAGAAAGTATTTGTGAGCAAAAAATTAAACGTGTAAATTAAAATCTACAACTCAAAAGCGCGAAGTCGGAGCCGAGTTGGAGCATCAAAAATTGTTCGGCTCTGGGTCACTGCGTATAAACTTTTCAGATTTAAATTTATGTGGGTTCTGGCTACAACGTGTAAAGAAATAAAACTTGCTTCCCCCCCATAAAAATAGCATTACTGGCATGTTTCCCAATGCGACTTTTTTGTATGAATTTGTAGCATCACTTTTGTTGTCTACAGCAGACTTTGAAGGGGGATTCAGTCTCATGAATATAACAAAAACTGACTTTAGAAACAAACTGACAAGAATTTAAGTAACTTAATGATGATTAATTTGGAAGGGGAATTTTGAAAAGAATTTCCATTAAAAAAAGCATTTGCTGTGTAATCTCGAAGGGTCAATCTTACAGAGTGATGTATTTGTTTGTATATTGCATAACTAAAAATAATACTCATGCATATAGAAATTTTGTATAAATAAAACTTTTTTTTTTCCTTGGCTAAAGCTATTTTTATTTGGCTAGAAGTTATTGGCTGCAATTAGCCAAAAAGCTAAAAATCCCTTTTTCTTAGATTAAACCCTAAATAATGGACTAGAAATCATAATGAATGCTTATAATAAAGTGAAATACAGTAAACTTTGTGAACTCCGCAAAATGCATAATCTGCAAATATCTATTATCTGCACTACGTGGAACGTAAGTAATGAAACTCATTTTAACATTTAAGTTCATAGATGAATTTAAATGATGTGTTAATTTTCACTAAATAACAATTTTTCCTTGAAATAAACTGTGATTTAAGAAAATTCATACATTTTGTACCCAGCACTCGAAAATAACAATTTGAGCTTGACCTTTGTTTCTTTGGTTAGGCTTAATGCAAACCTATGCTTTGCTCAAGCTCCGATGAAACTTTAACAATAACTGATTATATCTCAACAAAGTTCTAGTTTCTTTTAAAATCAGGGTTGCCGGCTTTTAGCCAGGCCAAAAAAAGCCGGCCGGCTTTTTTTGGTTTTAGCCACTTAAAAAAAGCCGGCTTTTATTGAAAAAAGCCGGCTTTAATTATTAAAGGTTGGTTTACTATTAATTTGTATTAAATTTGGATTCATTATTTTTTTATAGACTTATAAATATTTTCTGCTAAAAGAATTATATTTTTTTATTAAATTTGGTCAAATAAATCTTTAACTGCTAGAAGGCAACAGTAAAGGCATTATGTCTAATATATATATTTAGATAGATAGATATATTGAAAAGAATATAAATTAGACTTTAAACTGGTGTTTTAAAATGCATATTACATAGCCTCACATATACTACACATTTTAAAGATTACATTTCAGTAAACAATAACAAAAATGAGGCCCTTCAAGATGGAAACATTCTTAAGAGTCCGTATGGAGAGAACGAAGGATTATGTTATAAATATTAAAAGAGAAATTAGTAAGGGTATAATGTTTAAGGAGAGTTTGGTACATAAGTGTATAAAAATAAATCGAGCAATTAATCGAAACAAAAATACATTCTCTAAATAAAATTTCTTGAAATAAAATTTTGTAAAGTTTGTTGCTATTTAAAAGTGTGCATATTCATGCATATGTTGTTCCTAATATTGTTTTTATTGTGATTATGTACAGGGTTAGAAAACCCGGGTTTTTTCGAAAAAACCCAACCCACTGGGCCCACTTGTCTAAAACCCGGGTTTTTCTGAAAAACCCCGGGTTTTTTCGGGCTTTGAGTTTTTTTGGCAAACACTTTAAACTTTTAATTTTCATATACTACATAATACCTAAATTCTCCATTTATCAGTGAAAAATGGGCATAATTTTGCATTAATTAAGTATGAATTAACAAAAAAATATATATAAAAAAAAAATCAAATTAATTTAAGAGGTACATCTGCATCTCATGGGACTAGTTTGCTGCACTAAGGATATATTAAGTGAACCACAACTGGATTTCTTTATATAATTCTTATCTTAAGTTAAACATGTTAAATTTATATAGTTTCTTTCCTTCACTTCAAATCAGAAATAAGTTGAAGATTTTTTTTTTTTTTTTTTAAGAAATGGGATTTGTAATAATATATTTGAAAATTTTAGCAAAATTTGCTGCATATTGCAATAGTATTAAATGTTAAATTAGATTGGCATGGAAGTCAGTGTCAGTGATATTTGTAAATTTAGAT
The DNA here is from genome assembly GCA_963932465.1 of Maratus speciosus. Taxonomy (NCBI): domain Eukaryota; kingdom Metazoa; phylum Arthropoda; class Arachnida; order Araneae; family Salticidae; genus Maratus; species Maratus speciosus. The sequence goes on along the minus strand of OZ010793.1, from coordinate 78,330,397 downwards.
TGCAAAAGTTCGATACACTTATTACCAGCTTTGCTGCTTTATCAACTCCAAAATGATTACATAACTTGCTCCAAACCAGACCAAATGTAGAAAAGAATTGTTTGATTGAAGCAGAGGTAGTGAAGTAAAGGAAAGAATGTAAAGAAATGAAAAACTGACAAAATCCAGGAGGAAACTTATCTGTTTCACTCTTTTTTGTCCTAATCTGAACCCTTTTTGTGTTGAAAACTCCTACATAACACTTTCATGGAACATTGAAGCAGGATAATAAATGGATGATTAATCTTAAAAGCTATAACAATGTAAACAATCAGGATGGGGTTCAAGTGCCATCTTTTTGCATGCATTAAGATGTAAAGTATTTGGATGCATTTTAGATTACAGGCATGAAAATCTTCCTCCTTTACAGCTAATGTCTTTTTTGGTCATTTTATCTCTGCATAGAAATTCCTTTAAATCTGGTTATTTTGAAATATATTTGAATCGGCATTTATCTTTGCATTCTCATACCTTAGATTAAATAATGATACAGTTGTGAAAGCACAAGAAAATTTGAAAAAAACCACAATGGGTTTTTTCAAGTGGGCTCGCCCGAAAAAAACCTGGGCAGGTTTTCTCGGGCTGGGCCCACTTGGTCAAACCCTGTCTAACAGCCACTGGCTATTAACCCAATTTTCCAGTTTTCACCTATTCTCATACCTTAGATTAAATAATGTTACAGTTGTGAAAACATGAGAAAATTTGAAAAAACCCACAATGGGTTTTTTCAAGTGGGCCCACTTGGGCAAATCCTGATTATGTATGATTTTAAATGTTAATGATAAATAAAATAAGATTTGTATATTAATAGCTCTTAAAATTCCTTAAGTAACTGAGTAATCATTGTCCTCTTTAATTTTATAAAGCAATAAAAATGGAATAAAAAAAGGGGAGTTGGTGGTAAAAGGACAGTGTAAACCAGATAAAGCAGTTGGTAAGACTCTTTTAAAATTTAGCTGATATTTCCAATTCTCACTTCAAAATACTAGCAGCTCTGATCTAATTCTTTTCCCCAGTATTATGGCTTCATTATTGAGAAATTGGGTTACTTATTATATTCTAAATCAGTTAAATGTCATTAAAACTAATTAAAAACACTTTAAAATGTGTAGTCTATAATTAAAATGCTTCACTGTATAAAAGCCAATTTTGGCCAAAAAAGGCCAATTTTGGCCAAAAAAAGCCGGTTAAAACCAATAAAAGCCACCGGCGTGGCTTTTTTTAATTTTAGCCGGCTTTTTTGCAACCCTGTTTAAAATACACATGAATATTTCCTTTAATAAAATTTCTGCTAATGTACCTATACCTACTTTTGAATGCCATATATGTGATTATTCTAAGGCATTATGTCTGGACTAACAAGAATCGCGATTCATGTAGTGGTTTTACATAGTTCAATAGGTACAAATGATCAAAAAATTGGTTGCTAGACCATCAGTGAATTATCTTGTGAAATAATTTGCCATAAGTCTGAGAAGTGTGTTTATGACATCAAAATAAAATAATATCATGCTCAGGGGTAGGAAAATGCATCATTTTACTAGCCACTGGCGAGTGAATTTTCTGACAGGATGAGTGAATTTTTAGGTAGTTATTGAAAACTGCAAACTATACAGGTATGCCAAAAACGTTTTTTTAATATGTAGTTAGCTATATTTTTCAACTTTCCTAATTACTGCGATGTAAACATGGTACAAAATTATATTTTATATTAAACTTTTATCTCTTGTTTATATTTCTCAATTTTATAGGAAAGAAATATATGAAAATGCATTACAGTAATCAGTGACCTGGAGCTGGAAAATTTTTGATGCTCCAGCTCCGCTCCAAGATAAAATACGGTGGCTCCGGCTCCGGGAACTGCTCCAACTCAGCGCCGACTTCGCACTTCTGAGTTGCAGTTTTTGATTTACACATTTAATTTTTTGCTTACAAATTCTTTCTTTCTTTACCTTCATTAAAGGTCTGACAAAATGCATTTTTCTTCTCAACAAACTTGAAATGCTTGTTCAGAAAATATGACATCTTTTAGCTTTTGCTTTTAAAATAGAAAGTTTGGTAGAATTTTAAACACAAAAATCTTAAATTTCTTCTACGCTTTTCAAACAACCAAAATTGTACGTGTAAACAACAGGCAGTCATATTTGTTTTCAAATAGTGTTGCCACTTAGCTCAAGTAGAAGTGAAGTAGTGTTACCATATTTTTGTGAGAAGTTTTACATCTTTAATTTAAAAAAAAAAACCTTAAAAAATGATATAATTAAAATACTGAATAATGAGGTAATTAAAATATTTTAAACCTGGACATTTAAAAGACTGAAAAAAAAGATTTAAAAAAATAATAATAAACTGAAGGAGCCCTGGAGCAGAGTAAATTTTAGAGCTCTAGCTCCAGGGAAAATACAGCTCCGGCTCCGGTTCCAGCACCAGGTCTCTGACAATAATAGTAACCAACTATTTTGAGTTGCGTAATTTTGTCATAAAATTTTTTAACTGTACATTGCATTTTACTGGCTGTTGAAATAAATCCTTGGCTGGTAAGATTTTCTAGAAATTCTCCATCCTTGGTCATAAACATAATAGAAATAACTTATCTAACCGACACTTTTTTATCCAACATTTCAGGTGTCTGACTATGTACAGAGCAATTGAGCTATTTAATTATTTTTTAAACTATTTTTATTAAGATTATGACTAGAAAATGTGAAAAAAAGGCAAAAAATATTTCCTTCATTGATAAAATTTTGGTTAATGGAGGAATTTATAGTAAAATTTAGTGAAATTTGGCCCAAAATGCTCTAAAGAAAATTTGGTACTTTTCGGTTAGCCAGGCGCCAGTGTTATATATACATGGATATGTATATATATACATACATCTATATACATATACAAATATGTGCATACACATGCATATATGTGTATATATACAATATATGTATATATACATTTACATATATATGTATGTATATCCATGTATTTATAACACTGGCGTCCGGCTAACCGAAAAGTACCGAAAATTTTACTGTATGTTAGTTTCCTTTGTACATTTCATATTTATGACATTGGTGAAGGCAATGAACTAAAATCTAAGAAACATTTTAAATGTTTCAAAACTTATAGCATATTGCACTTGTTTACATGTTAATTTTCATAAAATTCATCAATGTCATTCCACAAAAACATCCATAAAACAAAAAATATTTATTTTAAATTTAAATCTTTAGTTCATTGCCTTCACAATAGTGTAAACAACATACAGTAGACTCCCTCAAATCCGCACAGCTTGGGACCAGAGGTTTTGCGGATTTCTGGTCATTGATTTGTTTACATTTTTGAAACATTAATTTCATTGGTAGTTAAGCAAGGGAAATTATAATGAATGCTTACAATAAAGTGAAACATTAAAATAAGTAAAATATTAAAATAATTTATTAGTTTTAAAGTAAGTAATTTTTTAAATAATTATGTAAAATTAAAATTTAGAAAATATTAAATTATTACGAATGAAATCGATCCAATTCGATTCCAAAAGTCCTATGCTGCCATCTAGTGATAGCAAGGAGAACAGTGTTAATGCTATTATCAGTATATATAGCTTATTGCGCTCACTGTAACTTTTTTCATTGTTATTTAGAGTACTGAATGCTTTTCTTATACTGCTTTGTATGTTTAGAAATAAATTTACCTATAATTTTTAAAAAAAATTCTGCGAAAAATAATTTTAAAATAGTGTTCCGGTTCATGGATTTTTCCATTTCAAACCCTGGAATTTTTGATATAGATATGCTAATTTATATCAAAATCAAAAGTAATGTAAATTTATTTAGTAATAAATCAGCTGTAATAGCCAAAAGAGAATGATTAACAAAAAATTTCGTAAAAAAAACATTGCGGTAGTCGCTGATTTCGGCGCCATCTTGAATTTTGTTCCTGCAACTGAACTGTAAATTTTATTGTTTACATCTGAAAGAATACGCGGATTTGAGGGAGTCTACTGTATTTTAAATTTCATAGTGATATTCCAATAATTTTCTGAGGAATAATGTTTTGCGTATGGAATTTTCACTGAAAATTACATTATCCAAAAAATGCATTTAAAGTTGAGATTTTTGTTTTACTACAAGAATTTCAGTAATTATACATCTAAACTTCACTGTTTTTATAAGTCACTCATTCTTTAAAAGTACTGACCCTTTTCTAATCTCTAGAAGGCCATATTTTGCCTGCCCCCCCCCCCCCCCCCCCGTTTTTTAACAAAGCAAAGCATGACATTTCACATCAAAGATGCGACCGTTATCACAAACACAATATTCTTCAGTTTTAAGTGACTTGGATTGTTTGTGGCCTATTCAATACCTTTTAATTTCATGTATAATTCAATATTATACAATTTTACAGGTAAATAATAAAACAGAGCTCGTCTTCTGTATCTAGGCTAGTCGGTGATGATTTGGCACACAGAAGCAGAATTTTCAGTATCAATCTGCAGCAAACCAAAATTTATCTGCGACCCAACAATACTGAACCAAGTATCATGTTGATATATTGTCTCTTATTCTTCCCAATTCAATATCTCTAATTTAATATCTTTAATCCTTAGTCTTAATTATTTAATCTTTAATTTTAATGTATCTTATTTAATCCATTTTAAGTTTTCCCTTTAAAAATTCATTATCTTATGTTTTGATCAATCGATCAACTTTTTATCAGCATAGTTTTAATTTCGGAAATTCAGACATAACGCATCCTCTTTTTATCAATAGTACCGTTTTGGCGAAATGCCAACTCTTTGCAAGCGTACGTTCAGTTTTCTGAATGATCAGGTTTATCATCATAGAGAGCGCTCTTTCTCCCCCTGGTCACTGCTTGGCGAAAGCAGGTTTGCCGTGAGTTCCATTTTTGGCGCAGTATCGTTTTGGCCTTGCTTGGCATACTTTTTCCGCGGCGATTTTGAAAACGCTCGCACGGGAAAAAGTCAGTATGTGGATTCGCTTCGTAGGGTATAGCTGTGTTTTTACGCAGTACGCGGACTCGTTGTGTTGCACGGACCACGTGTGGTCTCAGTGCCGTGTGCCATGGAAGGCACTCATGTTCCACCTTTCTTTTAAGTAACGTTGAATTATATACCAGATCTACATCTTCTTTTGAAACATGCTTTTGTAATAAATATCGCGTCTACAATTCTATCAGAAGTTCCTACAGTTTTCAAGTCATGCACTCTCCTTATAAAGATCTGCACATCCTGAAATAAAAAAAAGATGTTCCAGCTTAAGTATTTGTTTTTCTCTGTCTCCAACATCCTCATATCAAGTTCTACAGGTAATAGTTTTAATTAATTCTTTAAAATGATGGTGAATCACGAACCACCAGTAATACGATTACGTTGTCAGCTTGATGTGAACTCTTACTCCATATAAACTGTTTCTCACCGTATTTTAATTATTACAAGCTTAAAATTCAGTATAATCATAGTCAAGTTTTCTTAAAGAGTTCCATATCACATCTTAACACCAAGCTACTATAATAAATACTCACTGTAACCCATAAAATAAGCAAAATTTACATTTTACAAAGAAAATTAATAACAAACACAATAACTCCTAAAACAAAGTAAATTTGTGATTTTTTTTTTTAAAGATCAATATTTATTTTTAAGCTGGTAGATTGATCTGCAAGGTCTAAAATAATCTGCAGCGCTGCTGCCGTGTTCCACAGTTTCCACTACGGAGATTTGATACACGATCACTTTCTATGCCATGTCATTCATATCATTCCACAAAAACACCCATAAGACAAAAAATATTTCTTCTAAATTTATACCTACTTTAAATTTCATAATGATATTCCAATAACTTTTTGAGAAATCATGTTTTGCGTATGGAATTTTTACCGAAAATAACTTTTCCGAAAAATGCATTTAAAGTTTAGATTTATGCTTTACTACAAGAATTTACAGTACTATACATCCAAACTTCACTGTTTTTGCAAGTCATACTCATTTTTTTTTAAGTACTGACCCGTTCTTTATCTTTAGAAGGTCATATCCCCCCCCCCCCCCTCCCGGTTCTTCAACAAAGCAAAAGGTGACGTTTCTCATCGATGTAACCGTTATCGAAAACACAATGTTCTTCAGTTTTAAGAGACTTGGATTGTTTATGGTTTATTCAATACTTTTTAATTTCATGTATAATCCAATATTATGTAATTTTACAGGTAAATAATGGAAAAAAATAGAATTCGTCTTCTGTATCTAGGCCAGTCGGTACCGATTTGACCTGCAATCACTTTCTACGCCAAGGTTGTCAATCCAAAATTCGATAATTTTGATATAGTCGCCGAAAAAAAAATCCATTTCGTCTATCATTCTCAGAAAAAGAATCCCCAATTCTGCCAAAGAATTGCGAAAAAAGTGAATTTCGCACAAAAACCACGTGAAAAATGCGAATTTTGTCAAGAAATCACTGAAAAAACGCAAATTTCGTCAGAGAGTCATGAAAAGAATTACAAAATTCTACAAAGTATCGCAGAAAAAACTCAAATTTCGTGAAAAGATCGCAAAAAAAATGCAAATTTCACGAAAAGATTGCAGATAAAACACAAATTTCGTTAAAAGATCACGGGAAAAAAAACAAATTTCACCAAAAGGTCGCAGAATAAATGCAAATTTCACCAAAAGATCGCGGGAAAAATGCAAATTTCATCGAAAAAACACAAATTTCATCAAAAGATCGCGGAAAAAACAAATTAATTGTCAAAACATCACCTAAAAACGCAAATTTCACCAAAAGATCTCGAAAAAAAAAAGCAGATTTTTTTCGAAGAATGACGAAAAAACCCACAAATTTCGTCAAAAGATTACGAAAACACAGATTTCATGAAACGACTGAGAAAAACACTGATTTTGCCAAAAGATCATGAAAAAACGTGAATTTCATCAAAAGATTGCAAAAAACCCCACGAAATTAGTTAAATGGTTGCAGAAAAATGCATATTAGTTAGTGCCGGGAAAAGGGGGGGGGGGGGTTCACCACTCTGCTGTAACCTTTCGGAAAATTTCCTGTGAATTTATTTCATTGCAATTAATAGTAAAAATAAAATATTCAAGATTTTATTAAAATAATACTTAAAATATATTTCAATCTTCTTGTCTCAATACATTGCGTTAAGTATGTCTAAATATATTCACATATGTGTTTAACTTTTATTTTGAAAGCAGTAATTCCTTGATTATAGTTTTCTGTTAGATGTTTCTTTTTCAGTTGAGTGTAATCATATCGAATGGTAAGTAAAATATATTAGTAAATTACAATGTTGATAGTTAGAAAAAACACAATTTTGTATGGAGCGTACATAACTTTGTTACTGGCCAGTGGTTAAAAAAAACTGGCTAGTGAAAAAAATCAGTGTACTGGCCGCTTTTTCAAGAAGGCTCACGTTTTGAGCACCTTATCGCCAGAGTAAGGGTTGGCGCGGGGATGAATTCAACGCTACGCACCCTTTTTACTTTCTTCTATCTTTACAAGAAGAAAGTATTGGATTCATGAAAATTTTCGACTTTCGGTTTTCGACGGATTTACACGTTTTAGGGGTCAGAGATTCCAAAAAACATGTTTTTACAAAATGTCTGTCTGTGACTCTGTGTGTATGTGACACAAATTTTGTGGGCGCTCTATCTCAAGAACTAATGCACGGAATTTAATAAAAATTTATATTAAGTTAGTCCCTAATACAAATTGATGCTGATTAGTTTTTGGTGTAAATCGCTCAACAGGTGGCGCTGCTATGCTGCATTTCCCGCGATTTCTGCACTAGCTCTATCTCAAGAACTAATGCACGGATTTTCATCAAACTTCAGATTTTGTTAATCCTTGATATGAATTGGTGCTGGTAACGTTTTGGTGCAAATCGCCCAACAGATGGCGCTGCTATGCTGCATTTTGCAGCATATACACGATTTTCGTAATAGCTCTATCTCACGAAATAATGCACGGATTTTCATCAAACTTCAGATTCTGTTAGTGCTTGACATGAGTTGAAGTTTTGCACCTTGTGGTGTAAATCGCTCAACAGGTGGCGCTGCTATGCTGCATTTTTTGTGATTTCCGCGATAGCTCTATCTCAAGAATATATGCTCGGGTTTTCAACAAACTTCAGATTCAGGTATACCTGGATATGAATTAGTGCTGTTTATGTTTTGCTGTAAATCGCTCAACAGGTGGCGCTGCTATGCAGTGTTTTTCTCGACTTCCACAATAGCTCAATATCCAGAACTAATGCACGGATTTTCATCAAATTTCAGATTCAGTTAGTTCTTGACATGAATTGATGTTTTGTACCTTTTGCTGTAAATCGCTCAACAGGTGGCGCTGCTGTGCTGCATTTTTTGTGATTTCCACAGTAGCTTTAGCTCCAGAACTAATACACGGATTTTCATCCAACTTCAGATTCCGGTATACGAATTAGTACTGTTTGTGTTTTGGCGATTCCGGTTTACGATTCCGGTATATGAATTAGTACTGTTTGTGTTTTGGTGCAAATCGCTCAACAGGTGGCACTGCTATGTTACATTTTTCAAAATTTCTCCTACAGCTTTATTTCAATAACTAATGCACGAATTTTCATCAAATTTCAAATTCAGGTATACTTTTATATGAATAAATTGATGTAATTTATTTTACTATTTAAATGATTTAATTGACGTGATTTATATAGAAGAAAGTTTTGTGATGGCCACAACATACTAGTTTGTTCGTGACGTCGTACGCGCAGCGAACAGCAACCCCATTCCTTTGCTGAGAGGAAGAGATGTGCTTTTTTTCATTTGTTTTTTCCGCAAATGTAAAAAGCTAGACGAAATGTTATTTCACCTAGGTTTGCAATTAGAACCTTGCTTAAAACAAAGATCTTTTTCGGATTAAAATAACTTTTTGCACAAATATATATAATTCAAACATAAGTTATTTTTTTCAGTTCTATAATATTCATTTATTTCATTAATTCGCTATATGTTCGAAGAAATTGAGAACGTATTTTAAAAACAGAAGTAAAAATTTTCTATTACTGAATTAATTTAGTTTTTTTATTATTATTAAGCGGCATAATTGTGTGACGTGTTGATTGCATTAATAAAACATATTTTCACTGAAGTAATTCATTAAAACTTAATTGTTTTTAATTTAATTGCGATTAGAAGTTAATAGGAAGTTGAAACTAAAATCAATTCGATTATAATTAGATTGAACGATAAAGCATAAATTATTTAGCCGTATCCTGCAATTAAATCTATCAGCTAAAATAATTGCAGGTTGATGCATGCAATTAAATCAATTACTATTAACATTTTAATATTGTTAAAATTTTATCATTATTTGAATTTTTATGAAAAAGACATTGGTCTGTCCCTAGTGTACAAAATTGAAAATCTTTAAAATTCTTCAGGTTTTTATTTTAAAATTTTTGCCATATTTTTATATATTATTTCGCCTTAGTTGTTTTATTTATTATTTAAAAATAATAATTCGTCATGTTTGAATAAATCATGTAAATTCTTCTCTCGAATGAAATCCCCCCCCCCCCCCCCCACACACACACTTTATGTTTTGTCATTCTGTACACATATTGCTCTATTTATTAAGTTGAAGTGGCAATAAAATAATGCTCAATCGTCTGAGGCAACCTCCCATTTCGAATTTTCTCTTCCCCCTCCCCTCCATCACACTATTCTTTGCCCGTTTAAAATTCATTGTTGAAAAGATTAGTTAAAATTGTGTCTGAAATGTTAACTATTCCTTCGCTTATCCATAACAGTGCATAAAGTTTACTGTTTTGCTCTATCTATTGATTTTTAAATAACAAATAATTTACCATAAAAAAAAAGATAAGGAAACAAATAGAATGAAAGATTTAAAAAATAATAAGGATTAACCTTTTGTGCACACAATTTCATTTTTTTTTAAATTCATTATAGTTTTTTAAATTTTCTGTCCCATTTATTACTTTGAAGTAACTATAAGTAAAAGACCAATCATTAAAATTCTGCTCCCCCCCCCCCGAAAAAAAAAGCTTGTTTTTGTTTCAGCCCCCTCCACCACCACCCCCCCCCCCTCCCCAAAAAAAGTTAAATATTCCAAGTTTTTAATTTTTTGGTCTGTTTTTTCTATTTGTTTATTGATAAATTTAACTATTTAAATCTATAGCCCCTCACTATCATATACAGTTAAAAAAAATTTCTAATGATTTTATTCGTTACTTTGAAGTAACAAGAGATAGTCCTTCAATCTTCCTTCTACCCCCACCTCCCCTTAAAAATTTCATCCCACATTAAAAAGACAATTTCTAAACATCCTGTTTGGGGATGTGAAAGGTTTTTTTTTTTCTTTCTTGGTTTGGCCTATTTTCACTCGACTTTGGGGGCTGTTTCTGCAGAATGATTTGGTATTAAATTAATTATATAAGTTCATCGCAGAAAATATAGTAATTTTCTGCCACAGGTATTTTTTAAAACCTGTGTTTATATACATCAAAATGCACTGAAACTGCATTAATTCATGATCCCCATAAATCCATCTTTATATGTAATCAAATATCTAAATATATGAAGGTAATGAGTTTTTGTTTAGGAGGTATGGATTTAATAATGCTCAACTGAATGAAAATTTAGATTTTTGAGGGGATCAAATAATCAAAATTTTAGTCTATAATCAAAAGTAATAAAGGCCTTCGATAAAACAGAGTATAAGAATTCGTAATACAATTTCTTTCGAAGAAGATTTCTTTTCATCTAGAACACATAACTGAAAATATTTCTTTAATTTAGTTAGGACTGTTATTCTAAAATATGCTAGTTCGTCTTCCGCCATTTCCGTTCAAAACAAAACACAAGACGACGATTGGCATTAGAGCTGGCTGAACGCTCTCGCTTTCGCCAACTCGCCAAGGTTGGTGCTGAAAACGTGAGCCTTCTTGAAAAAGCGTACTGGCCAGAGGTAAAAAATGTTAATTTTGACCTATACTTTTTTATGCATAATAAAGTAGACTAATCAGAGAGAGTATCCACTATTTTAGAATTTAAATTAGTAGATTCCATAGTGATAAAAACTAGGTGACCCATAATTGCCCCACAATGAGCATGGCCCACATTTACCCCACGCTACATTAGTGCTAGTTATGATCAGAGTAATGAAATCCTAATCACCAGGCAAAAGTAACTTTGAAATTAAGTTGGTTAGGCCAGTTACAATGAAAAGTATCAGACACTGCCGAAACTTAGGGGGGGGGGGGGGGGGGGGGCATGTGCCCCAGGCGCCAGAACGAAGGGCTGCCAAATGAAGATTTTGCTTGTCGACTTTTCTTACACCTTTGTTTAGAATGGTATTGTTAAAATCATCCTGCCTGGGGTATGCCAAAGCATAGAAGAATCTAAAGATGATATGGCATAAGGATCCTATATAAAGCAGAATTTTTTTTGATTATTTTAGATTCAATTTTCAAAATTTTAATGAATCAATATTTGACAAAGCATATTGCATAGTTCAGTATTACATACTTTAAATTTTAAAATAAATAAGTCTGCTATTAGAAAATTAGTAAAATTTTCTTTCTAAAACATACTTTGCGGAGGAGGTAGGGAGCCAAAATCCATGTTTGCCTTGCCCCGGGTGCAAGAAAAGAAAGGCTAGTTTCAGCTCTGGTACCAGGAAAAAAAAAACAACATGGCTGTCCATGTTATGAGTGAGTAATTCAATCTTAGTGTGTTATCTAGTCAGTTAATTTTCCAACAGTGCTAATCTTTTAACTTATTTATTAAATTTTTACTTTTAGATACCTATTCTACCTTGTTATATATTTATTTAGCACATAATTCAAAAGAAAAAAATGACACCCAACTTATTGAAAAGATTGTTTTATCAAACAATAGTTTCTGGCGATCAACGATCCTTAGTGCAACTATCCATCAAGACTTATTTTTAAAAATTTTCTTCATTTTAGATAACCTCCATGCCCAGTGGCGTAGCCAAGGGGGGGTCCGGACCCCCCCCCCCCCCGAAAGTAGACCTGGTTTACTGAGTCATGGATACAAATGCAACAGTAAAAACTTCTAAGACAGAATCACAAATGATCTATAAAAAATTCCGCTTTAGAGAGGTGTTCGTCTTAGAAGGTATAATTCAAAGGTATGTGTTTTTTCGGGACTATGAACTTTTCCATTTTATACAGGTTTCCGTTATAAACACTTTCCGTTTTCACAGTATGCCTTAAAAATGCTAAAACGTACTCACTTCCCAAACTTTTTTCTTTCGCGTACTCCTTTCTTAGGTTTTTCATTTCGGAGTACCCCCATTTCTCATAAACACGTCTCCCTTCCCCCCTCCACTCAAGGAGACAACTTAACCATGCTTTTTTCCGTTAGTAATCTTCTTATCACAACCATATAATAAATCGATGCAAATTACATTGATATTCCTAACATTTTTTAACTTCCGCCATTACCGATATTATTTTCACATACCCCAGCAGACCCGCCACGTACCCCCAGGGGTATGCTACCGCAGGTTGGAAACCGCTGCTATAACACCTCTGAAGAGCATAAATCTATTACAGGAAAATCTGTGAAGATGACCTATCTCAAATGAAAACAATTCAAGGTTCGACGAAAACAACACTATGTATTTGTGCTTGCTAACGTTTGAAACCTATCAGAAATGAAACTTGTTTCAATTGTGAATCCTTTTTGGCTTGTTTTCTGAAAACACGGAATCCTCTCATAAAAAAAAAAACATTTTAATGTCCCGAGACGGAAGGATAACTATACAAGTATACCTGCTATTCCGTTAACACAAATTTACTCTAACTAGATTAAACGTAAAACTTCTTTTTCTTGGACTTCGATGGGGTTCTGTTGTCGACAATTATGGGAAAGAACTATGAACGCAATAACGGTACATTGCTTGAGTTTCGTGACCCTTATCTTTGTTCACATTATAACGGACAATATTAACAATTACTTTAAATCTGCTGCCTGCAATTAATAAAAGTAACTTTATTTTTGGACTGGTTATTTGTTACCACTTTCAAAATACACTGGCGAGAAAAATTAAAGGAACAACCACAAAAAGATGCTTTATGCTAATTCTATTAAGGGAACTTCCAGAAAGGTAACTCATTGTCAACGTTATCAGGTAGTCCAATGGGATTAACATTCGCTACAGAATTATATGCAAATTTTTCAGCCTCAGCCCGTTCTTTCGGTTCACGTGTGAAAAGGAGCGCACGTGGGTACTTTGAAGTCTAATTTTAAGGATTCTACGTGTAATTAGGTAAAACTTTGCTTCTAATAGGTGGAATATGTCGTCCAGAAGACATCTGACCGATTTTGAGAAATTGCGTGTGATAGGGAGAATGGAAGCTGGACAGACACTCTTAGGGGTCTGTAAAGACTTATAAATAGCCAAAAGCGTCATGTCAAGAATCTGTAAACGGTTTAAAGACACTGGTATAATGTCCACAGGCAACCAGGTCAAGGTAGAAAACGCACCACAATAGGCTCTCAGGACTGTAATTTGCCAATGATTGCTAAAAGAAATAGGCAATTGACGTCAGTTCAGATTGCAGGGAGTTTGCTGAAGCAAGAAGAACTCGACTATCCTTGTTTACTGTGAGTGACAGGCTGCATGCAAGGAAACCTATGATTTGTGTTGCACTAACTCCGGTAGCAAAATGGGCCCGGTTAAAGTGGTGCAGAGATCATCGTCATTGGAGTACAACGGACTGGAGCCGAGTTCCCTTTACCGATGAATCCAGATTTTGTTGAGAGAGTTACTACAGACGTGTTACCATGTGGAGGGAGAAAATCACACACAATAAGGCTGCAAACATCCGTGAAAGGCATCGATACAAAGGTCGTGGAATCGTGGTATGGACGGACATCATCTTGAATGGCCACAGTGACCGACACATTTTTACCAGTGCAACTGTGAATGCTGAAATATACAGGGATGAGATTCTTGACCCTCCTGTTAAGTTGTTTAATGGTGCAATCGGAAGATTCGGAATTTTATGATTATTAATGGTCTAGAAGGGCGCTACCCCCTTTCACGGAACTCCTAAATATCCCTTCAAGAGCTGCATAAATCCGACCTTTCCGAAGCTTACTGCTGAACTTGGAGAATGTTGTAAAACTGTTTTGAACCATCTAAAATAAATTGGCTGGGAAGTACAAAAACAGAAACCACCATGAACCAATTTTTACACATTCTAATACTTCCAAAATAGTGATAATCCACGACAAATAAACTTATTACAAAAATTTAACTTCCTTAAAGACGACGAGATATCGGAAGCAACTATAAGATCGAATGTGGTATCAAAAGTGGCGAGACATGAAACCCAAAAGTATTATGCCTGAATAAGACAGTTGTAACAAAACTGCTTTTTCCAGCATGAACTATATTTGATGTGTGTGCTTCTTACATTACTAGTTTCTGTAGCTGAAAATGCAAGATCTTTTTCTTAAAGTTAAAACCTTCCCACATAGCGTTTTTAGTTTTCAGAAAATTTGCAACAGTTTTGCTTTGAAAACCTGCAAAGTTGCAGTAAGCTCAGCATGACAAGACTGAAAGTTTATAACAAGACTGCAGCAAGATAACGCAAATGCCGAAGTCACCACACTTTGAACTTGCATCTAACTTGTCGTGCAAGTTAAATTCATACTGTATCAAATTTATTGCAAACAAACGGCAAACAAGTAATCAAAAATGCTGCAGACTTACTGCAAAGTAGTAATCTTTCCATGCCACAATATAAGTTTAACCCCATGAAAGGGGTCCATAGACCTGATCAAGTCTATTGATGCGAAAGTGCCGTCAGAAGGTGCATGCATTGGTTTTATCACCACAAACAAGTTTAGGTAATATTTATACTATTCATTTCGAGCATTTTTTGGTATTTAATAAGTATAGCGCTTAGAAAAGCGGTGCCTACCGAATAAAATTTCTGCAATTTCTGTGCATGTGCTGATTGTCTATTCTCTCAACAGAGGGATTTTTTGCATTCGTCACTTTCGTGAATAAAAGACAGTCTTGCAACAGTTTCAAAACAAACTACTCATGCAAGTGGGTTATGGTATACATTGCGGGAGATTTGCTACTAATTTCTCAATTCAAATTTGTCACGGCAAGATAATATCAGAAAAAATAAACTTGCTGCTAATGTTTATGCTATCTGTATTATCTCAAAAACTCCCATGGGGAGAGAGGCAGATCGCATGAATGGCTCATGCGATTGACACTTATGTGAAATCATTATCCATTATCTATTACAGCGCAAGTTCTTAATTCAATGGCAAGAAATTAAACATGGAAATTGCTGTTTTAAACTTAACCACTGGATCCTAACTTTATTGTAGGCAAATGTTATGCAATATGAAACTTGATTTAACCCATTCCCTGCCAAAACTATAAAGTAATAATTTTCAAGTTTTTTTGCTAAAAGTCGTTTGCTACCACAAATTCAGAAAGGTAAATTTCGCTTTACTAATAAAGCGAAATTTCTGCCAGTAAATGAGGCAATTTTTTAAATTCTAAAATAGTGGTGACAATGTAATTAATAAATTAAAGCCACGAGTATACTCATGGATGACAGCGAATGGGTTAATTAAATTTAACTCTTCTGTATGCTCTCAGATATTTACATCATAGTGAATCTTTTTTATTGGTAAATATTAATGTAACTTCAATGTATTATTAGTTGCAGTTATAGAGATTGGCCTTACATTTTTTATCCATGCTTTTTTTTAAATTAAGAAATTAAATAAGGATATACCTAAATTCTTAAAGTTACTAGAAATACTTCTATTATACATACACAGTCAAGACAAGATTCAAAGGGACTGGTAAAAAGTTCCATTTTAGGCAGGCTTATATAGAAAGAAGTGTAATTAATTATGCTTCTAAGATACGCAACCTCAATAAGATCAATTGTTCGTTTCGCAGGGATTCTGAAACTCTTCCGTTTGAGACAGGATTCCGTTATAGAAAGATTCCACTTTCATAGGTTTCACTATGTTTCACTAAAGAACAATGAAAATCCCCTTTCCGACAGGTTTTCAGCAAATTTAATTGTATCGCAATTCCTATTAAGACCATGCAACGCTTCCGTTAAAGACAGGATTCTGTTATAGACAATTACTATTTTGACAAGTTTTATTCTATTCATATGACATAAATAAGTATATTTATATAAATACACAAAACTTGTAAAAATGAAACCTGCCTATAACGGAATTCTGTCTTAAACAGAAATGATGCGTGCTACGGAAAAGAATACTAGGGTGAACTACCCAGTAATTGACCATTTAGTGAAAGTTTCTTCACAATTTTTTTTTCTGTGCTAAATTTAAGGAGATATTTCTTGAAACTTTTTTTTTAAAGCAACAATCACTTATAAGGATCAATAATAAATAAACATTTTTTGTCTACTTTTTTGCAATTTTATTTTATTAAATATAATAGTTGTCAAGTGAGATTTTGCCAGTAATTGACCACTTAATGCTAGAAAATGACCATCACTGTGTCAGTAATTGACCACTCTGAAGTTGAACTGATAAACCTTCTTAAAATTAATCATATGAAAAAATGGGGAAGTTTGTCAAGTTTTATTCTACAGAAACTGGATGTCTAGCCTCCTGGACAGCCAGAAAAAAATCGGGGAAATTTCAAATTTCTAAAAAAACTGACGAATTTGAAATTTTTTAGAAAATGAATTTCAATCATAAAGCCAAGGATTTTTAAATTGCAGTAGTAGCAAAATATGTAGCTGTACTCTTTATAAGGACTGTTCGAACCTCTTATAGATTTTTTTTTTTGCTTATCCTCTTTTACTCTCCTTGGCAATTATTAAGGTTTTTGGTATGTAACATCACACAATCTCGACATCTGAAAAATTGTTGCCACCTGGCAGGGTTGCAAAAAAGCCGGCTAAAATTTAAAAAAGCCACGCCGGTGGCTTTTATTGGCCAAAATTGGCCTTTTTTGGCCAAAATTGGCTTTTATACAGTGAAGCATTTTAATTATAGATTACACATTTTAAAGTGTTTTTAATTAGTTTTAATGACACTTAACTGATTTAGAATATTAATAAGTAACCCAATTTCTCAATAATAAAGCCATAATACTGGGGAAAAGAATTAGATCAGAGCTGCTAGTATTTTGAAGTGAGAATTGGAAATATATCAGCTAAAAAGAGTCATACCAACTGCTTTATCTGGTTTACACTGTCCTTTTACCCCCAACTCCCCTTTCTTTATTTCATTTTTACTACTTTATAAAATTAAAGGAGGACAGTGATTACTAAGTTACTTAAGGAATTTTAAGAGCTATTAATATACAAGTCTTATTTTATTTCTCATTAACATTTAAAATCATACATAATCACAATAAAAACAATATTAGGAACAGCATATCCATGAATATGCACACTTTTAAATAGCAACAAACTTTTAAAAATTTTATTTAGACAATGCACTTTTGTTTCGATTAATTGCTCGATTTATTTTTATACACTTATGTACCAAACTCTCCTTAAACATTATACCCTTACTAATTTCTCTTTTAATATTTATAACATAATCCTTCGTTCTCTCCATACGGACTCTTAAGAATGTTTCCATCTTGAAGGGCCTCATTTTTGTTATTGTTTACTGAAATGTAATCTTTAAAATGTGTAGTATATGTGAGGCTATGTAATATGCATTTTAAAACACCAGTTTAAAGTCTAATTTATATTCTTTTCAATATATCTATCTATCTAAATATATATATTAGACATAATGCCTTTACTGTTGCCTTCTAGCAGTTAAAGATTTATTTGACCAAATTTAATAAAAAAATATAATTCTTTTAGCAGAAAATATTTATAAGTCTATAAAAAAATAATGAATCCAAATTTAATACAAATTAATAGTAAACCAACCTTTAATAATTAAAGCCGGCTTTTTTCAATAAAAGCCGGCTTTTTTTAAGTGGCTAAAACCAAAAAAAGCCGGCCGGCTTTTTTTGGCCTGGCTAAAAGCCGCCAACCCTGCCACCTGGCTAATCGAAAAGTACCAATTGTTTTTATTGGCATGGAAAACCTAGAAAAGTAAAGGAAATTCATCACTGAACTTGGCTAGTCAGTCACTCTGTATGGAAAACATAGATGTACATTCTATATAGAGCACATTATGATCTGATTTTAAAAAACTAGTCAAGAGACTTTTTGTAAAAAAATTAAAACTGTTTCTGAACAGAAAACATATTAGTGAATTTCCACAATGTTTTGTAAGATTGAAATTAGTGGTAAAACGTGATATTTATATGTAAATATAGACAAGAAAAGAATAGTTACTACTTCGAAATTTATTTATAAAAAAAATACATTAATTTAAAGTTAACACAAAAATGAAACTTAATCCTCATCTGTTTCACCAAAACAACTGACACACATGAAGTCAACTTCTTTGTCACTCTGTCATCCAATGCAAATTGTTGCCTGTGTCTCGTAGACGCACATTTTAGTATGATAGGGCTCATACCAGATTTCTTTTATTCCTATATCTTCTTCCATCTAGATTTCTTCACATGCCTTTCACACCCAATCATTTATCAGACTTTGCTTATATGTTGAAGTCTTTATTGCTGCTTTTTCACCTTTTTTTTTTTGTTGTTTTGTTTTCTTTAATTTTTTAACTTGCCTTACTTCGTGTCTTCTTTCTTCTGTTTCTCTTCTTTACTTTCCCAATAATTTAGTCATGCTTTAAAGCAGCCATGCTCAACCTGCAGGCCACATATGGCCCAGTAATCTTATTACTTGTGGCTCGAGATACATAATCATTAATCTCTATTTATAAAATTGATATATGCATAAAATATATTTAAGATTTTCCCTATTGCTTTATATTTTTGTGGGATGACAAAATCTGTCATGTTATTTATAATTAATTTTAAATTATGTTTAAATATTCTAAATGCCCTTTTCGTTTAGTGAAAAGTTTTTTTTTTTTTAGTTGTAGTCCTATTTGTGCTACAGTTATGCATATATTTCTGAAGCACTTGGCAATCAACACTGTACTTTTGTCCCTCAAAACTTACTGTAATGTTAGTATAAATTCTGTATTGTTATTATGTTTTATTATTATACAACTGCAGTTAGGGTTGAACTTTGTCATGGATAAAATTAGCATAAAGAACATTTTATATAGCAATTTTAACAGCATACTTTCACAACAATTGTAATAGAAATCTATCACAAACTATGTTTGGAGCTGATGGTGGTAAAGCTTTTTTTATAAGATTTGTGTGACAAACCCTAACGATATTTAGAACCTCACTATACTAATTTTGTTATCTTTACATTTTAATTACACTTTTCTTACATTATTATTATATAAATGTGGTATGACCCTCTTAACATAACAAATGTGTGCTTGCTTGATCAGTAATTGACCAAGCATATTTAGTTATTAACCACCCTGGTCAACTACTGAAAGAACTCATTTTTTAACTAAAAAATTGGTGAATATTGCTTTCATAATAGAAATCTATGTATTTTTTTAAGTATCAAAAGGAATGGATGCAAACAAGCAAAAAGTCAGTAGTTGACCACTTTGGTCAATTACTGAATACTTTCAACATTCACACATCTAGTAGTTGACCACCCCCTTAACGTCATTTAATTTATGAATTTAATATTAAATGCATAATGATTAACTTAAAACAAACAAAAATGAACTACACACCTCATTTGATGAACCAATGGAACTAAATTAAACTTGATGCTGCAAGATTAATAAAACAACCCACAAAACAACACTACTATTACAGAATGTATTCATTTTTGATATTGTTAGAAGGTGCATTTTCTTTAATTTTTTACATTCAATCAGAATATAGATAGCAAAAGTAATTTTTTCCTATGCAATTCATTGGATGTTAGATATTTTTATTCAGCATTCAAAAATACTTTATCAACGCATTGATTCTTGTTTTTAACGCATAAATGTGTTTTTGGTCAATTACTGGCATGTGGTCAATTACTGGAAGTTCACCCTATACAAATACACCTAATAACACAAAAACCTGTGTAAAACGGAATTTTCCAGCAATATTTACGATTTCATCTTGACAGGTTTTACTATATATATATAACCTGAAGGAAAAATTTTGGACCCCCCCCCCCCCCCCCCCCCCGAAACGAAATCCTGGCTACGCCACTGTCCATGCCGCCAGTTAAAAGGTTGTTATTCGGTTTCTAAGGTATCAAATGCATTGCATGCAATTCGCAAAGGTATGCCCGTTTCAAAAGCATGCCAAAATTTTGGTATACCACAATCAACCATACGCCACAAAATTCAAGGGTGATTCTGAGTAAAACAAAACTTTCTGAAATTCACAGCTAATTTTCAGAAAGGTTACAACAAAGGAAGGAAGAATCCTCTCCCAGCATTAATTATGCAGTCCTTTGACGAAATTCACGTTTTATTCGCATTTTTCTACAGCCATTTGGCGAAATTCTCAATCTTTTGATGAAATTTGTGTTTTTATCTGTGATCTTTGACGAAGTTAGGGTTTTTTCTGCGATTGTTTGATGAATTTAAGGTTTTTTGCGATCTACTGATGAAATTCGCAATCTTTTGACAAAATCCCTGTTTTCCCCAAAATAGAGAAAATACTCCAGAGCCTAGTGTAATAACATCAGATACTGGTTGAGAATATTTAGAATCAAAGGAGAAGGAAAAGAGAGAAAAAGAAAATGCTAAAATAAACAAAAAAAATATCTAAAAACACTAAAGACAATAGGAACTGTAATGTGTGTGAAGCAAGCTGGGTATCAGAAGATAAGGAAGGCATTCGTGAAACTGGATACAATGTGATCAATGCAAGAAACAATATCACTTTACATGCATCCCTAGTAAACCTTATATAAATAAAATTGAACTAGATATTCCAGATTCAGACGAGGATGAGTATTATTTCTAGTGCAAGGAATGCAAAGATAAAGACCAGGAACCAGTGATAACTGAAATATGTCACTTTTTAATGCCTCCGTGCCCAGTGAGACTTTGATGGCCATAACTGGCACATACAGGTGGGCATAACTAGCACAAAGTGGCCATAACTGGTGTAAAATGTCATTTTTCATCTTTTTTTAAATTTTAAATATATCAGTAGTGTAACTTGTCTCCATTTGTTAAAAGCTGAAAGCTAATTAAATTTGCTACAATATGGTATATTTTGTAATTTTTTCTATTAATAATTGCAACTGATACATTTTTTTATGAAAAGAAATTTTCTTAAAGTGGCCATAAGTGGTACATCCACCCTACCTATACATTAAACCATAAAATATGAAACTCTAGTACAAATTAGTAATGGCATATCTAATAAACAGAAAATAAGTAAAGACTGCTGCATACTCAGCGATATGAATGTAGAGAGGTAAAAAATACAATTTATGTTTACAATTACCCTACCTAAAGTCTTGATACCATTTGCAGCTTACATTAGATATGGATATTATTATAATTATTAATTACATAGCAATATTTTGTGAAATAAAGCTTAAAATACAATTTGCTTACAAGAAACACTATTATGACTCAGAATGAAATGACTGGCAGAAATGTTGTAAACCAACATGTAAACAATAATCAACATAAATTTCTGTACAAAAATGAAATGATAGACAATAAACTACTTATGTAACGCATAAAGTTGAAATTCATCAAACAATCAATTGATTATAAACATACAAGTAGATTTAAATTGTGTAGCAATATTTTATGACTTTGTATCAATAGGCCAAAAAAATGTCTTTATTTGAATGTATTGGAATCCTTACTTGAAGAACGACCTCGACATCGTAACAATTCCCTTTGCTCTTCTGATGGCCCTGAAACTTAGAGCCATTATACAGTAAAGATCTTGCTACACCAGGCTGACAAGAATTTGCAGGAGGCGGTGGAATTATTTTCGTTTTACCAGGCATTTTTATAAAAACAGCGGTCAGGCCAAATAAACTGTCAACCGAGTTGAGTAGTAACAAGCATTTAAATACCGCTGATCTGATGACGTGGTAATTTTATAAATTCAAATTACCAACAATTGTGAGTAGAAAATAATTCAAATTACTTCATAATTTCTATCTAATTTGTCATGAAATTGTATACTATATTTATTTTCATTAAATTTGCTACAAATTTTCTTTTTGTTTATAAATAAAAATTTATATATGAACTGAAATGAAGAGTTTTGATATTTGTGTTTAGTAATCGCTAAAATCGCTCTGAGCAGAGTTATCAGACGACGCAAAGGGAAAATGAAAATTATCTTGAACTTTCTTGTATAGAATTTAAATAATCGAGATACATATTTATATAAAGTTTTGAGACTGAAATTTTGGGCAAGTTTATTTATATATTCACTTTTTATTTTCGTATAAGGAAATCTCAAACAATATGGATCGATCAAAATTTGTCATGAAATAAAAATTTTTGAGCGCTTAGTTTCCATGTTCAATATTTTGTTTTATTCAAATAAGGATTGTGAAAATAAGTTATATTTTGTGCCTTTATCAACTATTTGTATATTTAAAGACATTTAAGAATTTAAAATCTCGGTATACATTACTGTGAGCATTTAAATTTATTCCATTCATCCAATAATTTTCTTCCTTTGCTATTTCATATTATTGTCTAAGAAAACTTTGTCAAAAATTGTCGCATTTGTTATGCCCGCTCATCATACACAGGACTTGATTAAAGCAAGGGCAGACAATCCAGTTGCCCCGCGGCCCACACTTCTAAAACGCGGCTCAAAAGGCAAAAAATAGACATTTTTCATAAAATCGGTACACAGTTGACCTAGATAAATGTCATGGGGCACCAACTGAATATTTGCCCTAGGTCTCCACGTAGGGTTAATTGGCTTCTGATTCTGATCATACCTTCATGCCATAATAAATTCTTACCGCTGATAAAATTACTGCTTTATTTTAACAAGGTTAAAATGTGCTGCTTTTCTTTTGAAAGATGTGAAGTTAATAAAATTCTTCAAATAGATCATTATATGATTACTAATTTTATGTGTTTCATTTCATAAGTTTTTGTATTTTGTTTATATTTATTGCATTCTGTCGAATTCTAAATGTATTAAATGGGTACTACTTAGTTATCCCATCGACCAATTTCGCCAAATTATATAAATCGACAAACCACTAGCCAAATTATACAAATTGACATAATTTTTATTTTAAATAATGAAAGAACAAATAATTTAGTATAACATTAATACAAATAAAACGTTGAAATAAAAATCACTTGATGACGTAAACATGCGTTACTTGCCTAAAGTCTAGTGAATGTGACATTTACGATCAACCATTATTGGGATTTAATCTTATAGTTAGGCGATAAATTTTTGGTCGATGGGATAACTAAGTAGTGCCATTAAATACCGAAGTACTAAATTTTAATTAAATTCGTTTATTCTGTTGTGCTATAAATTATTATTAGTTTGAATAAATATAGAGATTAGTTACAACAATGAACAATAAGATGTAAAATCAGTGATCTCCCCCTCTAAATATTGTTATATAATATATTTCAGAACCCAGGGTTCACACAGACTCCTTAGACTCCTTGGAAACTCCTTAGAAATGAAAACATGTACTTAGAACTACTTAGATAAGCAAACCACTACTTAGAAACTCCTTATATTCCATTGCGGCTTCGGACGTAAGCGATATTGCTGCCGAGGAAGAAAAAAATCGTGATTGGAAAACGCACGGTAAATCCTTTATGCACGTCATTCATCTGAAGCACAGCATTGATTGGGTAGGGTAATCTTAATAGCAGGGCTCCCACTAGGTCCGTTTTTCAATTATTAGGTCCGTAAAGTCCGTTTTTCGACACTGTTAGCCGACCTTTATTTTAAATTTTATAGATGTTTGGCATTTAGCCAAGATTCTCGGAAAAATCGCGTTTTTCGCAAATATGTTCAAAAAAAAAATACCGTCAACTTTCGTCAATCGATCGCGGAAAAAATTCGTAAATTTGTCAAAGGATCGTGAAAAAACGCGAATTTCTCCAACAGATCGCGAGAAAACTGGGATTTTTTAAAAAGATGCGAATTTCTTAAAAGACAGCGAAAAACCGCGAATTTATTCAAAGGATCATGAAAACACGCGAATTTCATTAAAGATCGAGAAAAAAAAGCAGATTTCTTCAAAAGATCGCATAAAACGCGAATTTTCTCGAAAAATCGCGAAAAAAGGCGAATTTCCTCAAAGGATCGCGAAAAACACACGGTTTCCATCAAATGAGTGCGAAAAAAACATTAGTTTCGTCAAACGATCCAAATAAAACACGAATTTCCCCAGAAGATCGCGAAAAACATGTGAATTTCCTCTAAAGATCGCGAATTTTCTCAAAAGATGGCAAAGAACACGCGAATTTCCTCAAAGGATTGCGAAAAACACGCGAATTTCGTCAAAGGATTGCGAAAAACACGCAAATTTCGTCAAAGGATTGCAAAAACATGCAAATTTCCTCAAAGGATTGCGAAAAACACGCAAATTTCGTCAAAGGATTGCGAAAAACACGCAAATTTCGTCAAAGGATTGCGAAAAACAGGCAAATTTCGTCAAAGGATCGCGAAAAACACGCGGTTTCCACCAAATGCCAGATCGCGAAAAAAAGTCAGATTCGTTAAACAATCAAAATAAAACGCGAATTTCATCATAAGATCGCGAAAAAAAAGTGCAAAAAAATTTCACCTTCAAAGAAAGCGATAACCGCTGTTCTAAAAGAATAAATTCAAAACTTGTTATATTTTTTCTTGTATGTTGCATTTAGCATTCATTTTTTTCCCTTTTAAAATTTTCTTTAAGATGTATCATGTATCTGATATACATATAATAAGTGTTTGGGGTTTGACTAATCTCTATTTATATGACCTAGGGGTGATTCTACTCCAAAAATGTAAGGCATTCATTTCCGAAAAATTTAAAAAATCGGTCACCAGTTCGCAAATTCGGACATATGGTTGCCGAAAAAAATAATTTTTGTCAATCGTTTGCAGATAAACCGCCAATTTCGTCGAAGGATCGCGGGGAAAACGCAAATTTCGTCAAAGAATCGCGAAAAAACGCAAAATTTGTCAAAGAATCGCGAAAAACCCCACAAATTTCGTCAAAAGATCGCGAAAAAACCCACAAATTTCGTCGAAAGATCGCGAAAAAACTCACAAATTTCGTCGAAAGATCGCGAAAAAACCCACAAATTTCATCGAAAGATCGCGAAAAAACCCACAAATTTCGTCGAAAGATCGCGAAAAAACCCACACATTTCGTCGAAAGATCGCGAAAAAACCCACACATTTCGTCGAAAGATCGTGAAAAAACCCACAAATTTCGTCGAAAGACCGCGAAAAAACCCACAAATTTCGTCGAAAGATCACAAAAAATCGACAAATTTCATCGAAAGATCGCAAAAAATCGACAAATTTCGTCAAAAGATCGCGTAACAGCCCACAAGTTTCGTCGAAAGATCGCGAAAAAACGCGAATTTCGTCAAAGAGCCACGGAGAAAACGCATAGCTAGTGTCGAGAGTGGATTCCCCCCCCCCCCCCCCCTCTGGTTAACTTTTCAGAAGATTTGCTGTGAATTTCAGAATTTATTTTTTTACTCAGAATCACCCCTGTGACATGACCATTGGTCTCTGCTTAAAAAAGTAGTTTGTCAATTTTGTATTTAAACTTACGAAATCAATGAGCAATATATTGTGAATACTGTGCAATTTCAGCACTAACAATTAGATTCTAATAGAGTAAAATTTGTTTTTGAAATGTTTTTCTCTTTAAACAGGCATTAAAAATTGGAGTGTGCATAACCACATAATGATGCAGCACATAAAAACTTCGACAATAACAACAACAAAAAAAAAATGCCAAATCCTTAAAATTTTTTGGACTCCTTGGATTTTTTGGGTACTCCTTGGATTTTTTCTTCCGAACTCTGTATGAACCCTGAGAACCTTTCATCATCACTTATGATATTACATCAGAAAGTGCAGTTCTTCATAAGAAGGAAGCTACAGTAAAAACAAACTTTTAAAATATTTGGTTTAAATTCAGACATTTTTCCTCCTGGAAGTGATGCTGATTGCTTTGGAGGGTGGAGGATTGCCATTTAAAGATAGTTAATTCTCAATCGTCTGGGGATAGGGGATAGATTTTTATTCTGAGAAAGAGAAAAGTTCCCCAGTTCAATTCATCCTGCTTAAGTAATATATACTATATGTTTTTACTTTAGCTAGATCCTCAGTAAATACTAAGAAAATCGTGGTTTATCCAATTTCTCGATCTTATTATTGACCGGCAATTGTGAGCACCCTTAGGACAGAACACAATCTTTCTTTCCCAGGAATTAGTGAACATCAATTAAAAATCATATGGCCTTAGCATCAGATTCCAGAATAGCCATCCAATAAAAAGTACTAAAATAAACCAACAATGGATGCATTGCAAACCAAAATTCTAACAATAAACTCATCCTGAAGTTGAAGTTCAAATGCCCGGGAAGTGGTAGATTCGGATTTTAATCATTGAATGGTGATCACATGATATTCCTTTAGTTTTACTTTAAAAAAATATTCGAAACGGATTGAACTAGTGGTTGAAACAAAGATCACATGACTTTCGTTTGGGGTACCTCAAGACAAATCTCCTGATATGAAAACTTCGGATTACCATAATGAAATAAACATTGCCTATGTTTGGCACATTAAAAAAAAAAAAACACCAATTGCATCTGAATATGGAATTTTCCCCAAATAATCTATGTAAAATACTTTTTAAGAGAAAAAAATAAATAAAACAATAACGAGAAAACAGTTATCTACTAACATCTCTTCTGTCTCTACTAACACTAACATGTATTTACTTGTGTATCTGTAATTTAAGTAGTATGTTTGTATTTTAAGTATTTAGCTATATATGTATACACAATAAAATGTTTTACACTTTGACATATATTTACTTTATTTTGATTTTTTATTAATATGCTTGTGGTTTTTTTTTTTTTTTGGTTTTTTTAGCCATGGCTGGATTATTAGCTAATTTAGGTGGAAATCCTCTTAATACCCCAGTGGGGCAAAAAATTGGTGAGTTTATTACTGTTTCATATTAAACCAATCTCTAACTTAAGTAATTAAAAATATGTTAATTTAATTTGTTTTTGAATTATACAATTGTTTTATTTTATTTTTATTTACATTTTTTTTTAACCTACTATCATAAACTAAAACATTTGCTGTAACATTTTTAAAGTAGCAATAATCTGCACGCTATCTTTAAAACTGTATCCTGATTTCTAAAAATTGTAACCTTTACTTCGTTACAGCATATAAATATAATGCAATGTATGTGATCATATTTGCATGTACTGTATTGACAAGTTTTATTCAAAGATTCTTTGGTAAAAAAGCTTTAGCAAAATGCCAAGGTGCCATGCTTATGTATTCCTCTACTCATTTCAATAATAGTTGATTTCTTTCATTATCATTTACAAGCTGCAGATCTCAGAGCTGCTAAAAATTAGTCATGACGTCTTTAAAGGGTTATGAATAATTTACAAAGAACATAAAAAAATAATCTCAAATTATTGCATGAAAAGATAATTCAAAATCTGTACTCTCTAATAAGGAATCCAGGAAATTAGCCTGGAGGAGTGGAGGCATTTCTCCCTTGGAGCTGAAGAAACAAATGTCTGAATTCAACACTTGTACTGACTGTAGACTATTTTAATTTTAATACTTGGCATAAAATATAGTATCAGAAATATCAATAAATAATGAAAAATATGATTAAAACATGCTTAGTATCATATGTATTTCAAAGATTTTTGGTGTACATTTTATATTTTTTTCCCCTTCATGATAACCCATTTTATAAATGCATCCTGAAAATTCAACAAAATTCTTTCTTTTAATGTCCTTCTATGTTTATCATCATTATGTTGCTCCCATTGTGATTGGTAACTTGTTTCTAATATATTTTTCTAATTAGATTTTAACAGCTAAAACCTCTTTCAGA
This sequence comes from Maratus speciosus, assembly GCA_963932465.1. NCBI lineage: Eukaryota > Metazoa > Arthropoda > Arachnida > Araneae > Salticidae > Maratus > Maratus speciosus. The sequence goes on along the minus strand of OZ010793.1, from coordinate 78,302,233 downwards.
ATCAACAGTAGGATGCATTGAAATGAATGCTCAATATTCTTTAATGTCTTTTATTGAAACATCATTTGCATATAAAAATTAATTTGAAAATCATTTTATGTATCTTTGATGTGATATATTTTGGTATAATGCCCAGATTGTCACATTGTGACTCTGTGAACAATGTTTTTGCCTATGTTTTAGTAAAGTGCTTGGTACAGATGTCATCATATTGGTGCGATTTTTTTTCTGACGCCAATGTCATATATGCACTGGGTACTTAGCTGCTGCCAAAGAGTCATTATTTTGCTTGATGTGGTAACCCGGATGTTGTTGTTTATTTATTAATAAATTTTTTATTTACATTTATTTTCTTTTTTAAAATTATATGAATGTTTTGTTCTATATTTATTAATCAAACTTTTTTTTGTTTATTGTTATTTCCCTTTTTAAAAATATATTTGTAACTGGTATTCTAAAACAAGGTTTTCACCAAATTGGTGTCGGAAAAAAAATCTTGCCAATATATGACATCTGTGTCAAGTACTTTAGTAAAAGCAAAAACCTCGTTTTATTTTTGCATTCCGACTAATCTTTTTTTTTTTTTTTTTTTTGGCATTTCACAGAAAATGTGACTTTAGCTGAAACACTGAGTTATATGCATTTCTTTGCGTTAGTTAAAGATTGCGTTTTTCACTAATAATATGGTATTACAGTACAGCAATATTTTGATTGTATTTAGATATAGTAACATATAAAGTAAAATTTAATGAAAATATTTTGGTTGTAATTAGTGTTGTTAAAAATGAGAATTATAGTTTAAAAATACAGTTAATCCTTGTTTTCGCTGCCTTTTTCATTGTGTCTTATCTTACAGATAGAACTTCTAATCCTTTTCACAGCTTTAAATTGATAGTTTATTTAGATTTAATTAGTTTTTTAACTATCTCAATTAATGGAACTAATTATTTAATCTGATATTCTAAAAATATACCTCTTTTATTTTTAGACAGAAATTAATTTCATTAAAGAAACTTGCATGATAAATCTTTCTGTAAAGAATTTTGTAGGGAGAATTTTGATTTATTAAAAAGAAGCTAATGCGTTGACGTATTCTATATTATTTGAGTAGTGGAGAGGGTGGCACATGTAAACAGTATACTCAGTTAATCTGAAATTAACCCCTCACTGACAAGCCCGTGTTAATACATTCACTAAGCTCCAGGTTTCACTGCAATACAAGCAATATTCAAAGTAATGTAATTCTATTGATTTAATGTATTTTTTATACATTGAACAATGATTAATGCTTCCAAGGATTGCATTCATATTCGTTATTAAGTTTTTTTTATAAAATGTTCAAAGAATCATTTTTTTTAGCATTTAAAACAAAATGCAGAGAAAACAACATTACAATTTTGCCCTTTTCCAAGACAGTCGGAGGGTTAAAAAATTCAAAACATTACCAATAGATGGCAGTACAGGTACCATCTTTTGCCTAAATTTTCAGAACAATGATCCATTTTGATTTCTGGTTTGGTAGTTAATTTGTTTGTTTTAGAAGGTGTTAAGTAAAAAAGTCTTCTAAAGTTATTGAAGTAAAAATTCATTCATGACATTTTTTAAAGTAGAATATCATCATTGCACTCTATAGTAGCATTAATTAAGTAAGTCTACAAAAAGTTTTGTTGCCTTATTTCAATTAAAAATATCTATTTTTTATAAGTTAGTCTTAAGTTGGTAGATGGGACACTTGTGAACAGAGCATATGGGTGCTGATGTGAACAGTTCATAAGTGACCAATTTTATATTATGAATGTATTGTTTAAGTCTGTGAATGCATTTTTTTTTTTTTAATTACTCTTGTCAAGTATTGTGCTATAAATACAATGTTTTTAGGATTGCTTCACAGTTTTAATTTACTGGAAGTTAGATAACAATTAAAAGTGGTGGCTTTCTGTAAAAACCAATATGTTTATTTTTTATTCTTTAATGATTTCCAGTTTTAAACATATATTTTTTTTCTTAACCCATATTAAAGTATTTGTAAGATATTTTATTTTATGAAAGTAAAATTTAGTTGGCTGAAAAAAGTGACAAGTAGTACTGTAATAATCACTAATTTTTTATATCACAATTTTACCAATTTTTAAAACCATGATGTACAATTTTGTTAATACACGTTTCATAACATTTAGAAAATAAAGTAAAAAACAATAACATAATTATTCAGTAACTTATTTAAAAATAACACAGTTTTGCTATGCTTGATTCAAAAGGAGTAGGTATATTTAATGTATAATTTTACGAATAATTTCTTGTATCTATGTTAAAACATTTATTGATTTATTCACATAACTAGAAAGAGGGCATCTAATTAGTTTTTAACACAGTTTTTATTCACAAAAAAGTATTTTTGTCTTATTTATGCATGTGTTCACATGCACCCCAGGTATTTTCACAACTACCCCTCTACCGGGGAACATGTGAACAAATCTAGACAATTTTTAGAGTGATGATATAAGTTAGAAATTCTTGATAAATGCATCCAAAAGTTTCACCAAAAGAACAAACAAAGTATAAATATTCATATAAATCAATTTTTGTTTCAATAGCTCATAACAATTTTGAGAAATACTCAAAAATGTAAAAGTTGTTCACATGTGCCCGCTCCCCTGTATCCAGAAGAAGAAAAAAGATACTGTACTGTAAAATCCCGATTGTAAGTCCCTCCTACTTTAAAGCAATTTTCATTTTATTTTCCACTCTTAAATATGAGCAGTGTTGAACTCAGGGGGTGGCATCCCTCTCGAAGAAAAGTGTCTGAATTCAACACTGAATATAAGCCCCTAGCCCCCTCTTCACAAACATTTTTGTGGGAAAATTTTGAATATTTTGGTGGATTTCCATATGTTTTCACATAATCTTAATGACATCCCCCCCCCCCTCCTTCTGCATGAAATGTCCGCTTCCCTTCTCTGCTCTCCCTCCCCCTCCTCAGCACAAAAAGTTTCAAATCGTGGAAATCTTAATTCTTTTGTTTTGTTTATTGCTCATTAATAATAAGTAAATCATCCATTATTTAAATTACACCCCTTTCTCCATAAGTTCCTATTTCTCCTCTGATCCCCACCCAGCAGAGTTTAAAAATCTTTAAATTTATTTTGTTAAAAAAAAAAAAAAAAAAAAAAAAAAAAAAAAAAAAATCCTGCCCTATTTCTTATTTTGTACTAAGGTGATAATCTAAAATCTCATCTACATGATCTCATACCAGTATCACCCATCTAAAATCTTCATCCTCTTTGAAATTTTTTCTGCGTCCTTTCTCCCCAAAGGGTGTGGGGGGATTTCTAAATATGTGGTATGTGGAAGAAAAGCAAAAGATTTTTCTTTTTTTGCAGTTTGGCTGTTCTAACTCTCTGAATTACATGTATATTTTATGATTAAATAGAGCCAAACAAAAGAAAAAAAATTATGTACTGTGTGTGTTGTGGGGAAGGAGCAACGAAAAGAGAGGAAAACATTTTTTAGGTGGAATGTGTGAAAATACTTAAGACTGTTATTTAAATATTTTTACGACAAAATCACAAATCGAGCAGAAGATAAAAAAAGTTTTTATAGATGATTTTAAGCTGCATGAGATGCAGGGAAGGGGGGATCATGATATGAGGGTCAGGGGACACAGGTAGAGAAGCAGAGATTTTGGGAGGTGGAAATAATTTAGCTAATAGATCTTTTTATACTATAATGCGAGCAAAAATTGTGTGTGTGTGTGTGTATATGTAAATTTTATCTTAAAAACGGCTCTAAAGATTTTGACGAAATTTTGTATTTTACCATTTTTGGGCATGATAAGACCATTGGGCTAGGTCACGTGTTCGAGAAAATTCAATTAGTGGGTCATTTTGGATCGTAATGGGTCAAGGTCAAGATAATTATATCTAAAAAACGGCTCAATCGATTTTGACTAAATTTCACTTCCAACCGTTTTTCGACATGAAGAAACTTTTGGGCTAAGTCACATGTTCGAGAAACTTCGATTAGTGGGTCATTTTTGGGTCACTATGGGTCAAGCCAATTTTATCTAAAAAACGGCTCTAACGATTTTCACTAAACTCTATATTCTACAGTTTTGGATTACGAGAAAACTATTGGGCTAAGTCACATATTCGAGAAAATTCGATTAGTGGATCATTTTTGGGTAACCGTGGGTCAAGCTAAGTTTATCTATATAACTTCTTTAACGATTTTGACGAAATTTTGCACCCTACTGTTTTTGGGCACAAAAAGACCATTGGGATGGGTCTCGTGTTCGAGAAAATTCCATTAGTGGGTCATAATGGGTCGGGATCAAGTTAATTATATCTAGAGAACGGCTCAATCGATTTTGACTAAATTTTGTATCTAGCCATTTTCGGGTACGAAAAGATCCTTGGGATGGATCTCGTGTTTGAGAAAATTTGATTAGTGGGTCATAATGGGTCAGGGTCAAACTAATTATACCTAGAGAACGGCTCAATCGATTTTGGCGAAATTTTGTTTTTTACCATTTTCAGACATAAGACCATTGGGCTAGGTTGCGTGTTCGAGAAAATTCGATTAGTGGATCATTTTGGGTCGTAATGGGTCAAGGTCAAGCTAATTATATCTAAAAAACGGCTCAATTGATTTTGACCAAATTTCACATCTAACCGTTTTTTGACACGAAGAAACTATTGGGCTAGGTCACATGTTCGAGAAACTTCGATTAGTGGGTCATTTCTGGGTCACTATGGGTCAAGCCAATTTTATCTATAAAACGGCTCTAACGATTTTCACTAAATTCTATATTCTACAGTTTTGAATTACGAGAAAACTATTGGGCTAAGTCATATGTTCAAGAAAATTCGATTAGTGGGTCATTTTTGGGTCGCCGTGGGTCAAGCTAAGTTTATCTAGATAACTTCTTTTACGATTTTGACAAAATTTTACACCCTACTGTTTTCGGGCACAAAAAGACCATTGGGATGGGTCTCGTGTTCAAGAAAATTCTATTAGTAGGTCATAATGGGTCAGGGTCAAGTTAATTATATCTAGAGAACGGCTCAATCGATTTTGACTAAATTTTGTATCTAACCATTTTCGGGCACGAAAAGATCATTGGGATGGGTCTCGTGTTCGAGAAAATTCGATTAGTGGGTCATAATGGGTCAGGGTCAAACTAATTATATCTAGAGAAAGGCTCAATCGATTATGATTAAATTTTGTATCTAATGCATGTTTGAAAAAATTCGATTAGTGGGTCATTTTGGGTCACTATGTTTCACAGTCAAGCTAATTGCATCTAAAACAGCAAGAACGATTCAGCGGGAAAAATATATCGAGATAAACAGAAAGCTAATTTTGACTGAGCTTAGCTCGGTCATTCCTGCTAGTTATTTATTATAACTTATAGTGTATTAAGAAATTTGAAATTAGAGTTTTATAGGTTAAATTATGCATGTTTGGTACCAGGGGGGAGGGGGGGGGGGCTGGCTTAGATGATTGGGTTAAATATTGTTGCAGTAAAATAACAAATAAAGAAATACATTTTTTTAAAAAAGTAAAGTTTTTAAATTTTGCTTAGATATTTTTTTGTTAAGAGGAGAAGGGGTAGCATTTTTTTTTTTTTTTTTTTTTACAAATTGTAAATCTGTCAAAATATGGAAGATTCTTTCTCACCCTTGTATTTACCTTATTTACTTCTAAAATAATGATAAAAACAGGTTTTAAAATATTTTTTTTTAAATCGCAATTATAAGCCCCTTCCAAATTTAACTGCCTTTGCTTTTGAAAAGGGGGGGGGGGGCTTACAATCAGGATTTTACGGTACCTTTTTATTTTCTTAAATGACATAATATGGCATTTGTAGGGGAAAAAAAAAAAAGAAATTTAGTAAGCAATTTTTGATTTTCTTACAACATAATCAACAAGACGTTTAAACCATGAACTTCTTCTACTTTTTAATTTCTGTAATTATTTGTAACTATATATAAGATAGCAATTTTTTTTTTCATTATTTGCTTTTAGAACAAGCCACTGATGCATCTTTGCCGTCTGAAAACTGGACTTTAAACATGGAAATTTGTGATTTAATAAATGAGACAGATGAAGGGTGTGTAAGATTTATTTAATTTGGAAACTCACATTTTGTTTTTATTAAATTGCCCATGTTATGTAACACTATTTACAATATTTTCACTATTTTCTAGGCCTAAAGATGCTGTGAAAGCTATTAGAAAAAGACTTCAACAAAACACTGGGAAAAATTATACTGTGGTTTTGTATGCTTTAACTGTAAGAAGCCTGAAACTTTTTATTAAGTATCTTTTTAAAATTGCATTTAAGCTTTAATTTTGTTTACTATTATTTGTAGTGTTCCCTCTCAATTATTGAGGTCACAGTGCCCTGCCCTTTTTAAAATTGGCAACATGCACCCATACTTTTTTAAAAATAGAGAATTGCACCACTAGTTGTACCCAACAATCTTTTGTAAAAACCTTTCTTTTACCAAAGTTTTTCTCAATCTGCATGACCAAGAGCTAACAGAAATTATAGAACTCTGTCATTTCTTAAAAAAAAAAAAAAAAAAAAAAGATTATCATTCAGGTCTTGTTGTAATTTGTGTTTTTTATCTATAATTTATGTAAAAAAAATTGTCTCATTATTAAAGATTAATGTAGTGCTGGCCAAATCACCAAAAAGCTAACTGGGTAATTCTACAAATACGGGAATATTTGTAGTATGTAAATTTCCAAAAATTAATTTTAGAAAAAAAATCTGAAAAAAATTAACAAGGTACCTTAAAGGTTATATAATTAAAATAAGACACCAGCAGAGCTTAACTGTTTGTATTTTATTGTATTTTTGTATTTTTATTTTTTTGGAGGCATGTGAATGACAAAGGGCATGTGAATGACACATTAACAAGTAGATTGTTAGACATGATTTCTAAATAATGTACAGCCAGAGTTACAATGAATTGGAATCAATTCATGAAATTAATAAAAAGATAAATGTAATAGTTTACTGAAAAAAAAAAAGAATTAAACAAAGAGCAGGCCTATTAATTAGTATATTTAAGTAACACAAATACATATAACTATCTCTGTGGACATTTTAATTTATTTAAAATGTTTCATCACTGAAATAAAATGTAAGGCGGAAACAACTTCCACAAGGAATTGGCTGGCTAATTTTTTTCACAGTATCCTCGTTACTGTACTCCATAATATCTGGCTTTTTTGGCCATTTCCATGTAGCTCTTAGATCCGGGTTCACAGTTTCCATCGCAGATATAGTAATTAAATTGTTATCCACTTTTTTAATCTCACCAGGGAAGAATTCATCCTGATATTTGAATTTTACCCAGTCTCCTACTTGTAAATCTGAAATGAATGAATCATCATGCATGCAGTTCTGGTCATCTTTTTCTTGCATCTTTCTTTTTTGATTCAGGTTCTTTCTTTTTTCTAGCTTAGTACAATTTTCTTTTATTTTGGTTGGGTCAAAAAATGTGTTAGAATAGGTTCCCAACAAGTATTTGTTGCAAGGATCATGGGCACATTTGAAACAACTTAAAGAATGCATCTCTAGTTCTCCAGAAATTTTCTCCCATCTTACCTGATGAATCTTCATTGTACCTTTGAAAGAGTTGATGAAATCTGGAACATACTTTTCAACACCTTCTATGTCTTCTTTTTTAATAATTTCTATGTAGATTTTTTCATTTTTTTCTTTAGCTGCAGCTACAAATTTTTCAAAGTTTTCAATATCTTTTCCCAAGGCGACAAGACGGTCACAAGTTCGCTTGATAGTGACTCCAACACCATCAGGTGCACCTTTACCATGCCCTGCCTCACTGTAATTCCAAGTAATTTTTCTTAAAGAAGGAAATTTATGCGGAATAAAATGCTGCAGAAAATAGAAGATTTTATTGTTTCTGTATTGATTTGACGGACTATCTGATACAAAATGAAGAGTGTCAATCGATGTTTCTTTATTGTTTAAGTACTTCTTCAGTAGTGGCATGATATGTGCAATAACAGCTTCAGGATCATGGCGCAAAGAATCCGATAAGGTACAAAATGGTTTCTGTTTTCCTGCGGTGTACATCATGCCAGTATGTAAAGTTATCTGTTGGCGAGAAGCACCAAAATGAACAGCTTGTACTTCTTTAGAATATTTACAGGCATAATTTTCAGAAAAGTCAATATGAAAAATTATCTCATTTTGAGATACTTCATTTTTTAATTTGGTGAAGAATCTGAACTGGTGATTTATATTCATTAGATGTATTAGAAATTTTGGAATGATATTTTCCAAACAAGCATAAAGATCACCAACACTTATTAAGACAAATTCTTTCTTAATTAATTTTACACTGATTTCTTGTTTTGTTTTAGCACTGATTCTTACTTCTTTTCTGGTCACCCATTTTTTGCATTCAGTCATATTATTCCAATTAGTTTCATCATGTAAAATGCTTTTTTCTTTACATAAATTACATTGATTCAAGTAGCATGAATTTTTTGCCGGCTTACAGCATAAGTTTTCAATGAGTTCATCTGTAGAGGATTGTGTGATCATGTTTTCTTTTTTCAGTGATGCCACAATAAATCCAAAGTTCTCATGTTGAGTGCAAAGACAGGTATCTCTTGCTTCCATTTTATGTGGAACAACCCAAAATGGTCTGTATTTGCAAAATAGGCCATAGGAAATTTTGAAATTGCTCTGTGAAATAAATTTTTTATAAAGTTCAATAAGAGTATTGTTAAGATACTTTTTTTGTTTTTTCTCTTTCTGTCTAGTTATAGTGTCTTTCTTCCCAGGAGATACAGTAGAATTTTCATCACTTAAGTAAAATTCAATCACTTTCTTTTCTATGTAACATTTTCTTGCATTCTTATTTCTCTCATATGCTAAAATATTTGAACGTGTGTTGTTTGCTTTAAACATTTTATAAGATAAAAAATGTTTACTTTTCGTCAGAAGTCTATATTTTTTCAGAATTCTTCCTTGAATTATTTTCGCAAACAATTGTTTTTCCCTAAGTGATTTAATTTTCTCTGCATTACTTTTCAGTTGGTGTTCTAAAGCTGCACCAAAAAGTAAATTTTTGCGAACTTCAGCAGGAACAGAAGGGCAATGCTGCAACACTTGATCAACTTTTGAATTTGGAGTTAAATCTTCAGAATTTCTGATCTTTTTAAAATCTTCTATTTTTTTCCTCTCTCTGTACTTTTTTTTCCGAATGGCTTCAAATTTTCTTTTTAATTTAGCATTTTCTTTTCTAAGTTTGAGATTTTCACGGCACATCTTGCTGCGATCCCGTCTGACAGCCTTCCGTCCTTGCTTCTTCTGTCTTGACTTGAATGCTTCATTTATGGAAGGAGAATTTGAAAAGTTTTCACTTGTGGAAGGCCCTAACTCTTCAGGAATTGGTAAAACATTAGGACAAGAACTGAAAGAACTTTGTATTTTTGAATTGGTTGGTGTGCTGGTCAAAAATGTTCTTTCTTCAGAACTCAATGGTACATCTATTTCACTTCCTGGAGGTGAATTATCTAATACTGCCTGGAGGACTTGTTTTTTTCTCCTGTATGTTAAAGTGTTGTTTCTCCATTTTTTACGCTTCTGTCTTAAATCTCTAGCAGTCATATCTTTCGCTAATTTAATTATACCTTTTTCTTTATTCTTGATATATCGCAGTTTTTCTTCTAATAGGTGCTTTTCATACATCTGTGGATTATTACGTATTCTTTCTCTTCTTGCCCTTTCTCTTAGTTTTCGTCTTTCTCTTATTTCATTTGGCGTCAATTTCTTCTTTTTTGCCATTTTTTTCAAGCTAAAAATGAAAAAAAAAATTGTAAGCTTTCATTGAGTAAACTTCTTTTTTTTTGTCTTAAAAGAAGTCAAATAACATGTCAAAGAGATGAAATTTAAAATGAAAGGCATATATCGAGAAAATATCTCTTAATAATAAAATACTTAACATTACATTAATATTTCTATGCATATTTTCTATTTTTGTAAGGTTAAAATGGCAAATAAATCCCCTTCCTGACCTTTTTTCCCATTAAAACAATAACTTTCGATTAAAATATTAGCTAATAATTTTGCCAAGAAAGAGAAAATAATATAATCAAATATAATAAATGAATAATATAATCAAATTAGCTTTTTAAGAATATGAAAGTTTGCTACATATTAACTACTAAATGTTTTAGCTGCTGTGAAAAAAGAATTGTACAAAACTAAATTGTTTAAAATTTTAGCTATTTACAATTTTTAGAAATAATTTATTTTAATTCTGTTACTAAAATATTTTACCATAACTTATCATGACTTGGAACTGTGATTTTAATATCAGAAATGATCACAAAAAACTTATTTTAATCTATTGTGGAAAAAAATCAGATTAAAATAATCTATAGCCTCATGTCTAATAATATAAATATTCATAAACATCATAATCTATCATATATTTAATCTTCTTTTATCATTCACATGGCCTTTGAGTCATCCACATGTCTCAATATGAGACATGTGGATGACATAAGAAAATGGGCATGTGGATGACAAAACAGAATTAACATGTTCTCAGCAACTCATATCTGAATATTTGTAGGCTTAACTTCTGTCAAGAACTTACAAATGTATGATTTAGCACTATACATAATCAAAATTTATTTACATGCACAATTTATTTGCATTCTATAAGACATGTTAATGATAAAGATAAAAAACACTTACCTTGAAATCAACGTTAAACTTGCTACAAATCACAAAACATTTGAAGAACAGCAAAATGCATCTAGAGTCAGGAAGAACAAGTTACTATGCTTCTTTTTAAGATGTGATGTCACTTTTTGAAATCAAAATTTCCAGAAAATAATATCTATACTTTTCAGCCATGTGGATGACTGATAATCATTGGGACAAAGTTTAAATTCTTTTTTTGTGGCTGTATTTTCATATTATTTTGATTTGATTGTGATTTACATCCTCTACACATACACATTCAATAATAAAAAAATCATGAGAGAATATCACTTATTGTTTTTATTATCTAGATACTTTAGATTGTGAAAATTATAGGTATGGGACAGGACATGTGGATGACATTTCAATGCAATATTTTATTTTTAATGTAATAAAAATTAATTTTTGACATAGTTATAAATCAGAATTATAGTGCTAAAGAAGTGTAAAAACATCCCCCAAAAAGTTTTTAAAATCATTCAAAAGGTAAAAAAAAATCAGTATGGAACCTAAATTTGCCCATTTTTGTAGAATCACCCAACTATCATAGTGGATTCACCAAGTAGCGACAGCAAAAAAATATGCTATATCATTCCCGTTTTCTTGTTCTGCTTTTCGTAAACCTAGAAGAAGTTTACTTGTGATATGCTAATAGCTAATGCAAGATCACGTCTCGCAAAGTAGGCTGAAAAAAATAATTGAGTTGATTTGTGAAAATGAAAAATTTTGGAGTTGACAACCGGAAACAAAATTTTGAAAAAGGCGGCAAAGAAACATCGTTATAGAATAAAGATGCTGATACAGGCAAGAAAAATTGTTATGGAACAATGTGCAAATCAGATAACAACAAACACCATCTGCATACCACTAATGTATTTAAAAGTTAATAAAAATATTGAGAAAATTAATAGAATTTTGAGGGCAGGGGCATCGCCATGGGGTGGGGGGGGAGCCTCCCCCGGGAAATTTGAGCTTAGAGTTGGGAAATTCTAGATTTTTGTGACAATTTCTTTTTTAAAAGTAATAGTAAAAAAATTACGAAATTTTTATTGTTTTGGTGATTATGTTTCTCAGTACTGTAACAGTAAACAAGTTAAATTATCAAAAGAAATCAGCCGCACTCAATTTATCATTGTGTTTTTCAGTTATACAAAAATATTATACATCTACCAGACCTAAATTTCTCTACTTCTGTCCATCAATAGCTGACTATCCAGTTCCTTTATTTCCTCCAAAACTTTGTATCTTTCTCAAAAATTTCAACCTACCTCACCTTTTCCTCCTAAAACAGAATCCAGCTATTTTAATCCAAAGGGATTGCATCTTCTTTTGAAAATTGGAGATCACTTGTATCACAGCAGAAAGGAATATAGTCACCTACTTGAAACACGGCTGGGCAAGAAGATTTGATGAGTTTTCACAAATTGCAATAATTTTTTAACTAATTTGCCGATTTTTGGACAATATTTTACTCATTCTCGTGATTTTTTGCCAAAAAAATTAGTTAACCTTTCGCAGTAAAGAAAAGGGCGTTATATGAGCAAATGTGAATGTAAGAAGTCGTTGGTTCTGATAAATTTGTCACATTTTACTTTTATTTGTGTGTGTGCGAAATATACATTAGTCCTGTTTGTGTATATTTATGGGTGTTTGTGAATTTTTAAACCAAAAGTCCAGTGTTGTGTGTTTAAAGCTGTTCTAAAAAATGACTATAAATACCAGAACGAAAGAACCCTTCATAATAGGAAAAGAATTTTCGTGGAAGATTTTGGAACATCTAAAAATCCATTCGAGGATGATAAAGGTAAAAAATGGACGATTTAAATTTGGAAAGAAATATGATTATGAAAGCTGTCCATCATCTGCAGAAAATATCGACATGCACTGTAACGCTGACACGTTGTACTTGAATAAAATTTTGAAGAAATAAAGATTTCTTTATAGACAAGTTCACAAACGATTATGAATTATTAGGATATGACAGAAGAAGCTGACTTCTGAAAGCGCGGTAGAAAAATGGTTTCACCAAAGAGAAGAGATAAAAATAATAGCACAGCAATGAACCTTGATACACATAAGTTTTACAGGAAATAATTATAAGAAATACAAGAAAATTTCGGCAATTTAGTAATGAGCTCAAATGACAATGTTCCCTATATCAGGAGAATATTGCACCAATACATTTCATACTTAAATTTCAATTGTGCAAGGCAAATTTGAGTATCACTAACTTAGAAAAGTTAATAATGTTTCCACCTGTATATGAGAAACGGATGTACATGACTTGCAGAGTCAAATAGAAGTAAACCAAATCCTAACTGACTAGCTGCTATCTGATTCACCAACTTTTCAGCCGATTTTAAACCCAACTTTTTCCCGTTCAAAGGGAGAAAAAGGTTGTCGTTGCTCAAGTTGGAGGAAAACCAGTACTACTAGTACCAGTCGTTAATATTTATCGCCTATTCGTATCAATCGCTTATCTCTGATTGGCTGAAATGTTGAAAGTTGGGGGGGGGGGGGCGGAAGGCGCTGCTAGTGCATACTTTTTGTAGAGCTGTGGATAAAAAGTTGGAGATATTGCTGTTTGCTATAACACTGGGTGTTGAGACAATATTTCACGAAAAGTTGGAGGAAATCAAGAGTTGGCTCAAAAATTGCTCGAAAAGTTGGTGAATCTGATAGCAGCTTTAAACAAACCTTTTACTCATGCCATGAAATTCAAAGACTTGGGTCATGCCGTCAAACTATATACTCATATCTTAACATTCACAGAAGCTTATCTTTATGGCGTTGCATCTAATGAAAGAATCTTTAGTCAAATAAAATTTTTTAAAAATATATATTACAAACTACAATGAGGGATGACAGGTTTGACAGCCTAATGCTTTTAAAATGTGAAAGTCAAATAGTGGATTTTATTAAACTGGATGATGTTATCATCAGGTTGGCTTCTTTGAAGACGAGAAGAATTAATGTTAAATGAAAACAATTCGGATGTGCCAATCCCAAAACTTTATTCTATCCCATATATGTTAATACCTCAAAATTTGCAACCACAATGCTAAAATCAAATAATAATTCTATGCCCATAATAATGAATTCTAAAGGTATAGATTCGTTTAATTGTGTTCATTTAAAAAGGAGATAGAAACCTCGCATTTTTCAAAGAAATCATTGAATTTCGGCACACACCCTGTTAGATGCAACAAAAATTCCAAACCCAAAGAACACAAAACCTTTGGACAGTAAACACCCAAGCCCAATAAGGAAGTGCAACCGAATATGAAGTTTGACTAAATTCCGTGCATTAGTTTTTCAGATATAGCTAACGCGAAAATCGTGAAAAATACTGCACAGCAGTGCCACCTGTTATATAATATACACAAAATCCTATTATATAATATACACAAAATCCTAATAAGCACCAAATTATGTCAAGGTTTAACAGAATATGAAGTTTGATCAAATTCCGTGCAACAGTTTTTGAGTGATAACTATCGCTAAAATCATGTAAATCGTGAAAAATGCAGCTTAGCGGCGCCACCTTTCGGCGATTTACACCAAAAACTTATCAGCATTAATTCTTATCAAGATATAACTGAATCAAAAGTTTTATTAAATTCCGCACATTAGTTCTTGAGATAGAGCAACCACAAAATTTGTGTCACATACACACAGACATTTTCTAAAAACAGTCAAATCGTGTTCTGGACCTGCATGTTTGTTTTTTATTATACAAACCAATAATTGGAATTTTTGTTTCCAGTTTCAAAATTTTTCTTTGGAAAAGAATTTTTTATGCATAATTTTCATTATCACTATTATACACATTGTGGTACATGTATTATACACACTTTAGTTGAAAGTTGGAAGAATTTGTTTCAAGTTGGGAAATTTTCAAATTCTCCCCCCCCCCCCCCCCACCGAAAAAATATCTGTAGCTACGCCCCTGTTTGAGGGGTATATAAAATTAACGTTATTTAATAAAAATTCACCTCTTATCGACAGTGATCAGTTGGATGTTCTTATTGCATAGATGTTTGGCAGTTGTGGAAATTTTTTCGAATTCCCGAGCACTGGAATGGTAGAATAGCAAGCCAGGATAAGTGGGGAAGGTAAAAAGCCCCCAGAGCCATACATTTTTTTTTTCTTTTTATATATAAATTAAGTATTACAAAAATAAAATCTGAAAGGATTTAGAAAAAGTTATAAAAAAAAATAGAAGTTTGCTGATAAAATATCAAATTTTGAGTATATGCCGGCAAGGATTTGACAGCTAACTTCAGCAGCCAATGAGGATGCGAAGCAACGAATCAAACTGCTGGAAAAGATAGAGCAAAGAGAAAGGATTGAGACATCAGAGGAACTGGAGGTCTCAGAGAGCTGAAAAAGCACTCATCCAATGAAATTTCAGTGAGCAATGAAACAAGTTTTTTCACCAGAAAAAAGAGAAGAGTGGGTCGGGATGGGACATTGGGAAATGTCACCATCGGATTTGACGGCTAACTTCATCAGCCAATGAGGCTTCAGAGTGCATCGAATCAAATTCCTTCATTCAAAAGAGGTGACGAGGGGGACCGGGGTTGTCTAAAGTGACAGAAATACATGAAAACACAAGAGTTTTGATAGAAAGTGGATGTTTACCGGTGCCAAATGCTTCGGCAGGAACAATGTCGAGGAAATACATTGAAAAATAAGAGAATAGAGTTTAAAATAAAGGTAAAATTTAAACAAGGTTAAAATTTAGGAAAACTGCAACAATGCGTTTAAGGTGGTTCATGCCTCTTTCCAAAATATAATTCTTCTTATTATTTTTTCTTTAAGATCGCCAATTTCGAGAAAATAATAATTTGAAAAACAGTAATTTTAATTACAGTAAAAGCTCAATTAACCGGCATACTCAGTAAGCGCCGATTGCCGGATACTTGAAAAGTCTGGATAGTTGAGCACTGCAAAATCTGTCATGAAAAAAAAGGGGGGGGGGGGGTCATCAATGTAACAGTGAAATCAGAAGATGATTTTTTGGCCTATTTTCCTGTCATTTGGAAGTCTGTCAAATAATTCTTTTATTATTATTAAATTTGCATTTGATAGTTTTTTTTTTTTTTTTTTTTTTTTTTTTTTTTTTTTTTTTTGCTGAATTAAAAATAAAAGCAAACAATATTTTGTGTTACAATGTAATTTCTATTTATTTATTAATCTAAAAAAAAATATATTTATTAATCTTTTATAACGTTGCATTATTTATAATTAGACATCTCATAAAGATTTTAATTAAGGACTAAGACAAACAACAGATGCTGCTCTTACTACATGCGTATAAACTTCAGCATGGGAAATGACAAAACCAATACAGTCAACTAATTAACTGGTGTTCCTGTTAAATGTTTTTCAAAGGCTCTTTTTAAAAGTGAAAAATGTGCCTTGCCCATTTTCTAAAACATCAGCTTTCATCCCATAATTTTTTTTTTTTTATGTTGCCCTTTTTTTCCTCATTTTAAGAAAAAGCATGTGGATGATTGGAAAATTAAGTTATACCCACTCCACACAGGCCAAGAACAGGTGCAGCAACCACATAATCCTCCCGTGATAATAATTCCTTTCTGCATAGCTAAGAACATTATCGGATGCAACCTGTTAATGTCTGACTTCTCCGATCACAATAAAACCAAATTACACAGTCGTCATAATTATTTTTATTTATTTATTTTTTTTTTTTTGTGTGGGGTTCAAATGGTGAGCTTTTCTTTTCCTTTTTTTTTTTTTTTTTTTTCTTGAGGGGAGTGGAGGCTCTAATTTTCTGAAAACTTATTGAATTTTAATAGAAACTTGGTAAGCAGCATAATTTATTATTATTTGAATTCACTGAAAATTTTAATGCAATCAGATAATTAACAACAGAGATAGCAATTATTTTTTTTTTTTATAGAATAAATATAATATTTAAAATATAAAGAGCTTTCTTAAATATTTCTTTAAAAATAATGACTTCTTATTCTTGAGTAAGTAAAACAATAAAAAAAAATAGTTTTGGATAAATAATTTCTCAGCAGTAAAAATATTTCAAATGTTTATGAGGAGACAAAAATAAAGGAGCTTTCCTGATTTTTCCAGTTAGTTGAGCTTTCCGCTAACTTGAATGCCGGATAATGGAGCTTTTACTGTAGTGGTTTAAAATTGAAAAATAATTAAAAATCTTAAAATAAAATTGTATTTATTTAATTAATTTGATTATTTTAGTTTTATTTTTAAATATTTTAATTAAGGAAAGTGTATAGCATAAAATTGCATCCATGAAATAGAGTTTAGCACATAGAAGAAAAATTATAGGCATCATTTGATGCCTTACTTAGAGTTCCTAATTTCTAAACATGTTTGCATTAAATTCTAATATTTTTATTGCAATGCATGTATGTGCATGTGTATTACTTTGACTTTTTGTCGTTAGTGATTAAAATAGTATGTAAATTTACAGGTTTTAGAAACTTGTGTAAAAAATTGTGGACGGCGTTTTCATCTTCTTATCAGCCAGAAAGATTTTATTCTTGATTTAGTTAAGTTAATAGGACCTAAAAATGATCCACCTACTGCTGTCCAGGAAAAAGTTCTTAGTCTTATTCAGGTATATGTTTCTTTTGTGCATGTTATTTATTTCAATTAATTGTTTCAAATATTACATCTCAAATCAACATACACATTATTTATACTGTAGAATCCTAATAATTCAAAACCCTCATGACACAAAACTTTATCTCTGTTCTTATCAATGCATTTATAATGTAAAAAAGCTGAATGTGAAAAATCATGATACATTTTGAAAAAATCTTTTGATTTTCTTGTTTGGCTGCAATACTGGAAATTTTAACTTTAACAATCTCAAAAGTTTTTAAATGAATTCCTTTTCCTCTTCTAAACAATAAAGATGAAAATGATATTAGATGTAAAATTTGATTTTGGAACTCTTGCAAAGTAGATGATTTATTTACAAATTAGAATAATTGTGTTAAAATTAATCTAGTATGAAAATGATAGTCTAACATCTGTATGCCTCAAGAACTATGAAATCTACAAAATAGTGAGAGAAAATGCTTTAACAGTGGTATATCGTAGTACTAAATCTGATATTCCAGCCTTATCTAACTGTTATAAAAGCAGTATATCAACATTTGCACTAGCAAGACAATACTGAGAATGCTATGTAGCTTAAATAATGAAAAACTTTAGTTTTCTTTATAAATGCCTAATTCAACAAAAAATGAATAAATTTGTAATAAAAGAATTCCAAAGTATAGTTTTATTTGCTTTAACTTTATATTGTTTATTAAAAAATTAGAAAAATTAAATACCACATGTTATAACTTATAAAACCATATTTTGTGCCAAGTTCATGCAGAATTTATTAACTAATATAACGCATCCTGTGATGTGTCACTTATCCACTGCATTATTTTATGTTTACTTTCCCATAAAAAAAAAAAAGAATAAACAGTTTTTGCCCATTTTTGATCATTTACTAAGAAAGATTGATGTAAATGCTGTTATTGTTTTGAGATTATAATTTACCAAAATAGGAAGAGAATGTAGATGGAATTCATTCCAAAAAAGTATTATTATAGCTTGACAGATTAATTGATCCAGAACTAAATATCGTTAAATGCAATTGTAGATAAAAATGTAAGTAACATATAAACGCAACTCATATAAATAAAATTTTGTTAACTGAGTGTGCATTCTGCCTACACATTTTAAAACTTAATAGCCAGTATAAATTTATTTAAATGTATCTACTTATTTATTCTTGTTTTGTATGATCTTCTGTCAGACTTTTTAATAATATCAGAGTTGTCATTATATTTCATTTAACTGAAAATGCAAAAAAAATTCTAGTATCTGTGTAATCCCGTTCTTAAGGGAGCCAGATTTAAATATTTCTGGTTATCATTTTGTTGTACAATTTTTTTTTTTTGTATGAAATAAAATTTAAATATCAGAAATGATTTGCCTATAGCAAAAACTAAAATACATGTGTGAAAAAAGTTTCTTAGTATAAAAATGCACACAACTTCAAATTCTAGGATTATTAAAAAAAGGAGAGGGGGGGGGGGGGGAGGGGTATATATGCATCCAATAAAAGCGTTTATTGAAGAAAGTAATAAAAAAAAAAAAAAGGTCAAGTGCAAGATTTACTCGTGCTCAGAGGGTTCCGTACAATAAATATATGAATTATTAACTGTATTATTAAAACAATTGTTGCTAAAAGAATAATAATACTTTGTAAAGAACTATACAACATAGAGTTGGGTATAGCTGTATATACTAGAAAAGTATAAATGGGTATACCATAAAAGTTCAAAGAGATATGAAGCCTAAATAATATCAAATATAACTATTCTGTATAACTCTTTTTTTTTTATCTTATCCTAATCTGTTTATGATGAGCTTAATCCGGTACTGACAATAAAAATAGTGCATATTTAAATTTCATTTGGCATCTCATAAAACTAAATTCAGCGTAATAATAATCTTTTCTTTTTACAGTGTAGCTAAAACAAAATCCTTCTTCAAAATTTAAACTTGACATTGTGCTAAGTGGGCTTCGAAAGGAGGTTACAAAGTTGCTATGCCGCCTCGGCTCATGCCAAGTTTTTCCAGATAGGTTTTTAATTAACTTTTAAAGACACGGGAGGCATATTAAGAAATCCACTCACTGCAAACTAGTTGTGAATCCCATAATATTTATGTGATTAATTCTAATTAAATTAGTCTGTTTTTAACAATTTGACGTTTATTGCTTTTATATTGCTACTGGGCATTGCATTACACAAATATATCATTAAAAGTTGTTATCTGGGCTTTAAAATCGAACGGTACATAGAGTACGCTTTGTCTTTAAGGGTTAATATCTTGGCTAATTACCGACGATTTTTTTTTTCGAAAATCATTATCTACAATGCTTTTATACTTCTGCAAAATAGGTACCCCAGCGCTCCTCAACTCTTTTGCTGAACGTTCACAAATCGAATTTTGTGTGTAAAGGAAAAATGCACTTTTCTTAAAAACTATGTGACCTAGGGTAATTGCTGTAATTTTCCTGCAAGGTTTAAATTAATGTCAACTACCTCTAATTTTTTCATAATTTTAGTTTCAGTAGATTCGGAAATGGATGGGGGGGAACATATTTTTGCACTACATTTCTAACAATATCTCTGAAAATATAATACCTAAAATTAAAAGAAACGTATTTTTGAATTCAGTGTTACGGAAGCTTTCACATGATACCACATATGATATAAGAAGAAAATATTTTTTTTCCCGAGTAACATAATTGGCCCCTCTATATTTTTCCTTAATATATTTGTAAATACATGGGTCAATATTCTTTATTACTTCCCCCAATTTGAACTTTCCACGCTTCATAGTATATAAGTAAAATGGCTGTGACAGACAGACACAGGAGTGATCTTATAATAGTTCTGTTTTTCCTTTTTAAGTACAGAACCCTAAAAAAAACAATATTTAATTATAAAATTAATTAGCATGTCATACGAATATAGTAGTTTTATAATGCAGTTTTATATCCTCCAATACTTCACAAAAATATTATTCTTGTCCCACGAAATGCCTTTGTAGGTAATAAAAAAATTAAGAAATATTTTTAAAAAGTCTGATCTGTGAATGAAAAACTTAGTTTAAAATTAATTTCATACAGTTTTTTTTTTACGGGCGGAAAGTGTATAAATATAAAATTTTATCATTAGATTTTTATTATGTAAATAAATTTGGACCTAAATATATAAATGAAAAAACAAATAAATGAGAAATATATAAATAGAGTTATACTGCATTTATTATTTTTTCATATACCTAGAGTTGGGCAGATGCATTTCAGAACAATCCGGAAATGCAAGGTGTTGTCCAAGTTTACAATGACCTGAAGCAAAAGGGAATTGAATTTCCAATGACAGACTTGGATACCATGGCACCTATACATACACCTCAAAGGGTAAGGCTTGGCTTTTTGTAATATCTTCAATAAATACTTGATAGAAAAATGTATAAAACTAATACAGGGGTGATTGTGGTCTGGGTGTACCCCAGATTTCCGGGGTTTTCTATCGATCCTTCCGGGTTTATGAGATCGTTATGTTTAGTGGAAAAAACAAATCAAAAACCTTGAAAATCTAACTGAAAAATGTGATGTAAAAAAAAGGCAAAATGTTCAACAAATATTAATTTTGAAAACAGTTTTGAAGCAATTTTTCCATCCTCAAAATCTACTGACCATAAGAAAAATGTGAATTACGCCGATTTAATATGGGAAAAAAACCACTATTTTTGTCAGTCGTACGCAGAAAAAATCGCAAATGTCGTCAATTGGTTATTGAAAAAAGAAAAAATCATGAATCGTGTAAAGCAGATGGTAAAAAAAGGTGAATTTCTCTATAATCAGATGTTGAAAAAACTCGCAAATTTTGTTAAGCGGATACAGGCAAATAGTCGCAAATTTCGTCTGTTGGTCATAGAAAAAAATTGTGATTTTCATCAATTGGTCGTTGAAGAAAAATCAAGAATTTTGTCAATCGATTGTTGAAAAAATACACCAGATTTTGTCAATCAATGTCGGAAAAAATTCACAAAATTTATCGATCATTCTGTGAATAAAAATTGCAAATTTCGCTGATGAGACACGGGGAAAAATACCCATCAATGAGTTGTGAAAAGTAGTGGCTGGTTTAGTCAATCATACTCAGAAAAAATATCAAAATAAGGACAGATTTTGTCAAAGGATTGTGAAAAAAAGCACAAATTTCGCAAAGGATCGCAAAAAAAATGCGGATTTCATAAAAGGATTATGAATGAAAAAAACGCAAATTTCGTTAAAGAATCGTTGAAAAAACACGATTTTGGTCAAAGTATTGCAATGAAAATGTGATTATCATTAAAAGATCGCAGGAAAACGTAATTTTCATCAAAGAATTGCTGGAAAAAATGTGATTTTCGTCATAGGATCATGGGAAAAACATGATTTTCGTCAAAGGATCATGGGAAAAACATGATTTTCGTCAAAGGACCATGGGAAAAACAGAAATTTCATCAAAGGATTGTGGGGAAAACCCAAATTTCCTCAATGAATCGCAGGATTGGCAAGTTTCTGCCAGAGTGGTTAAAACAAGCGGTTATAACAGGTTAAAACCGGCATGGCAGAAACTAGTTTCTGCTAGTAAGTGGCAAAAACTGGCAGAAACTGAGAAATAATATTAATAAGAACTTTAATGTGCAATGATTCATAATTCACACATGTATTTGATATGTAAACAATTAAGTTAAACATTAAAATTAATGAATATGAATGTTATTCAAAGTTGTAAAAAAGTTTCAAAATGATCATATAAATATACTTTGTTTATATAATAATAGGTACTAATTTTCTTTCACTTGAAAAACAGAAATTTTCAATGGTAGCCTTTTAGCACCGGGCAACATAACACCCGATGACTAATTATAACTTCGTCGTTTACGTGATAAAATAAAATAAAACACTGGAAGCATAAACTTAAGACTCGATAAAAACTTAACTAGTGTATATTACTTTAAAATTACATTCATCGCACGTGTGTGCGGCAATACAGTAAGTATCTCGTTACAGCTCAGATCCTCAACATACTTTCCTGAGGCAGTCTAACTGTAAAACGTTTCTTCCCGCCTTACCACGGAGCTAATCCGCGCGGTTTTCAGTTACGGCGGAATCGAAACCATGGATGTGGTATGACGAAAATAGGAGTCAGTTCACAAGCTGGCTTTGGGTTGTCGGCGATGCCAGATCCCCACAGTAGCCCCCCCTGAGCGATAGCGAAACAATTTCCACTATCAGAGGTAGCGAGGGTTAAATCTGACACGCCGACCAGAACGTGTGGTTACAGGGTCACTTTTGGGCATGAGAGTTTCTGATTGATTTGTTGATGTCTCTAACACCGGCTGCTTCTGTGCTGCTTTTTGCTTGGGAGGCTGTTCCTCACCTGAGCACCAGAAAGCAGGCTTCACTCTGTCTATGTGCACTGTGACAGTTCGCTCAGAAATTTTAAGTGTAAAATTTTTTTCAGTTCTTTGCAGCACCAAGTAAGGCCCCTCATACAGAGCTTGTAGGCTTCTCTTAACACAGTCTCTGCGCAGAAAGACGTGTGTGCATGACTCAAGCTCCCTGCTGATGAAAATTGGACGGTCAGCTGTAGACCGAGCAGGTACTGGGCACAATTGACGTACCACCTGACGTAGCCTGCCAAGAAAATTTACCGGATCTGGATCGTCAGCTGCTGGCACCAGGAATTCTCCAGGAAGGGCAATGGTAGTACCGTATACCATCTCAGCTGCCGTTGCCTGCAAATCCTCCTTCCATGCAGTTCGTATGCCCAGGAGCACAGATGGCAATACCTTAGCCCATTCGATGGTGTTATGCGCCATGATTGCAGCTTTGAGCTGTCGATGAAATCGCTCCACCTGACCGTTTGCAGCTGGATGGTATGGAGATGTGTGGATCTTGGTAATACCCAGGAATTGATTCAGTGCCGAAAACAGAGATGACTCGAATTGGGGACCTTGGTCAGTCGTCAGACGTAAAGGTGGCCCAAAACGGGCGATCCAACCAGCGTAGAAAGCCTCTGCTACACTTTCAGCAGTAGTGTCAACCAACGGAATTGCTTCCGGCCACTTGGTGAACCGGTCAACACATGTCAAGCAATACCGAAACCCATTAGATGGTGGCAATGGCCCAACCAAATCTATGTGCACATGCTGGAAACGAGCTGATGGCTGTTCAGATGTGCCAATAGCACTTTTTGTGTGCCGGTGGACTTTGCTTCTTTGGCAGGGGATGCAGGATCGCACCCACACCGCAACATCCTTCTGCATTCCGGTCCAAACATAGCGTTCTGCAACTAGTTTCTGTGTCGCCTTGACACCAGGGTGGGACAACTCGTGCAATTTCTGGAAAATAATCTTCCGCATGCCTGCGGGCACGAAAGGTCTAATGCGACCTGTTGAGATATCACACTGTAACTTTAATTCTGAATCACCTACTGGCATCGTTTGAAATTTTAAACTTGTGTCACTTTCTTTTGCCTGTTGAAGTGAAATATCAGTTGCCTGTAATTTAGCCATATGTTCCAAATCCACAACACCGGACTTAATGGTCGAAATATTCACTCTCGACAAAGCGTCAGCCACCACATTTTCTAAACCACTAATGTGCTGTATGTCCGTAGAAAATTGGCCAATAAAATCGAGTTGACGAGTTTGACGAGGTGAGCTTTTGTCTGATTTTTGTCTAAATGCAAAAGTGAGTGGCTTGTGGTCTGTGAAAATTGTAAAGTTCCGACCTTCAAGCATATGTCGAAAATGTTGTACAGCGGAATACGTCGCCAAAAGTTCACGGTCGTAAGCACTATACTTCTGCTGTGCCGGTGACAAGGATTTTGAAAAAAATGCTAAAGGTTGCCAATTGTTATTAACTTGCTGCTGCAAGGCTGCACCCATCGCAAAATCTGATGCATCCACCACAATAGATAAGGATGCTGTTGGAATGAAGTATGCTAATGTAGCAGCATTTGCAAGTTCTTCCTTACTACATACGAAAGCATTATTAGATTCCTCTGTCCACTGAACTAGGCTTTTGTCGTTCTTTTTGGCACCTTGTAAATATTTGTTTAACACCCCCTGTGTGCGCGCAGCATGGTAAATAAACCGACGGTAAAAATTAAGCATGGCCAGATAACGACGCAATTCTTTAATAGTTTCGGGACGAGGAAATTTTTTAATCGCATCAACCTTATCCTGGAGTGGGCTAATGCCCTCAGCGGAGATAGTATGTCCTAAGAATTTGACATTAGATTGGCCAAAAACACACTTAGATGGGTTCAAGCGTACCCCATACTGAGCTAGTCGCTCGAACACCATTTGCAAATGTTGAATATGCCGCTCGTAATTCTCGGATGCTACCAGTACATCATCAAAATATGGAATGCAAAAATCAAGTCCGTACAATACTCTATGGATAAAGCGCTGAAACGTCGCAGCAGCATTGGCCAAACCGAATGGCATATACAAAAATTCGAAAAGCCCAAACGGAGTTGTGACTGCTGTTTTTTCAATATCCTCAGGCCGCACCGGAATCTGGTGATAAGCTCTAGCCAGATCCAATGTCGAAAAAATCTTTTTACCGTGGAGCGCTTGCGTGCAATCCTGAATATGAGGGACTGGATAGCGATCCGGAACCGTAGCAGCATTCAAAGTACGATAATCCCCACACGGGCACCAATCACCCTTAGATTTGGGAACCATGTGCAGCGGGCTAGCCCAAGAGCTGCTGGAAGGTCTGCAAATCCCAGCAGACATCATAAACTGAAATTCCTGCTTAGCCGCACAAAGCTTATCTGGTGGAAGCCTGCGAGGCTTAGCGAACACAGGTGGACCTTTGGTTTCAATAATATGCTGCACATCATGCTTCGGGGGGTTAAGGGAGGCTGAAGTATCCGTAAGACTGGGGAACTTATTAAGTAGCATATGGAATGGCGTTATTTCAAAAACCGTGCGTATTTTACTACTAACCGACTTATCAATTATGCCCTGCGCCTGTAAGTTGGTAATGGGGTCATGCAACTTCCCTTGGCGCACATCAATAAGTAAGCCAAAATGCCGAAGGAAATCAACCCCAATAATTGGCTGTGAAACGTCTGCGAGAATAAATGACCAATGAAATTCCCTGCGCAGGCCTAAATCAAGCTTTAAGAGCTGCTGACCAAAGGTAGGAATAATCGTGCCACTAGCAGCAAAAAGCTGGAGCTTATCTGCCGTTCGCGTTTTATTAGCTTTTGATACAGGTAAGACGGACACATCAGCTCCCGTGTCTATTAAAAATTTCAAATGAGTAGTTCTGTCATTGAGATAGAGTCTATTTATTTGAACTATGCCGTCACCCTCAGATTTGAGTGACGGCCTTACTAGTTTCCCTCCCATGAGCAAGGCTTGCGGCATTTATTCGCTTTCTCAGCAAACGTGGCATGGTACCAACATAAATTTTGGGAATTGCCATTCTTTTCGGTACTTTTCTCGCATTTATACTGCCTAAAACGGTCACGGGATTTGGAACGACCCTGCCTGAAATTATTCCCCTTTCCTTCCAACTTCTCCAAGCGTGTAGAGAACGCAAGAATTAATGATTTTAGTTCGTCATTACTGGACTGAATACTTTGAACCATGGGGGGCGGACCATTCGCAGCAATGATACCATCAGCCATCTCGGCTAATTTGTCAAGCGGGTCATTAGAAATTGCTAAAATTTGCTGAACATTAGTGGGTAGGCGCTGAAGAAATAACGTTTTCAGCAAATCATCTTTGACCTGGCTACCAGCCTTATTTCTCATTTCTAGCAGCAAACGGGAAGGTTTTTTATCCCCCAACTGTAAACCAGAAATCAATTCACGAATGCACTGATCCTCACTTAACGAATACTGACTAATTAGTCGTGTTTTTAGCTTTTCGTACGGTTGATCAGGAGGCTGCTCGCTAATGATGTCACCTGCAATCGCCAGCTCCTCAGGTTGCATTGATGCAACTAAATGATGAAACTGTGTAACACTATCAGTAATCCCTGCAAGCTTAAACTGGGATTCTAAATGTAAAAACCAAAGTTTCGGATTTCCCAAAACGGTGTCGCTTTTACCCCAACCCTCTGAATGCTAGCTGCGGCGTTTACTGGGGTTGCCATTTCATAAAATATTTAATACACAAACAAAAAAAAAATAATAATAAATGCAGGAAATAATAATATATACAGAATAGATGGTTTTAGAAACCCTAGCAAAAAATTATGTGCTCAAATGCACAGCAAGGCCTAGTAGAAAAAATAATGCAAAGATAAGTATGAAAACAAAAATTTTAAGCATGATAATATGCGGTAAACAATCCTTCAATTCGCCGAGGAGATTGGTGTGAAACACTAAAATGCAATTTACCTACACATACGATTCTATCTGGCCAGGCTTAATTACAGTATATCATAATAACTCGCGTCATACCCCGAATTTCAAAATAAGCATATTATTAAGCAAACAAAAATGTTAATTTTGATAGCAATGACATAGATTGCATTTAAAAATTTAGTACCTTACACAATATATATATACAAAAGTAAGATAAAATGCACAAAGTTTAACGCCAAATTTACCACGGGGCAAGCAAAATTAATAAGCACACACAAGGGTAATGGTAATTTGAGACACCATCAAAAAAATTATGACTCACCGGAATTATCCTCACGCTATTTATATCTTAGCGCCGAGAACTCCGAATGCCAGTAGGTGATGAAATAAAAACTCTGCAGCCACTGCATGAAATCATCTCGTGCACAAAAATCTTGCTTAAATTAAAAATAGATACCCTCTCGGGTCACTAATAATGCAGGAGCATCGTACACCACGCCATAGTAAAAGCGATGCATTAAGATCACGTCCGGGTCACCACTTTAGCACCGGGCAACATAACACCCGATGACTAATTATAACTTCGTCGTTTACGTGATAAAATAAAATAAAACACTGGAAGCATAAACTTAAGACTCGATAAAAACTTAACTAGTGTATATTACTTTAAAATTACATTAATCGCACGTGTGTGCGGCAATACAGTAAGTATCTCGTTACAGCTCAGATCCTCAACATACTTTCCTGAGGCAGTCTAACTGTAAAACGTTTCTTCCCGCCTTACCACGGAGCTAATCCGCGCGGTTTTCAGTTACGGCGGAATCGAAACCATGGATGTGGTATGACGAAAATAGGAGTCAGTTCACAAACTGGCTTTGGGTTGTCGGCGATGCCAGATCCCCACAGCCTGATGCTGTACAAGTTTAACTATTTTATATTGTTGTTTAAGAGTTGAATTTTTATTTAAAAGTAAAAAAAGAAATTTACAAAAAAATCTGTGATATTTTAACAAATGTATTTTTCAGAGTATTTTTAAATAAATAATGCAATGCAATAACTTAAAGATTATGTTTCTTGTGAAAATATATAAGTAAATAATTGAAACACAATAAATAACAGAAAAAAAATTAATGAAATATCTTGTACAATTATTTTACAATATTGAAAGAACAAAATTGCCACTCAAATATACTATTATTACTTTTTCCACAGAACATTCCATAGCATAGGACAAAATTTTGCTAATCTTCCTGGACACACTCTTTCTTAATTTGTTTTGAATGAAAGAAAAGGTTGAAACTATTCTTTCAAGACTATCATTACTTGCTGGCAATGTCATTTTTAAGCATGCAAAATTTGAAAAATCCTCATTTTCACCAGCATTCATTTTTAAAGACGACCACCACACAGGCAAGGGCAAAGCATTTTCTAGGGCTTCCTTGGAGAAATATGTTTCTGGGACAGGAGTCGATTTTGCTTCAATGGATATTATATATGGCACAAAATTGGGATTAATATCAGAAAGCAATTTTGTTGCCTTTTCTTTATGCTCATATGTCAATTTTGATCCCATATACTTAGGATGAAGTAAATAAGCTAGCATATGGTAGTCGGTTATTACTGTATTAAATCTGCTTTGAACCTTTGTAGTTGTTTGTTTTGTAAGTGCAAAATGTGGTTGGAACATTTTCAACTAGTCTTAATAAAAAAGCTAAAATCTTTAACAATGATTTTACGCACAAATAACATACAGACACGACAAAAAAATCCCATATGATCATTTTTTGTCATGGCTATACGTTATTTGTGCGTAAAATCATTGTTAAAGATTTTAGCTTTTCTACTAAAATTCGCACAAAGTTTGATCTATGCTTATAAGTCTTAAATTTATAAAAAAAAAAAAAAAAAAAAACCAAAGAAAAGTCAGATTTGTTCCTTTGAATACTGTATTTGAATGAAATGTTTTTTTTAAATCCATAGGATTACAAGATCCACATATAACTATAACATTTCTATGAGAAATAATTTATAGTGTTATTATTAAAATATTACATTAAATTACAGAAAAGCATTTTGAGCAAGTATTGAATATTTTTCTTTTCTTTTCATTGTTTCATTTAAAATAAGTATTGGATATAGTTTTGTATTTGATTTTTAAACTGAAATTTTATCTGTTACATTACTCATTTTTTCTAATACAAATCTATTTATTTTTTAATTAAAACTACCCATAATATTTCATTTGTTATTTAAACTGAATAAAATGTACATAAGGAATTTAATACTAGTAAAAAAGTCCCAGATTATGTCACGAAATGTGTTTATGCCAGTTTCTGCCGGTTGAAACCGGTTATAACCACTTTCTGTCACTGGCACGGCAGAAACCCTTTTTTGCCGGCAAATAACCAGCCCTGATGAATCGTGAAATAAACGCAAATTTTTCAAAGGATCGCGAAAAAAAGCACAAATTTCACAAAGGATTGCGAAAAAAACGTAGATTCCGTCAAAGGATGGCAAAAAAACACAAATTTCATCAAAGGATCATGGGGTAAATGTGATTTTCATCAAAGGATTGTGGGGAAAATAGAAATTTCTTTATAAAATCACAGAAAAAACACAAACTTTGCCAAAGGATCATAGAAAAAAACGTGAATTTCATCAAAGGACCACTGAAAAAACATATAATTAGAATTGGGTGGGATTTCCTCCCATGCTGTAACCTTTCTGAAAAGTTGCTGTGAATTTCAGGGACACTTTTTTTACTCAGAATCACCCCTAGTATTGTGTTATCCATCTCAATCTCAGTACAAAAATGTCCAGAATTGCATCTAGAAATGCTAATCACATCTTTAATGTGTAAATACACAGGAAGTTAGCAGGAAAAAGAAATTCACCTTATGTAAGAGTGAGGCTAAAATACAAACAAAATT